>CM066044.1:27565802-27995278 GCA_033557465.1 Ichthyophis bannanicus
CATAAAAATAAATTCCTAACCTTTCTGTACGCCAGCTGTGAATTATGAGGTCACTGCTATTCGGCAGAATCCAAGCAAACAAAAAAGTCAAAATAGTCCATTTTCTTCACAGAAGTACAGAAATAGGGCTGATGATGTAAGCAAAGGTATGTATTCAAGTGAATTAGGAGTCACTACCCAAGAAACAAACAAAAAAAAAAAACCTTTAGCATGGTGCTGTAATCCCTTGTTATATGGCAATGGAATTTCAATTTAAGAAAAATTCTGTTTTCAGGACAAAAGGTAAAGACTCTGTATAATGGGATTTTGACCCAGTGCCCTTACTTCAGTCCAGAGCTTCCAGCAGGCAACTTCGTGCTCTGCACAGAGACGAAGGCTGCTTGCTGCAGTTCACAACCAAGCTAGACAGTGCCCTAAGAGCACCTTTGTGTTAGTTTGGGGTTAAATAGCTGCTGAGCCACTTCACGAGAGGAAAGCCTGGGATAAAAATGCTTGCTGAAGACCACAGCTTCGCTCCGTATTATGCCTCATCCTAGGTGAAGAGTGGCGATGTCTGTGAATTATCTACTGTCTGGAGCTCAGAGGAGATGCACCAAAAGAGAAAGAAAAGTTATTACCTTAGAAGTAAAATAAGAAGTTTTAAGGTGATTTCAGACAAGTGAAAAACAGACCAAAATAACTAAGGTATGAGAGATTATAGCGTACACAGAAAGAATAATCCATGACAACAAAGACAAAAGTCAAGCAAGTACTCGGGCAACATTTATTTATTTATTTATTTAGTAAACATTTGTATACCGCTGCTTCCTACGATCAGCAGCGGTTTACTTTACAGAATCATAATGTATCATACAATACAGTGATTTTTAAAATACACATTTTGATTGAGCAATGGGTTACATAACACAGGAAATAGTGCTTTCAGGGTATCCTGTTATAGGAGCGATGTTGTCACTATTACTCCCAAAAAGAAGCAGGTGATCAACATAGTAGATGATGGCAGAAAAGGGCAAACTAGACTATTCAACCTGCCCAGTTATTCTGGTCCACACTGCCAAGGATGTCTCCCAGCCCCTGGCTGCCTGTAGGATACCACGCCTTATCCAACTCAGCTTTTCCTCTCTGGTTAACTGCATGGACTGATGGAGAACCAAAAAGGTTTCCACATCTAATTCAACCCCAATAAGCACCTCGTCCCCAAGCCCCACAACAATGAGGATAGCCACCAAAACCTGCGAGGCCACTGCTCAAACATCCAACCGCTTAAATCTCATTGGTCTTTCTAGACTGACCCTGGTCACCAACTTGCCAGCACTGACCTAGTTTGTTTCTGAGGAGTTGGGGCCTTCTGGTCCCCACTTTGTCACCCCCTCCCCCAAAAATACATATTGAGGTCTACAATGGGAGTCTTAAGGGAAAATGGTGTTTGATATGTAGAATTTCAATGTTTATCTTTAGATTTATAGGTAAAAATTACAGAAACATATCTTCCAAAGATGAAGAGATTGCTGTATATTTTCTTGAGCTGTGTTCCCTTCCAACAATATGGTGCATAAAGGACTTTCCTTCCTAAGCTAGAGATCTCAGTCAAGACCATCACTGTTAAGTGAAGATTTTTCTGGGCTGAAGAGAAGGCGGGACGGGGTAGGAAAGCATCTTTTTAAGATACAGGTCAGCACGTTCCTTTCAGGACATCTCTAACCAGAATACAGTAAAACCAGGAGCTAGAAGGACTGCACTGGCCATTATAAACAGATAGACCAAAATGTATTTAAGAAAACAAAATTAGATTTCATCTCCGAGCTGTGCAAAGACTACTTTCTTGTGAGTCACAGTACTGTATGTATAGCCAAGCAAAACTAGCACAATATTACTTGCTCTCTATGTCTCCTCTGCAATGTGCAACTCGGGTCACCTGGTCTGAACCAGAGTAAGAGCGGTGGTTCAAATATATTACGTTTTATAAAGTGCGATTCTCCCAGCTGCTGCTCAGGAGAAAATGACAGAGGAAATGAGAAAGAGAAGGCTGGGCAGAGGGACACAAAGAGAAGATAAGAGAACAGGGAGAAAAGGAGTGGGAAGGGGACTCCCATTTCATTTCTGCTTCAATCCGAGCATAGGAGAGGTTCAGTTGAACGACTGGCGAGAATGGAGAAGAACTGAAGGTGGGTCTCCTGCCTGCATTTCCAGCTCCAGTGACACATATCGAACAAACATGTGCTAGTGACGGAACCAGGCCACTTTACGTTAATTTAGATTCACCCCTTCCCATCTGCTCCCCCTTTCCCTGCCTCTGAGAAACAGGGACAGATGGATGGAAACAGACTAGAGCAGTATGGTCAAGAAATTACCTTATTTAGACTCAATGGGCCAATATTCAAAGGGCCTATGCGCTTCACATGTTCCTATAGAGAGCTGCATATGCCCTGTAGCACTATATAAATGAACGTACTAGTCGTAGTAGGCTGTGTAAACTCCAAAGTTTGAATTTCCTGCCCCTCACAGTGGCTAAATTGTATGTGCATAAGATCTAGCCATGCAAATATAGACAGGGCTGGAGGTGCTCCCGATCATGCTGATAATGTTATGCGTTTAGCACTGACAGCTGGCACTCACTGTTTAAGAGCTATGCACACATGCCTGATCTTATGAAAAGCCGTGCCACACTGGTAAGTTATGAGGATATGTGATGCATATAAACAGCATAGAAGTAGTGGGTCTTGCAGTGCACAAATGTAATACAATGAAACAGAATGATAAATGATAAATTATACTATGCTGGGTACATGCATGAAATTATGTGCATAACTTTATAAATTACCCACTCACCAACTTCTAGAATATCAGCCCAGATAGATATAGATATATTTTTTTAACTTTCTATTAAATGTTTCCAGTGTTCATAACTAATTTTCCACAGGACTGGACAGGATTTTCTGCAGATTACCCATGAAGAGCCCACAGCGGTTCTGCTCATGGTTAAACCTGCGTCTCCAGCAGTCACAACACAATTGAGATGAAACGCAGTTGGATCTGCAGCAGATCAGCTCTGTGCTTCCTATCGCAGCATGTACTCCTGAAGCAATCCTGCTTTTCCACTCTCACTGCGCAAAGGGATTGTGACTTGCATAGAGTAGCTTTTATATCGCTTTGAAGCCCTTTTTGGGGAATAGACCATTTATAAGCATGTTAAATAAATAAAACAATCGCTGGTCATGCAGTCTGAAAAACTCATCACCAGCTCTTAAAAATGGTCACATCCACGGAATTAGATTACATAAAAATATTCAAACTCCTCTATAAATACACATTAGGAGTTCTGATGCCCAGAGTATTCTATAATACAGGAACAATTACTGCCTTAAGAGATAAATCCATTATACCATATTACAAATAGAAATAAAGCTGGTTCATTTATACAATGGACTTGCACACAGAAGGATGTATTGCAGAGACCAGTTCAAGGCTGTATAATCTGGTGCAGGGGCAGGAACATCCAGCCCCCTTCCTCTCAATCCACAAGGACTGTGCTGAATCAGTCCTGGTTGTCCTACCATGCTGGACCAGTCTGGGATTTTTCACCTCAGTTTGTTCAGAGAAAGAAAATTCAGGGCTGTAAGTACCAACAGACCCAGTTCAATGAGTCCCTTAATGGATGGGAATTAGTTGAATGGTGTGTCCAGACTTGGACATTCAGCATTTGTACCTACACCTGAAATTACACAGATCTGATGGATTCTGCATATAATAGCATAGTTACTCACCTGTAACAGGTGCTCTCCGGGGACATCAGGAATCAGTCCTCACATATGGGTGACGTCGGCACCGACGGAGCCCTCACAGAAGCATCCCCTCAGCTTTTAAAGAAAGCCTTTGGGAGATGCCACCACGCATGCATGGTCCCCTTCCTACCCAATAGTGCCATCTTGCTCAGTCAGATGACAGCTAAAAGACGGCAGAAATAATTAAAAGATGGTAAAGGAGCAACTTCAAGGGGAGAAGGGAGGGTTGTGAGGACCGATTCCTGCTGTCCCCAGAGAACACCTGTTACAGGTGAGTAACTACGCTTTCTCCGGGAACAAGCAGGAAAGTCAGTCCTCATATATGGGACTCCCCAACTACAGGCTACCAAAAGCCCATAGAGAAACACACAGTCGCCCTCAAGGGGAGTCATGAGCAGCAGCAATTAAGTCCATAGCTACAGATTACAGAACAACCCCTGTGTTTGATGGAAACCAGCACTCCAGTAGCCTGAATACAGAAGGGTCAGAGGGTAGGAGCTGCCTAAACTCCAAAAAGATTCCAGAGCATGGCCTCACCGAAAGCACTGTCCCATTGGGATTCCCTTTCCAGACAGTAATGGGTTGCGAAGGTATGGACTGAAGACCAGTTGGCGGCCCGGCAGATGTCCACCATCAGGAGGAGCACAGGTTTGCCACCAAGGTTGCCATGGCCCCGACACAGTGTGCTGTGACTCTGCCTTCCAGCGGGAGCCCCACCTGCTCATAGGCGAGGGCAATACAGTCCGCCACCCAGGTAGACGGTGTACGTTTGGTCACTGCCTCCCCCAATCTACTGGGTCGTATGAGACAAAAAGCTGAGCAGCTTTGCGGTGGCTCAGAGTATGCTGGATGTAAAAGAATAAGGCTCTCTTACAGTCCAGGTTGTGGAGGACCATCTCCCCCCTACTGGAATGAGGTCTCAGGAAGAAGGTGGGAAGTACCACCTCCTGATTGAGGTGGAAGGACGATACCACCTTTGGAAGGAATTTAGGCTGTGCGCGGAGCACCGCCCTGTTCTTGTAGAACCTGGTATATGCCACTTCCGCCACTAAGGCTGAAACTCGCTAACCCTGCGAGTGGAGGCGAGCGCAACCAGGTATCGCAGGTGGAAGGTAGCCAGAGGCTCAAAGGGCAGGCGAGTGAGCTGCCCCAATACCACATTGAGGTCCCACTCAGTCACTGGAGGGCAAACCAGGAGCTTTGATAAGAGCAGACCCCGTAGGAAGTGGGTCACCAGTGGCTGGACCAAGAGGGGTTTGCCATCTACTGGGTGGTGGTGCACTGCCAAGGCACTGAGGTGCACCCTGACAGAGTTTGATTTAAGCCTGGATTGCGAGAGGCGGAGAAGGTACTGTAGCACCAGTCCCACCAGGCAGGAGAACGGTCGGTCCTGTGCTCTGCACACCAAATTGAAAATTTCAGGGTGTACGCTTTCCTAGTGGAAGCCTTACAAGAGGCAAACAGGATCTCCTCCACCTGACCCAGAAGGTTGAAAGGGGCTAGGGTCACCCTTTTGCCAGGGACCCCAGGTTGGAATGCAGAAGAGAGCCCCCCTCCTGGGACAGGGCCCTGGGGAGTTCCCCAATGGGAGGGGAGTCTCCACTGCTAGCTGGAGGAGTAGCGGGAACCATGGCTGCCTGGGCCATTGAGGGGCTGTCAGGATGAGCGAGGCTTTGTCACAGAGGGTCCTGAACAATGTTTTGGCAACTAGTGGAGTGGGCAGGAAGGCGTAAATGAGGCCTCTCGACCACGGGATGAGGAATGCATCCGCCACCATTCTGGAAGGGTGGGCCTGCTAGGAGCAGAAGCAGGGCAACTGGTAGTTGTCCAGACTGGCGAACAGGTCTATCTTAGGTTCCCCCCAGAGCTGGAAGAGCCAGTAGGCCACACTGGGGTCCAGCTGCCACTCGAGTTGTTCTGGCCTGGCAGGTATACTGCCCACAGAGTATACTCTGCCGGAGTGCATAGGAGCAAAGGACCACTGCCTCTCAGCAGAGGGCACGAGACCCCATGCCCTCCTGTTTGTTCACACAGGACATTGCCACCTGGTTGTCTGTCTGGACCAACACCGGCTGGTTTCGTAGGTGGTGACAAAAGGCTCAGAGGGCTAGGTATATGGCCCGTAGCTCCAGGAGGGTGATCTGCTGGTTGCTCTCGTTCTGCGACCAGCTGCCCTGGGTGCAGAGTTCCTCATAGTGGGCTCCCCAGCAGAGCAAGGAGACATCTATGGTGAGGACCCTTAAGGGGCTCGGGGCTTAGAAAGGCATCCCCCCCATCTCAGGGAGTCCGCCAACTGGGACGGAACGAATCGGGTCAGACACCGGTTCCCCCGAAGGGGAATCCTCGACGAAGATGGTGTCTGGCGACAGAGGCTGGTCCAAGGTAGAGTCCTTTTGGGGGACCTTTACAGGCCACTCCCTCTCCAATCCCTCAGACGAGCGTTTCGGACTGTGGGACCTGTCTCAGGACACACCCGGCCTATCAGATCCATCCAAGGATACCACCTTTGAGGTCTTCTTGTTCTTGGGTTCCCTAGATGGAGACCCCCCCCTCTCCGAAGAACCATGACACCGCTCGGGTTCTGTAGAGCCACCCAAGATGCCGTGGCTGCAGACGAGGCCAAAGCCTTTGGAGGTACTGGGGACTCTGGGAAAAACTTATCGTGCTGCTGCTGGTGGCTTTTGAGGGCCTTGTTGGACATCTTTTTGCAAGAGACTGCATGCTGAGGGGTCATGGTCCAGCCCAGGACAGCAAAGGCAGCAATCATGTGTGTTGGTCAAAGACATAATTTTAGCACACCAATCACACTTTTTAAAGCCACTCGTAGTCATGGGGGGAAAAACTTACTCCAGCAAGGTCAAAGACCTCCAAGCTGCCAGTTAGAAAAAAGGCACGAAGACGGCAAGAAAGAAAAAACTACAAAAAGGACCCGAACTCTATGCGGGACAGCAAGGTCGGGTGGCGGGAAGAGTACCAGTCCAGTACTGGAGGCAAGTATGAAACTCAGGCTGAAAAATCAACTTTTTCCAAGGGCAAGTCAGACAGACGTCTGAAGGGTTCCATGGAAAAAAGGAGACTGAGCAAGATGGCACCCTTGGGCGGGAAGGGGACCACGCATGTGTGGTAGCATCTCCCAAAGGCCTTCTTTGAAAGCTGGGGGGATGCTTCTGCGTGGGCTCTGCCGGTGCCGACGTCACCCATATGTGAGGACTGACTTCCTGCTTGTTCCCAGAGAAATAAGATATGCCATACTGGATCAGACCAAGGTCCATCAAGCCCAGTATCCTGTTTCCAACAATGGCCAATCTAGGTCACCTAGCAGCTTCCCCAGAAGACACAGGTTCCACAGTGCTTGTATTGGGACAAGCAGTGGATTTTCTGGGTCCACTTTAATAATGGTTTATGGACCTTTCCTCCAGGAACTTGTCCAAACCTTTTCTCTAGGAATTGTCCAAACCTTTTTTAAACCCAGATACACTAACAACTTTTACTACATCCTCCGGTAACGAATTCCAGAATTTGATTACGCATTGAGTGAAATATTTTTTTTCTTATTAGTCTTATATGGGTTACACTGTAGCTTCATAGCATGTCCCCTAGTCTTTCTGTATTTTGATGTAGACAATCGACCTACGTTTACCTGTTCCACTCCATTCATTAATTTATAGACCTCTATCATATCTCCCCCTCAGCTGTCTCTTTTCCAGGTTGAAGAGCCCTAACCTTTTTAGCCTCTCCTCATACGGGTATCCTTCCATCTTTACCATTTTGGTAGCTCTTCTCTGTATCTTTTTTTTTAATTCTGCTATATCCTTTTTAAGATATGGCGACCAGAATTGCAATATTTGAGTGCAGTTACACCATGGAACGATACAGAGGCATTATAATATACTTGGTTTTATTCTCCATTCCTTTCCTTATGAATCCTAACATTGTATTTGCTTTCTTGGCTGTCACTGCACAGTGGGCAGAGGGTTTCAATGTGTTATCCACAATGACACCTAAATCTTTTTCCTGGGTGGTGGTCCTAATTTGGAACCTTGCATTGTGTATCCATAGTTTGGGTTGTACTTTCCTAGGTGCGTAACTTTGCACTTGTGACATACACAGTAGTATTCTCATTCTAAATGAAGTACTCAGCAACAACGCTCCTGAAAAGCTGCGCAGAGACCTCCGCCCATGCTGCTGTAGGAGTTGCTGCGATATTGCACTTTCAGTCGCAGCACGTCTTCCTATCAGTAGCAGCGCAGGTGGAGGACTCCACGCAACTTCACGGGAACAGTGCTCAGTGATGACATCAGTTCCATAAAGTGACTGCAAGCAAATGTATTGGTCAATCTCCTATTTGGAAATTTCTTATCTTATAATATGCACTGTGTGGACAATAGATAAATATTTCAGTCTGAACCGGGCCCAAAATGCAGATTGCTTTCTCAGATCGCTGAACATTTAATAACAAATGAAGATGTGTGCTTGCTTACACTGGCTGTTCGAATACATTTGGGGCTGTAAAGCAGGGCAGCAATGGCACCTCATCCCTTGCAGAGAGCCCAGAATACTGTGGCCTGTACACTATATGGAGCTCCCAGATATGAACACAACTCTAGTCCTTAAGAGCTTACACTGGCTGCCCAATGCAGCTCTCACTAAATACAAGGCCTTACTCACGACTTTTAAAGTGTACCACATCATCTCACCAAGCTATTTGCAATTCGTAATACACAAGACACCAAGCAATCAACCAAGATGACACAATATGCAATTTACCCTCACTGTTCCTTTCGCTCTTAGGACAAGTATCCAATCCACATCAAACAGAGCATTCTCACTTTATGCCCCTAAGATATGGAATGCACTCTCACGACATCTATGCCACACAAGACCACAACGAATTACGCAAGAAACTAAAAACTCACCTGTTCACTGAATGCTTGGGCAACTAAAGTTAATCTATCATACCCATTTCCCTTATGTTCCCCTCACCCCACTTCCACCCCTCTTCCCTACCCCAAGCTATTGCTCACTCTGTTGCATTATGTTAATATTATTGTTCCCTTGGCTACATTAAGTTGAGGCTGAAAGCTTGTTTTGTTACTATGCTATGATAGTTATGATATGTTAATATTGCCTCATTCCACGTAAACCATAACGTTACTACATTAAGAAATTCTCTGACATATTACTTGTAAACCGCCTTGACTGAGATAAGGTGGTATTAAAAAAACAACAACAGTTAAATAAATACATACATCAGCCAGAACAAAAAGGATACCAGGAAACAAAATGTAATGCTTTTTTTTTTTTTTAAATTTCCCAATTACAGGGTGAAGTACCGTCATGGCAAGCATACAGGTATCAGGAAAAGGGAACAGAACAAGTAAAATTCTGTCAGTCATCCTTGAAACCTCAAAAAAGGAAGGAGGCAGACCTATAATTTGCAACATCATTTGAGAGAAGACCGGATAAATTCAGGAGCAGAAGCAATACTGATAAATGTGGCAGCACATTACAACACTGCGTAGAACTTGTTCCCAGGATCACCAACCATAGCTGAGCTAGGAGGACAGACATTTGTGATCATCACTGAAATCATTATAAGATGCTCAAACAGAAGTGGAAGAAAATACTGTGCTCAACCCAGAAACTGCCACCAATTTTAACTCTATGAAGACTATTCATGGACCCAGAGATAACACAACAAACCTCGGACTTGACATTAGACGAACATCTTTAAATCAGTACAGTTACTCGTTTCTTATTCGCCTTCAATGAGCCTGCAAAATGTCACAGGAACCCCAACCATTTTCTCATTCTCAAACCCAGCTACAACTCTTTTTTTTAAAAACGCGCACATCTATATTGAAAAGAAATTAAAGAATTGATAAGGAAGTGACATTAAAAACAAACATTCTGGCAGTATATACATTCAAGCCACTTTAAGAGCTCTGCCGTTAACCATGGCAGTTTACATAAGGACAGCATCACCTGTTCTTTGCAACATCACCTCTTTTGACCTAAATGGATCTGAGATGTGCAATGAAAGCATGCCTTTAGGCCTGGCTGACACACTGGATGAACAGCAGCGTTACATCATTAGTCTCTTCCTATCTTGTCTCTATACTATTTTACTCTTCCCAATTGGCTTTTTAGGGAATATTTTGATTCTGGTTGTAAATATCAGTTTCCGCGAGAAGATGACCATCCCAGACCTTTACTTCATCAATCTTGCAGCTGCTGACCTCATCTTGGTGGCGGACTCCCTCATTGAAGTCTTTAACCTAAGTGAGAAATATTATGACATCACTATCCTCTGTACATTCATGTCTTTGTTCCTGCAGATCAATATGTACAGCAGCATTTTCTTCCTCACATGGATGAGTTTTGACCGGTACATTGCACTTGCACGGGTGCTGAAGTCCAATCTCTTTCGGACTATGGATCATGCCCGTATTAGCTGTGGCCTCATCTGGATGGCTTCCATCTCAGCTACGTTGGTGCCCTTTACAGCTGTGCAGCTCCGACACACTGAGGACATCTACTTCTGCTTTGCCAACGTCAGAGAAATCCAGTGGGTTGAAATAACCTTGGGGTTTATCATCCCCTTTGTGATTATTGGGCTTTGTTACTCATTAATCATTCGTGTCCTTAGGAAGGCCCACAAGCACAAGAGTCTGCGGCCTCGACGGCAGAAAGCCCTAAGGATGATAGTGGTGGTGGTCCTTGTGTTCTTCATCTGCTGGCTACCTGAAAACGTCTTCATTAGCATCGGCCTCCTTCAAAAGGATCCAGACACCAGTTCCAGTCAATCTTTCATACACAATCATCCCCTAACCAGGCACATTGTGAACTTGGCAGCATTTTCCAACAGCTGTTTGAACCCCATCATATACAGCTTTTTGGGGGAAACCTTTAGAGAAAGGTTTTGGCTGTACCTTAAACAGAAGAGAAGCATGTCTACCTTAACCCAGTTCTGTCATGCTACTATGAAATCAGTTATTCCCGACAGCTCAGAGCATTCTGAAGTTAAATATAACAGCGAGGTCTAAAGACAAGAGAAGGCACATTTATAAATATGAAGAAAGTTCTTGCTATAGAAATAAACAGAAGTTTAACTATAACATGACTTGATGTTAATGTCAATGCGCAACAGAGTTTCTTTTTGGTCAAGTCTATTTTAATTGGGTTAAGCAGTTTCATGAAAAATGTGTTTAAGTGTTTGCTTTATAAGTGAACAGTATATGAGGAATTCAGTTTTTACATGCAAGCCAAAAATCAACCAAGAAAACAACAAAATGGATTAAATAAGGGTAAAGTATTCTATACAGACAAATGCATGTGATTGACGTGTAATGGTACTTACCATGTGCCTAAGTGCACCGCATGCTTCTCACATGTTTGAGTACATATGCATAATGATTCTCTGGCTCTTTGGAAATCTTTTTAACAGCACAAAAAATCCAGAGATCATATTTAAAGTGAGCTTTACAGCTTTTGGTTACACAATTCAATCCTCACATAATAAAACTGCATAATTAGATTATTACACTGAAGTAATGTAAAAAATGAACGCAGAAGTAAAAAATATTCTGTTAACCAGTAATTATTTTCTATATGACAAAAAGTTCTTTTTGCAGGTTTTTTGACTAGCCATGGGTGCGTGCCACAGTGGCCCCCACCAGTTGCAACTATAAACTGTACATGGCTGATTTTGACTCATCTTTTATTTATTCGTCCCCTTGGTTTTCTAATATTTCTTTGTGGGTCCAATTCTTGGATGATATTTTTTTTTTGTGGAATGATTCCCAACAGAATTTAGATCTTTTTTTGAAATTGATCAACATTATCAAACCTAACATTCAATCTACGGCTAAATGTCACATAACACACATTGAATTTTTAGATGTATCAATTTACAAATATCAGCATACACTTCATACTACTCTCTTTCGGAATCCTGTTCAACGGAATAACCTGTTGCAGTTTCATAGCTACCACCCTGGCCCTTTAAGGCGTGGTCTTCCACCAGGTCAGTTTTTTCGGATAGAGGATTTGCACTACTTCAGCAGAATTTGAGTCACATGTACAGGATTTGATTCAAAGACTTAAAGAGAGATGCTATGCTCATACGATTATAATGCAGGCATACAAACGAGCTAAACATGCCCACTGTGAATGGTTGCTTTTGGGCAATAATTCTGAGAATTCTCCATATTTCACTGACACTACTTTAGTTGGTGTCACCCCATTATTGTAGGGGCATCACAGGTTACTGCTTTGCTTTGTAAATACTGACACTTCTTGGCGCTTCATAAATGCTTCCAAAAAGATCTTACAATAGCTTACAGCAGAGGCTGCAATATTAGAGATTTTGTAATCCGGGCTGCAGCTATTACCGACCACACAGTTGCCACTCATCTATCTCCAGGTCATTTTCAATGCCTCCAATGACGATACTGTGCGATCACTTTCATGGGGCCAACCTGGATAAATAGCTCTACTGGCAATGAATATCATACCTGCTGGCACACCACATATACATTTTCTTATGTTGGTTATTTGCTTGTTTGCCCTTGTGATCGCAAATATATTGGTAGAACCACTTGACCTATCAAATTTTGTTTGAGTGAGCATTGATCTCGAATTAATGCAAAATCCATATCAGCAATATCAGCACCTATTGTTTCCCATGGTCTTCAGATAAACCATGCTTTTGCCAACAGAAAGTGGAGAGTAATTGATTTCATTCCCTCCGATCCACGGGGGGGAGGGGGGGGAGGAGGCAATTGGGAATCTCATCTGTAATTTCTAGAACAATCTTGGATCTACAAGCTGCAGTTGGTCATCCCTAAAGGACTCAATCTTGAATTAGATTGGTGGAGCATTTTTTAGACATATTTTATTACCAACCAATTATGTCATTGAACTCATATGACGTCACATGAATTTTTGTGGCCTTTAAAAGAGCATTGGGGTTTCATATTGGCATAGCTACCTTACAGTCGTTTGAAGTTCAGTGAGCACATAATCCTTATGGTGAAACATACCGTTTGAAACGGAGCTCCTACTGTTGATAGAGCTTGAAACACAGTGCTGTGTCGTTGGGCTGGGCTGGATTGGAGCTGCCGGTTGTTGGATCGCAGCTGGACTGCTGGATTGAATTTAACAGCATTCCTATGACAAACGCTCACATTGATCGGCAAAGATCATTCAACTTAAGCTAAGATTTTGAAATTATTCCTTCTTTAATTTATATTTGTGTTTTGCACTTAATGGGCTTTACACATATTTTTGGTGGTTGCTTACCACATTTTAAAGATTAAAAAGGATATGTTTGTTTTTTGGAGGGCTTTCACCATGCACAACAAACATTTATAGTACACATTGCTCTTTAATTTCGATCTGGATGTTAAGTGGATGTTAAAATGGAAGCAGAGTTAAGAGAGGGCAAGGTAAAGAAGTTAACTCTGGATGCAGTGGAAGTAAAACCAGGGCTGGCTCAGCCTGCCCTCCGTGATATAGAGCTGTCTGGAAATTCTTCTTCTGAGGCACCAGGTGAGGTTAAGCCAGGGGTGGGCAATTCCGGCCCTCGTGCACCACAATCCAGCCTGGTTTTCATGATGTCCCTAATGAATATTGATGAGATCTATTTGCATCCACTGCCTTCCATTGTATGGAAATAGGCCATGAATATTCATTAGGGACATCATGAAAACCAGGCTGGATTGTGGTGCACGAGGGCTGGAATTGCCCACCCCTGGGTTAAGCTCATGTCACTGACTTAACTGCCACAATTCTTCCAAGTTGACTCCAGTTAGAGAGACCAACAGAGCACACTCACCTGGAACCAGACAAGTATACCAGTCTATTTAGGGGTTTAGGGACTCTGGTCCCCAAAAGTGCTCTCAGATCTGCAGCTTCCAACTTGGGGATCCTATATTGATTTTTTTTTTTAACTTCCCACTGACTATGGGTGAAGTCAATGGAACTTAAAATTTTGCTTCACCTCTGGAGCTAAAGTAAAAGGTTTCAACACCGATAGGGAAAGTAAAATAAAAAATCCTGCTGATCTTTAGTACAGTTTGCTGCAACAAAATTAATTTGATATGCAGCTCATCAGCATGAAATACCATGGCATCTGTGCTAAGATTATTATAATGAATTATGGAGAAATTTTCCATACCTATTACTTTTCTTTCCTTAAATCCTGCTAAACCAGTCCAGATGAATGGGTTATGCTCCCCATCCACCTAGTGCAGCACTGAGAGAAGTCAGTATGACACTTCCCAAACAGCAGGCAAGACTGCAAAATCTCGGAGTTTTAATCAACAATAGCTCTATCCAAAACTTTTGCTCTCTTATAAGACCTGACTCTGCATCACATAGAGATACCAAAAATGTAGAAAAAGGCAGCAGGGCTTCCCAGTCTGTAGAAGTAGTCTTTCCAAGGTGGGTCCTGGACTGGTCTAGCAGGAAAGAAAATTAACAGATATGGAAAATGTATTCCTTATCATCCTGCTAGACCAGTCCAGATGAGTGGGTTATACCTAAGCGGTCAGGATCCAGGGTGGGAGGAAAATCTTTACCTTTATTTTCAATTTGCTATACCGCACCTTCACAGGCATCAGGGCGGTTTACAATAAAAAATGGCAACTGCCAGAACAAACAGCCAGGAGAGAGGAAATCCATTAATTTGGAAGGACAGAGAGAGAAAGCAGTCCCATACAGGGAAAGAGCAAACGGGGCAAGGGAAAGAGGGCTACAGAGGGAAATCTGGATTTAGGGTAGTTGGAGGTCAAATGCAACTTGAAATAGATGCGTCTTGAGCAAGGACAAATCTGTAGTAAGAGTTCCAGGGCTGAGGGGAGAGAGTTCTAGGGCTGAGGGGAGAGTTCCAGAGGGCGGGATCAAGGAAAAAGGCGGCAGAGTGACGAGTGGATTCCAGATGAACATGGTTAACGGAGGGAAGACTGAGGCGGTTGGCATGAATGGAGCAAAGCAAACGAGCGGTGGGCATGACAGTGCAGAAGATCAGCAAGGTTTACCAGAGTGCCTGTGTGAAGGGACTTGCGTACACAAATAAGAGTATGAAATTTAACGGGGAGCCAGTGGAGGTGAATGATCAATGGAGTTGCATGTTCTTAGCGGGTAGCATGTGAGATGATCTGAGCAGCCGTATTTTCGAGCTGTTATAGACGTATCTAGAATTGAGGAAGGCCAGCCAGTGCACATTGCAATAGTTAATGCGGGTCATGATGAGAGAAAGCAAGAGAGTGGTCCGAGAGGATGTGGATAGGAAGAGACAGAGGGCCCGAATTTGTCTTGGAGTGTAAAAAGACCGACAGATAAGAAGAGAGAGATGCTCATTAAATGGTAGAGAAGAGTCAACGATAAGCGTAGTTACTCACCTGTAACAGGTGATCTCCGGGAACAGCAGGAATTTAGTCTTCACATATGGGGTATCGTTGGTACGACGGAGCCTGCGCGGGAATGCTCCCCAGCGTCCAACAGGAAAGCCTTTGGGAGCATCCCACAGCGCCTGCGTGCTGCCTTCCCGCCTTTCCAACTGTCCCTCTCCAGTTGAGTTTATAACTGAGACAAAAGAGAGGGAGAGAGAGAAAGAGAAAGAGAGATAAAACTCCTAGGGGAGGTGGGTGGGTTGTGAAGACTAAATTCCTGCTGTTCCCGGAGATCACTTGTTACAGGTGAGTAACTACGCTATCTCCAGGAACAAGCAGGAATGTAGTCTTCACATATGGGGGACTCCCTAGCTGCAGATGCCAGGGAGATGGCCCCAGGAAGTTGTCAGCCCTAGTGAAAGGGCCCCACTTCCCCCCATGGATCTCTGGCATCCTACCAGGGATGGTGGGTAGGAGTTGATTAAGTCTGAAAAGGGTGCTGAAGAATAGCTTGGCCAAACAAGGCATCCCAGCGGGAGTCCTTGTCTAAGCAGTAGTGGGCTGTGAAGGTATGTACTGAAGCCCAAGTAGCTGCTCGACAAATGTCGTCGATAGACATAGTGAAGATGAGCCATTGAGGCCGCCATGGCCCTCACATACATTGTGAGCGGTGACATGGCCTTCAAGAGGAAGATTCTTACTCTCATAGACAAAGGATATGCACTGTGCGATCCAGTTGGACAGTGTTCTTTTGGAAACTGGAAGTCCCAAATGACTAGGATCAAAAGCAACAAAGAGTTGAGAAGATTTTCTATGCTGCTGTGTCCTTTGCAAGTAAAAGGCCAAAGCTCTTTTACAGTCCAAGGTATGAAGGTTCCTTTCTGCACTGGAGGCATGAGGCCTCGGAAAGAATACAGGAAGGTAAACCGCTTGGTTTAAATGGAAAGGCGAAACCACCTTTGGCATAAAGTGTGGATGAGTCCTAAGAACTACCTTATCATGGTGGAACCTTGTATAAGGAGGATCAGCCACTAACGCTTGCAATTCACTGATGCGACGTGCTGATGTGATTGCAATTAGGAAGATGACTTTCAAGGAAAGGAATTTAAAAGATGTAGTGGCTAATGGTTCAAAGGGCGGTTTCATGAGTTGCCCGAGCACCAGATTTAAGTCCCATGCCACCGGTGGTGGCTTAATGGGAGGCTTTGTTAAAAGAAGGTGTCTCATAAATCTCACTATAAGAGGATGAGAGGAAATAGATTGTCCACTTAGAGGCTTGTAAGAAGCTGCAATAGCACTAAGATGGACTCTTACTGAATTTGTCTTGAGACCCGCATTTGACAAAAGGAGGAGATACTCCAGTATCGATTCCAGAGGTATCGCAAGAGAGTTAAGACCCTTCTGCGAGCAACATATGGTAAACCTTTTCCACTTAAAGGCATACAAGTGTCTTGTGGAGGGTTTCCTAGAAGCATGAAGGATATCCTTTACTTGTTGGGAAAGGTTAAGATCTTGAAGTTCTAGGCTTTCAGCAACCAGACCCTGAGATGCAGAGACTGGGGATTGGGATGCCACAGCATCCCGTCCTCTTGGGAGAGAAGATCTGGAGCGGATCCCAACTCCAGAGGTGGAGCTTGAGAGAGATGTAGGAGCAGAGGGTACCACGTTGGCCACGTCAAACGTGGAGCTATGAGGATCATATGACCTCTGTCTCTCTGAAGCTTGAATAGGATTTTGGGGATGAGGGGAATGAGTGGGAAAGCATATAGGAAGTCCTGACCCCAGTGAAGGAGGAAGGCATCCCTTGCCTGAGAACATCGAGACGGAATTCTGGAACAGAACCGGGGAAGTTTGGCATTCAGCGGACTTGCAAAGAGGTCTATGTCCGGGGTTCCCCAAATTTGAAATATTTGGGCAACCTGGTCTGCATGGAGAGACCATTCATGTGGAAGCAGAACTCGACTAAGTTTGTCTGCCCAAGAATTTTGAATGCCTGGAAGATACACCGCAAGGAGATGAATCTAATGCTCTCTGGCGAGGGCCCATAGTCGCAAAGCTTCGTTGCATAGCGACAGAGAGCCTGTTCCACCCTGCTTGTTCACACAGAACATGGCTACCTGATTGTCCGTTTGAACTAGGACTGTCTTGTAGTGAGCTGGGCATGAAATACTCAAAGAGCAAGGAAGATTGCTCTGAGCTCCAGGAGGTTGATGTGAAGACAGGCCTCCTGTGGAGTCCAGGTACCCTGGGTAGAGAGATCGTGCAGGTGTGCTCCCCATCCCACCTGTGAAGCATCTGTTGTTAGGGTGGCTTGGGATAGGGGTTGCTGGAAAGGAGACCCCACCAGAAGGTTTCTGGGTGATTGCCACCATTGGAGGGACGAAATAAGACAGTCTGAGTTTGTTATTTTGTCCGACAGGCATCCTGAGGCCTGTGTCCACTGAGTGGATAATGTCCACTGGGCTGCGAGCATATGGAGGCGAGCATAAGGAACAACATGCACGGTGGATGCCATGTGGCCTAGCAATTGTAGCATTTCCCGAGCAGTGAGACAAGGTTTGAGCACTGCTTGGGAAGCTAGTTGTACTATGCGAAGACAGTTGGGCTGTGGAAGGAAAGCCCTTGTCTGTCTGGTATCCAGATGAGCTCCTATGAGAACTCTAGGGACTGAGTGGGAACAAGATTGGATTTTGGGAGGTTTATGACCAGTCCCAAATACTGAAGGATTCACATTATGCGAGAAAGAGCAGAGCTGACTTCTGGCACTGTAGGAGCTCGAATGAGCCAGTCGTCTAAGTAAGAGAAGACGAATATTCCGAGAGAGCGGAGACATGCTTCTACCACAGCCATGCATTTGATGAACACTCTTGGCACAGATGCCAGGCCAAAAGGGAAGAACCTTGTATTGGTAGTGCTTTCCTTGAAACAGGAAAGCACAATTACTTACCTGTAACAGGTGATCTCTGGGAACAGCAGGAATAAGTCTTCACATATGGGTACGTCGGTACCGACGGAGCCTGCGCGGGAACGCTCCCCAGCTTTCCAAAAGGAAAGCTTTTGGGAGCATCCCACAGCGCCTGCGCGCTGCCTTCCCGCCTTTCCTAACCATTTCTCCTCAGTTCGAGTTTAAAGCTGAGACAATAGAGAGAGAGAGGAAAGGAAAGATAGAAAAAGAGATACAACTCCTAGGGGAGGTGGGAGGGTTGTGAAGACTTATTCCTGCTGTTCCAAGAGATCACCTGTTACAGGTAAGTAACTGCTATCTCCAGGAACAAGCAGGAATGAGTCTTCACATATGGGGACTCCCTAGCTAAGATGCCTGGGAGATCCCCAAGGAAATGAGACCCTGGGAAGGGGTCTACTTCCTCCTATGGATCTCAGGCATCCATCCAGGGAAGGAGGGTAGGAGTTGTTTAAGAATGGAACAGGTGTTTGAGGACAGCCTGACCAAACAAGGCATCCCAGCAGGAGTCCTTGTCCAAGCAGTAATGGGCTGTGAAGGTATGAACCGAGGCCCAGGTGGCTGCTCGACAGATCTGGTCGATGGACACAGAATTTAGATGAGCCATAGAGGTGGCCATGGCCCTCACATTATGAGCTGTGACATGGCTCTCCAGAGAAAGGTTCTTACTCTGGTAGGCGAAAGAAATACACTGAGCAATCCAATTGGACAGTGAAAAGCAACAAAAAGCTGGGAAGACTTTCTATGTTGCTGTGTCCTTTGTAAGTAAAAAGCAAGAGCTCTTTTACAGATTCTTCTCTGCACTGGATGCATGAGGAGCTGGAAAAAAAGACAGGTAAATATACCTCACTAATGCCTGCAGTTCACTGATGCGGCGAGCTGAAGTGACTGCAATGAGGAAAATAACCTTCCAGGAAAAACTTCAAGGAGGTAGTGGCTAAGGGTTCAAAAGGTGGCTTCATAAGCTGACCAAGAACCAAATTTAAGTCCCATGTCTTGCAATGAGAGGATGAGAAATAGGTTGTCCATTGATGGGATTAAGGGATGCTGCAATACATCGGGCGTTCCCGGTACCGGATCGGTACCGATAAGCAGCCTTGGACAAGGAACCGCAGCAGCCTGTATCCTGGATGATGTCGATGTAGTCGGTACCGGTATCGGCGCTGGTGCCGGTACCGGAGCAGATACCGACAACGGAGTTTGTTTCGGTACCAGCGGCGTCGCAGCTTGAATGAAGGCCGTAATAGCCCGCTGCATGGACAGAACATTCTAATCCATCGACGCCATGAATGCCTGGAATTCAGTACCGGGAGATTGTGCCGGTACCCCAGAGCATTCTAACAGGTAATCGGTCGAGGCCGTGCCATCGATGTCAACCTGTAACCCCATAGGAGGAGCTTTGGAAGCCGGAGCTTCCCGCCGGGGTTGTTTTGCTGGTGCAGGATCCTCGAGGGCAAGCCCGGAGGCATCTCGATGCTTAGAGGGAGATCTACCCTTCGAGGACCTGCTAGGTTTATGTTTGGTTACCTGAGATCCATCAGGAGAAGAAGACCTGGAAGATGTCGATGCTACCGACGCTGCATCAGCGGGAAACAGCACATGGAGCTTAGCTGCTCGGTTCTGTAAACCCCGTTTAGACATTAGAGAGCAGGAGGGACAATCCGGAATGGAGTGTTCAGGACCCAAACATTTAAGGCACCATTCATGGGCATCTGTAACAGAAATGGTACCGCTACAGTTAGTGCATTTCTTGAACCCGGAGGCTGGTTTTTCCATGAGGAAAATTTTCTTGTAGGCCCTGAGGCCCAAGAGGAAAAATACACTAAGTGAAGAAAATATAGATGATGATATTTTTTTTTTTTTTTTTTTTAAAGAAAGAAAGAAAAAGACCGGCGGTACCGGTCCGGGGTAGGCAGACACGCGACCAAAGAAATAAAATAAAATAAAGAACTTCTTCAGCGGTGACAGGGCTCGACCTGCTGGCTCCGCGGCAAAGAAGAACTGAGGAGAGATGGTTAGGAAAGGCGGGAAGGCAGCGCGCAGGCGCTGTGGGATGCTCCCAATAGCTTTCCTTTTTGGGAAGCTGGGCAGCGTTCCCGCGCAGGCTCCGTCGGTACCGACGTACCCATAATGTGAAGACTCATTCCTGCTTGTTCCTGGAGATTCGGAGGAATCTCCTGTGATTAGGATGGATGAGAATATGAGTATATGCATCCTTGAGATCTAGAGAACAAAGCCAATCCTGACTTTGAAGGTATGGCAGCAGAGTTTCTAGAGAGACCATTTTGAACTTCTCTCGGAAAAGATATTTGTTCAATTCTCTGAGGTCTAAAATGGGTCTGTGTCCTCCTGTTTTCTTTTGAATAAGGAAATAGGGGGAGTAGAACCCTGTACCCTGATGGGGAATGGGTACTTCCTCTATTGCTCCTTGAGCAAGGAGCATTGTGACTTCTTGACCTAAGAGATTGTTGAGAGAAGTCTGAGAATTGAACTATCTTATAACTGTAGGAGGGGGCATGCTGTGAAAATGAAGCTTGTACCCCTCTCGTATAATGGACAGAGTCCAATTTTCTGCTATTATTTGGTACCATCTGTGGGCAAAATGACATAACCTGCCTGGGATGGTTAAGGGTTCTGGACCCTTCAGGGGCAGGAAGGCGAAGTTCTCTAGAAAGGTGTCAAAGCCCCTGAGAAGGCTGAGCCTGCTGAGCTGGCTGAGGTTTTGCAGCTTTTGGCTTCTTTTGTTGTCTAGGAGGTTGTTGCTGTCCCTTTTGGGCAGTCTGACCTGGACAATGTCCCTGTTGGGTATAGGAAGGCTAAAACTTTTTTCTTATTGAAAAATGGTTTCTTAGAGGATCTTTTCTTTGCAGGATCGGCTGTAGATTTGGACAATCTATCCAGTGTGATATTGTCAGCATCTATTTCATTAGCCTTCTCCTGCCAATTGTTGCCAAAGAGATTTTCTCCTGTGCAAGGAATGTTTCCTAATTTATCCTGTACTCAAATTTCCAAGTCAGATGCCTGAAGCCAGGCGATCCAACATGCACCAATGGTAATAGCAGAGGTTCTGCTTATGCACTCAAAACAGTCAAAGGCTGCACGGTTAAACTTGGAAACATCCTGAGCATGTTTGACAAGAGTGAGATAGTCTTGTCTTTTGTCATCAGGAAGAAGGGGGCTCATAAGCTCCAAGTCTCCTGTGAGCTCTTTAAGGAACATTCCCATAAACAAGATATAGGAACTGATCCTAGCTAAGAGCATGGAAGCATCGACGCCCAAAGGCATCGAGAGTCCTGCATTCACGACTTGGAGGATTGGATGCATGTCTCTTTGTACTTTTTCATCCTTCTCATTTGCCGATTCCACCACCATTGAATGGTGTGGTAACTGAGTTTTTTGAAAGCCAGGACAAGGTGGAACTCAATACATGGTATCGAGTCTTCGAGAATGAGGAGATATGGTTAAAGGTGTTTCCCACATCCTTAGCATAAGATCATGTAAGATCTCATGAATAGGCAGAAGGTATTTGGGAGCCTTAGGGTATTGGAGGATTTCCAACTCCTTTGCCCTAGGCTCTTTTTCAGGAGCTACTGTGATGGAAAGGTCTCGGGCCATATCACAGATAAAGTCCTGAAAGGACATATCCACTGGTGGAGACATTCTGCGCTGAGGAGAAGAGGAATCCTCAGGGAGAAGTACTCTGGTATTGGTAGTCTTCGGAGTCTTCAGTCTCATCCAAGGATTCAAAATATCTCCGATCCCGGTGATCATGCAAAGCACAGTACCAGTATCGATCAAAGTCGGTATCGGGTTGTTCAGGTACCGCTTTATCGATGCCGGAGAGAGACGCATGACTCAGTACGGGTGGCATACCCGCCGATGTCAATGCAGTCAATACCGGTACTGGTGTCGGTACCGCTATCGGTTGAGGTGTCTGAAGCGCTTTCAACAGTACTGAAGCTGTGAGAAGAGCCGCTAGACTGTGTTTGATAGCAAGGAATCTCTGGTCTATTGACGCTGCTGATGCTTGGGTATCGGTACCGGTAGAAGCATCCGGAACCCCAGAGCATGGCGCCAGTAGTTGTGCCGAGGTTGAGGCCTCAAGATCATCCTGGAGCCCCATTAATGCTTTGGAAGACGAAGCCTCCCGCTGGGGCAGTTTTGCCGGTGAAAATTCTTCAAGGGCAACGCCAGGAGCATCTCGATACTTAGAAGGAGATCTACCCTTTGAGGACTGGCTAGATTTATGTTTAGTTACCTGAGATCCATGGGAGGAAGATGAAGCCCTGGAGGACGTCAATGCAACAGACGCCACCTCTGAGGGAAAAAAGGTGCTAAGTTTAGCAGCTCGGTTCTGCCGAGCCCTTTCTGACATCATTCCACAGGAGAGGCACTCTGAAATAGAGTGGTCAGGACCTAAACATTTGAGACACCAATCATGGGTTTCGGTGACGGAAATGGTACCGCCACATTTAGAACATTTCTTAAAACCTGAAGCAGGTTTTCCCATTTTTAAGGAAAAATTGGGCCTAGTGCCCAAAATGGCGCCTAGCACTAAAGAAAAAAAGTTTCTGCAGTAAACTACTTCAGAAACTATAGTTTTTTTTTGGTTTGTTTTTTTTTAGAAGAACAAAGAACCGGCGGTACCGGTATAGCGTCAAGGGAAGGCAGATGCGACCACAAAAACAAAGATTAAAGACAAAATTCTCTGCAGTGACAGGGTATTCAACCTGTCGGCATCACGGAAAAAGAAGAACTGAAGAGGGACAGTTGGAAAGGCGGGAAGGCAGCACGCAGGCACTGTGGGATGCTCCCAAAGGCTTTCCTATTGGACGCTGGGAAGCGTTCCCGCGCAGGCTCCGTCGGTACTGACAATACCCCATATGTGAAGACTACATTCCTGCTTGTTCCTGGAGATACACCTAAATACCATAGTGAGGAGACTAGAGGAACAGGAGTGTCCAGCAGCAGAGGAGGAGTGGCCTAGTGGTTGGGGCAAGTTACCTCAGGCCGGAAGGTCAGGGGTTCAAATCCCACTAGAGGACAGCAACCTTGGGCCAGAAGGACTGGGGTTTCTAGTCCCACAGATGCTCCTTGTGGTCTTGGGCAAGCCACTTAACTCTCCATTGCCCATGTTCCCTGTAAAATAGTTATCTCCAAGTTATAATGCCCTGTTCAATGTAAACCACCTTGATATCATGAAAGGCGGTATATAAGAAATGATAAAGAAAGAAAGAGGAGCCAGGGACGTTCAGGGGGACCCAAAGGTAAACTAGATGGCAGCCGTTTTTGACGGATTGAGGTAAAGTAAGTTGGAGGAAAACCAGTGGGCAATATGGGAGAGGCATGCGTTAAGTGGTGAAAGATCGGGAGAGGTGGGGCTCGTGTGAAACAGAAGGAAGGATGTTGTCAGCACAGTAATATGCTGACAGGCCATCCTGTTGTATCAGTAAAGCGAGGGGAACCAATAAAACGTTGAAGAGGAGAGAGGTCTACAACAAGCCCTGTGGACACTACAGGAGAGTGGAGTGAGGGCAGAGGAAGAATTATCTGCAACAAACGTGAAAGGACAAGAGGAAAGAAAGGAATGAAACCGGCAGTGTACTGTGCCATTCACCCCAGCATCCCAGAGACAAGCCAAGAGAGTACAATGGTCAACAAGATCAAAAGCCGAGGAAAGATACAGGGAAACTGCCAAGGAAAGATCACCATAGTCGCGTGCAATATACAGTTCATTGAGAAAGGACAGAACTGCTCTGCCAAAGGCGCCATCTGTTTCAGCTTCCACATGCAATCTATAGTACTTCACAAAGATGTTCAGGGAAGACCAGGTAGCCACCCTACAGATGTCTTTCAGAGACACCAAGAAAGGACTCAGCCCAAGAAGAGGCCTGTGCATTAGTGGACTGTGCCTGGACCAGCTGCTTCCACCCCCATGCAAACAGGAAGTTGGCATCATGCATCAGAGGTGGTGGAAGCACAAAGCTTTGCAGCACCGGAGGTTTAGGCCAGTGCTTTGGGGCTGTTTAAAGTAATTGCCTCTGCTGCAGGTCCCGGAGAGGGTCAGCAGTGGTGACTGCCGAGTTTGCATAATGGTAGTGCCAGTCCTGCTGGTACAACAACGATTCCCAAACCTGTTTGAGAGGACGTCTAGCCAATTGGGTTTTCAGGATAGCCACCATTAACGTTCATGAGACAGATTTACATGCACTGCCTCCACAGCAGGCAAGTTTCTGTCATTGTGGATATCCTGAAAACCCAACTGGCTGGAGGTCCCCTGGGACAGCTTTGGGAACCACTGCCATAGACCTCAATTGGTCTTTGGCTTTCTCTTCACTTCATCGCCTCTAGAAATTGTGCATTTATCCCAAGCTTCCTTGAGACCTAAAGCAATGTACAAAAAAATGACATCATAGAATATATCGGCACCGCTTCCACTATCATCCACCTCTCCATTTATCTACCGCTCTTTTAGGGAAGAAGTATTTTCATGCATGTCTCCTCAGTTTGTCCCCTGCAGCCTCATGCTATCACTGCTTGTTTGAAAACATTCTTTCCTCTGAAAATGAAAAGGTTGGGGGGGGGGGGGTTTGCATGATTTATAGCTTTGGGGTATCAAAATGCCTTTACCATATCCTTCATCTCTTCTCTTCCTCCTCCTCTTTATATTTAAAAAATATATAATTAAAACAAAAAATATTTTTAAACAATGTTTTTCATATCCCCCAAAGGGCACATAGTACCCAGCAATGTTTTTCCAGCCATATAATGCTCCTGTGTGTTTCAGGAACCTTTGGACTCTCTACACATTCCTTTCATTGAATGCTCCCAACAAAAACACAAAATGCGCTTGGGTCTCAGAGGCCAAAGCTTTGCTCACGTCACAAGCAATATAAATTTTTAATTTTGGCACATCCAGGATAGTCTTTGGTTAGAAGTCATCTTTTCTTTTTCTTTAGCCTGGACAAACTCAGAAAGATGGAGATTTAAACAATTTGACCACTGCTATGATAAAGTTGCATTAAATACTCCTGTGCATTTATAAGCTACAAAATTTACACATTTCAGTGTATTAGTCATAAAATCTAGAACTATTAGACACCGTCTTCTTATAATAATAAAAATCATTTTACTGTTAGAGTACTTAAATACCAAAAAAAAAAATTTTCAGAGCAGAGCACTTAAGCATCAAATTAACAAAAAAATTTTCAGAGCACTTAAATATCAAAGAAACTTAGGGAGCTCCAGAGACTAAGATGGAATGAGTCCATCACTGATGTGCATAGGGGCTGTGGCCACTCGCTTTTGTTGAGTCCTCGAGTTTTATGCCAAACTACTGCAGCGTCAATTTTTCTCCTTGAATTTCCCCAATATCTTTCCATGATTATTCATAAAATCTACCAAGTCTCAATAATGAAGATTCTTCATGTTTAATGATTGCATCTGTGGGGAAATGCTGCTCGCTTATTACATTTTGGGGCTTTCAGTTTGGAATCTTAAGGGCCATAAGCAGTACGGTTTCATTGGACTTTTTGGGAAGGGGGAGATGAATGAATATGCAACTTGAAAAAAATAATGTGCGGAGTTAGGCACCAATAAAGAAATGTGTGTGACACAAGAAAGAAACAAAAAAAGGGCCTACACTTAATAATAATCCCAAAAGAAACCCCATGCTAGTTTATACTGTTCGTGTTCAGCAAGAAAGAAGCGGTTTTCAAAGATGACTTAGTGAAATGGACTGTGTATATTTATTTATTTATTTATTACAGTTTCTTATATACCGCGCTATTTAGAATCAGCGCGGTTTACATCATAACAAAACGACCACAACGATTGACCACAATTGATTTCTTATGATTTGAAGGAATTTCATGGCGCCAAAGGCCCAGCAAACAGAATGAAGATGTCAAGAGATAAGGACACTCCTGTAATGGCCAAATTCTGGGATTGAACATCCTTCCGAAATTATTAAACATGCTTGCCTACATACCCCATATTTGTTAAGAATTCCATTTTGTCCACATCCCTCCCACACATTCAAAAGGTTTAACTTCAACACATTTCATTTTTGGACCAACAAATCAAGTCTATCAAGCCCAAATCTGAATTTCTAGAAGACCCTGCATAGAGAGGATATAATTACAGAGTTGATGAATATTTACTTAGCAACATCTATATACCACAAATATAGAACCAGTCTGTTCAAAGCCAATAACATTTAAAACATACATAACAAACATATACACCAGTAAAGAGAAATTAGACTTACCTGTTAATTGTTGTTCCTTGAGGAACTCCAGTCCAGTCCTGCACCGCTGGGTAGTGCACCTCCTCCAGCAGCTTGGAGACTGAGCATGTCATCTTTTTGATGACATAGTGTACATATGCAGCTGGCACCACCCACCAGCCCCAGTATCTATAGACAAAGTAAACTCAGAGGAGCAACAAGTAAGTAGTTAAACATGCAACAAACACTTACATCTAAATAAACTAGTACCCCCTCCATCCCCTGGAAAAGATACCCCATCCCCTCTCCAGGATGGGGAGGCCCACCTGTTGAGCGCTTGAGCAACTCCAACCAGCGGGAAGTGAGCAACCGACAGCTCTTCTGGTCCACCCCTCCCCCAAACACTGATAACACACCCCTCCCCGGCTCCCCCTGGCCATTTCCTCCACCAAGGGAACCAGATTCAGGACCAGGATGTGCACAGATTACACAGGTACACTACCAAAAAACTGCCTCCAGTTTTGCAACTGATTCCTATAGATTTTGGGGTGCTGAATCCAGGAAAAATAGCCAAAATGTTCCATCACATCACGTTTTCTTGCAAAATTAGATTTCTTACCCATATAAGGAATGTTCACATAATTTCTTTTTAGCCGACTGCAGTTTATTTTCTTGGCCCAAAATAGAGGTTGTAATGGTTAACTAACTAGAAAAACTCCCTCATGATATTTTAGAGTGATTTGTATTCATTTTATACATTAACAGGACAATTGGGAGGCGGGGGGCTAAATCCAGTACTCGAGCTGGAGCATTTTCTTTCCTGTTCGCCTGGCCTCGTTCGCTCGCTCAAAACACGGTGGTTGAGACATGAACGTTCCTGTCAAATTTCAGTTTCTTGCAAGTTCATTATTACCTTTTGTTTGCTCAGTCGTAATCCAGCTTTATTCCGAAGTGGTTCAATACAGTTGTAGTTTGCAGTGCTGTGTATTTGTGATGGCTCACAGAGCCAGAGGTTGCGTCAACTCTCCGGACAGTTTTTGTTTTATTTGTGGGGAATATACCCTGAAAAAGCGGCAGAGGAACATTTCTGCATTTATTAATAAAGTATATTTCGCCTATTTTGGTTTGAAGTTAGGCGATCAAGACAAACCGTGGGCTCCTCACAAAGTGTGCAAGACATGTGAGGAAGATCTACGCTTATGGATGAAAGGTAAAAAACAAGCATTTCGTTTTGGAATACCTATGATGTGGCGTGAACAAAGAGACCACAGCAGTGACTGCTATTTTTGCTCTTGCATTGTGAAGGGATACAACTTAAAAAATAAGAACGTAATAAGTTACCCCAACCTTCCCTCAGCAATTAGGCCTATGCCTCATAGCAACGAAGTACCTGTGCCTGAACCACCAAAATCTTTGGATCATATTTGTGTGGACGGTTCTGATCATGATGAGACTCATCAGATGGCTTTTCCCGATGAGGTCCAGTAATTCCGAGTTGAAACTGAACCAGATCCGAAACCTGACTTTTCTCTCAAGCTGAATTGAATGATTTAGTCCGGGATTTAGGACTCCCAAAAGATGCTGCCCAACTGCTAGGGTTCTCGGCTTAAAACAGAAAAATCTATTGTCACCAGGAACAACTTTTTATTGGTACCGCAACCGCGAGACACAATTTTTTGAAGTATTTCAGCAAAGAGGAAGATTTGGTATTTTGCAACGATATATACGGAGTGATGGAAAAGTTTAAACTCAAGTATGATCCTGCTGAATGGCGGCTGTTCATTGATTCGTCAAAAGACAGCATAAAAGGTGTTCTTCATAATGGCAACACATTCGCTTCAGTTCCTATTGCTCACTCTGTTATTCTCCAAGAAAAATACAAGAATTTGGCCCTGATTCTTCAGAAGATTCGTTATGATGAGCATAAGTGGATGATTGTGGAGACTTTAAAATTCTATTCCATGCTATTAGGGCAGCAATCCGGTTTCACCAAATATCCCTGTTCCTTTGCTTGTGGGATAGCCAGGCCCGCGACCTACACTGGGGGAAAAAAGACTGGCCAATTCGGGAGTATTTGAGACCCGGTGAGAAAAATGTTCTTCATGAGAGCTTGGTACCTCGTGATAAAATTCTATTACCACCTCTCCACATTAAGTTGGGTCTCATTAAGCAATTCATCAAGTCCCTTCCAAAAGATGGTGAGTGCTTTCGGTACCGTTTGCTTAAAGTTCCCCCGACTTTCTGAAGCAAAGCTAAAGGAAGGAGTGTTGTTGGCCCTGATATAAGGAAACTCATTTCAGATGGAGCATTCGCTGAAACGATGTCTGAGAAGGAAAAGGAAGCCTGGGATTCCTTCAAGGATGTTGTTCTCAAATTCTTGGGGAACAGGCGGGATGAGAACTATAAGGATATTTATGCCAGGATCCTTAATTCCTTCAAATAACAAGGCTGTAAAAAGAGCATGAAAGTCAATTTCTTTCACTCCCATCTGAACTACTATCCCTAAAAACTGGGGGCGTACAGTGAAGAACAAGGTGAAAGGTTTCACCAGGACATCAAGGACGCAGAGAGAAGGTACCAAGGAAGATGGAACACCACTATGATGGATGATTTCTGCTGGTTGCTGCTGCGGGAAACCCCAGATGAAAAATACGCCAAGCAGTGCACCAAGAGAAGCATTCGGGGGAAGAAGAAACGGGCCCACCAGAGATTGATTGACCCAAGAATGACTTTATAATCTAAACTGTGTTGACATTTATCGTGTTTGTACTAAACTTTGAAATTATTATTTGCTAGTTTTTACCACAGTGTAGGTTCTGATTTATTAGTATTTTTTTTTAACTACTTCGGGTGTTTGTCTTCATGTATTTCTTTGGAGCGGTTTGCGTTTTATATTCTTAGATACATACCTGTTCAACATTGTTTGCACATTTCTTTGCTTTGCTTTGTGTCTAACCCTCGCTTTTATATGCTCAATGTTTGTGCACATGTATGTGGCTGTTTTAAGTGCAGACAATTTTGCTACCATCACAGTGTGTTTTGTTGACATTACTCTATTCTTATGTGCTGCCTTGTTAAAATGTTCTTTATCTTATTTGAATAACTACTAAACAATTAGTATAAAGAATTCATCCAAGAAACTTTTATCTCGATCGCACTCAGTCTGAAACGTTCAACCTCAAACTGCTAACCCAATGTAGCAAAAAATCTGTACGTGATGGAGCAAATTGGTTACCAGATTTGGATTCAGCGCACCAAAAAACGTAAAAATCAATCGAAACATTAGAGGCAGTTTAAAAAAAAATTTTTTTTAGTGTACCTGTGTTATCACAGAAAGCACTCAGGGAGGGTTCCGGGACTGGACTGGAGTTCCTCAAGGAACAACAATTAGCAGTTAAGTCTAATTTCTCTTTCCTTATCGTCCCACCAGTCCAATCCCACACCTCTGGGATGTATCAGAGCAGTTAAACTAATGGGAGGGACCCGCACAACCAGCCTGAAGCATTGCCGAGCCGAAACGAGCATCCCCCGCCACCTGGACATCCAGGCGAAAATGTTCAGATAAAGTATGCCACCCTACAGATCTCCACTGGCGGAACTAAACTATACTCTGCTCATGAGGCTGCCTGAGCCCTCGTGGAATGCGTCTGCAACCCCACAGGCACTGCTCTACCCTTCAAGATGTATGCAGGCGTGATTGCCTCACTGATCCATCTGGAAATAGAGGCTTAACTGCCGCCTTACTTTTGCACGACCCGCCAAACAGAACCAACAGACGGTCCGATCTCCAAAAAGATGAAGCCCTTTTCACATACCTTCGCATCCAAGTGGCACAGCTATGGAGTGGCAGAGCCCATATCCGCTCTTGCCCACATCCGAGCTCACCAGAGCCAGTAAGGAAACGGCCTGATTTACATGAAATGCTCACATCACCTTGGGCAAAAATGAAGGTACCGGGCACAGGACCACTTTCTCCTTGGAGAAGGAAAGGAATGGCTCTTGGCATGACAGGGTCCTAAGCTCCGAAATCCTGCATGCTGAGCAAATCGCCACCAGGAATACTATTTTCAGAGTCAAATCCTTCAGGAAAGCTCGACTCAATGGCTCAAAGGGTTCCCCAGACAGCACCGTCAGCACCAGATTGAGATTCCAAGGCAGTACCACTACCCTCTTTGACAATGGGTCACCGCACCTAGAAAGCTCAGTCCGTCTGGGTGTGTACCCAATGGCACCCTGTGGACTTTACCACAATAACCGGAAATTGCTGCCAGTTGCACCCTCAAGGAACTGGCAACTAGTCCCTTATGAAAACCGGATTGCAAGAATGCCAAAATGTCCGGAACGGAGGCAGTGAAAGGGCGTGCCTGCCTCTCTCCGCACCCATGATTCAAAGATGCGCCCTATGCAGATGCACGCCAGGTTCGTAGACCACCTCTAGACCTGTAGCAAGGTCGCTATCCCCAAGCCTGATTGTTTCTTCTTCAACTTCGCCCTTTCAAGGGCCATGGCTTAAGGGGTCTCAAACACGCGGCCCGCGGGCCGCATGCGGCCCGCGAGACAACTTTGTGCGGCCCGCGACGGAGGAAAACAAAAAAAACCCCAAAACCCTGGCTTCTGCTGCTGCCGTTGCCGCCGTGGCAGCGGCAGAATCAATTGTCAAATTCAAAAAAAAACCTGACTTCTGCTGCTCAAGCAGCTGTCCTGCGGCCCCTTCCCCTCTGCCCGGAGATCCGACTCTGCTCTATCAGCGGCGTGCTTTTCAAGCCGCGAAGAGAGTATTTTCCCTCTCGCGCGGCTTGAAAAGTGAATAGGCTTAAACCGCGCGAGAGGGGAATACTCTCGTCGCGGCTTGAAAAGCACGCCGCTGATAGAGCAGAGTCGGATCTCCGGGCAGAGGGGAAGGGGCCGCAGGACAGCTGATTTTGCTGCTTGAGCAGCAGAAGTCAGTTTTTTTTTAATTTGACAATTGATTCTGCCGCTGCCACGGCGGCAACGGCAGCAGCAGAAGCCAGGGTTTTGGGGTTTCTTTTGTTTCCCTCCTTCGCTGGCCGGTAATGAGCTATGGAGGGGCTGACTGAAATGGGGTAATGGGGGTTAGGACTGGAGGTGGGCTATTGGCAGGGGGGGGGGGGTAGGACTTGAAAATGGGGTCCTGGGGGTTAGGACTGGAGGTGGGCAGATGGGGGTTAGGACTGGAAGTGGGCTATGGCAGGGGGGGTAGGACTGAAAATGGGGTGATGGGGGGGACTGGAGGTGGGCAGATGGGGGTTAGGACTGGAGGTGGGCTGATTGGGGTTAGGACTGGTAATGGCCTATGAGGGGAGGTAAGACTGAAAATGGGGTGATGGGGGTTAGGACTGGAGGTGGGCAGTTGGGGGTTAGGACGGGAAGTGGGCTATTGGCAGGGGGGTTATGACTGGTAATGGGCTATGGTGGGGCTAGGACTGGAAATGGGCAGATGGGGTTAGGACTGGAGGTGGGCTGATTGGGGGGTTAGGACTGGTAATGGCTATGAGGGGAGGTAAAGACTGAAAAATGGGGGTGATGGGGGTTAGGACTGGAGGTGGGCAGATGGGGGTTAGGACTGGAAGTGGGCTATTGGCAGGGGGGGGGTTATCACTGGTAATGGGCTATGGTGGGGGCTAGGACTGGAATTGGGCAGAGGGGGGTTAGGCCTGGAAGTGGGCTTTTGGCAGGGGGGGGGTTATGACTGGTAATGGGCTACGGTGGGGGCCAGGACTGGAAAGGGGCAGATGGGGGTGAGGACTGGAAGTGGGCTATCGGCAGGGGGGTTATGACTGGTAATGGGCTATGGTGGGGGCTAGGACTGGAAATGGGCAGATGGGGGTTAGGACTGGAGGTGGGCTGATTGGGGGGTTAGGACTGGTAATGGCCTATGAGGGGAGGTAAGACTGAAAATGGGGTGATGGGGGTTAGGACTGGAGGTGGGCTGATTGGGGGGTTAGGACTGGTAATGGCCTATGAGGGGAGGTAAGACTGAAAATGGGGTGATGGGGGGGTAAGACTGGAAGTGCGCTATGGGGAGGTTAGGACTGGTAATGGGCTATGGGGGGTCTAGGACTGGTAATGGGCTGGGGGGGTTGCTAGGACTGGAAATGGGCTGAGTGGAAGGGGGCTTGAACTGCAAATGGCTGATGGGGAGGGGGGCTTGGAATGGAAATGGGCTGTGAGGGGAGGGAGCTAGGATTGGAAATGGGCTGATGGTGAGGCTAGGATTGGAAATGGGCTGATGGTGAGGCTAGGATAGGACTGGAAATGGACTGATGCAGGGACTAGAAAGGAGCAGATGCTGGGTGGGGCTGGAACTAGAAGGGAGCTGATGTTGGGGGAGGATTAGAATGGGATGGAGCTGGGAAAGTGAAATGGAGAGGGGAAAAATATTTTGTCTGGCAGAGAAGACAAATCTACAATTGGCCAGGTATTGGGAGAGTAAGTGGGGATTGAGGATGGAGGGGTAAAATTTGAGTGGATGAAATAGGAATGAGGAAAGAGCAAAAGGAGAAAGATTAGTATGTTAAAGCAGATGTAGAGAGAGAGAATGGAAAAAAAACTAGAAGAGAGAAGAAAGGACAAATGGACAGCAGACGATGGAGATAGCAGAAGACACGAAGAAACCAGAAGTGGCTGGAGCAATTGCAACTGAAAAAAAATGCACAAAAGGTAGAAAAATATCTCTTTATTTTGAATTTATTAACTGGAATATGTCAGCTCTGGGAAATGTGCATCATTAATGTCTGTGCTTTAGTACAAGAAATTAATTTATAGTTTTATTTCTACAGTGCTGAGGTATTCTGTGTAATTCCTATTTGACATTGCTACTTGTTCTCTTTTCCCAGTAGGTCATGTATTGTTCTCTGAATGGGAGGGATGTAGTATTTGCAGTGTTGCCTTTTGATAGGTAGGGTCTGGTGCTTTGTGAGTCCTGGTAGTGCTGTTATGATACGGGGGGTTTGCTATGGGTTCCAAATGGGCAGTGTTAGTAGTAGTTCCTAATGTGCCTGGCGGTTGGCACTGGATTATAGTAATATAGAAATTTTCTAGTCTTTCTTTATCCATGCACTCATTATGCAACATTATGCAAATATTTATGCAAATGAGGCCCCGTGTCTTATGCGGCCCCCGGGTTACTTTACAAGTCCTCATTCGGCCCTCAAAGCAATTTGAGTTTGAGACCCCTGCCGTAAGCAATAATTGATCCACCTGGGACATACGAAGCGGCTCCTGTGTCAAGAGGTCCTTCCAACCGGAAGCCACCACAGTCAATCCACCAGTATCCGAATCAGGTCAGCATACCACTGGCACCTCGGCCAGTCTGGTGCCACCAGAATTACAAATCCCTGGTGCACCTCTAGCCATTGCACTAACCGGCCTATGAGCGCCCAAGGGGAAAAACAGAGAAGACCCTCTTCGAGCCACTGCTGAATTAGAGCATCCAGGCCCTTGGACTTCCTCTCTTCTTCTGCTGAAAAACCAGGTCTTGGCCGACTCAAACATTGCCATTAGGTCCATCACCGATGTGCCCCATCGGCGGACCACCTGTTCAAACACCTCCTGATTGAGCTGCCACTCTCCGGGGTCCATGTGCACTCGGCAGTGTGACAGCAGCCTACCTCAGCCAACTCCTGCTACATGCGCCGCCGATAATGCCTGGAGACGAATCGCTGCCCATCTGAACAGCTTTTCAGCCTCCTCCTCCAGGGCTGCACTGCCTGTGCCTCCTTGCCGGTTGATGTAAGCCACCGTGGTCACATTGTCTGAGAGGACTTGGACAACTTCCCCTGCAACTATGGCTCGAAACATTCTAGCACCAAGGTCACCGCTCGGATCTCGAGCCTGTTGATCGACCAGGCTCCTGCGGACTCTTGTCCCTGAACAAAGCGTCCTTCGCAATGGGCTCTCCAACCTGACAGGCTGGCATTGGTCATCAGAGGAACCCACACTGGGGACTCCTTCCAGGCTCCCCACATGCAGCCATCAACTGAGGGCTTTCATGGTGCTCCGTGGGCAGGGGAATACTTGGGACAGGGAATGACTCTGATGGGACCATCAACTGAGCAGAGCCCTCTGCAGTGGTTGCATGTGTGCCCTTGCCCATGGGACTAGCTCGAGACTGGCCGCAATGGTCCCCAGAACATGCAGATGCCGCCACTCTGATGGTCTTTGCCATCTTCAGGACCTGCCGAATCCACTGTCATAGCTCCTGCGCCCGGGCGAACCAGCAGGAAAATCCTGCCCACGCAGGTATCAAAGCACGCTCTGAAATACTCTAGCTCCTGGGCCGGCCGTAACTGAATCTTGGCCAGGTTGACCCCAACCGGGGACTTTGAAGGAACTCTCCCAACCATGCTGTTGCTCCCTTTGCTAACATCCCTGGACTTCGCCTGGACCAGCCAATCGTCTAGGTACGGGTGGATGAGAACCCCTTCCTTGTGGAGAGCTGCTGCCGCCACCACCACCATGGCCTTGGTGAAGGTATGGAGGGTGGTGCCAGACTGAAGGGCAATACTCGAAACCTGAAATGGCCCCTTGGCACCGCAAAGCTGAGAAACTGACGATGTTCTGGATGGATGGGAATGTGCAGATACGTCTCTGCAAGATCGAGAGTCGCACAAAATCTCCACTTCCTACCGCCATTATTACTGTGAAAATGCGGTACCCGGAGACAGTTGTTCATGCCCTCGAAGTCAAGAATTGGGCGAAAGGAACCTTCCATTTGGGCACCACGAAATACATGAAGCTTCAACCACAGACGTACTGGTCTCGCGGAACCAGTTCCACGGCTCTCAGCTGCAGGAGACAAATCAAGGTCTCTTCGACTGCTGCCAACACTGCTGTGCCCACTTTGGGTGATCAAAGGAGCTTGTTCTTGCTCCGGCAGCAGGTATAGGCGCATCATGGATCGTACCCCTTTAAGGCCAACCTCCGGCAGATCCCACTCATCCTGGATCATCTGTACTACTACTCCATATACTGGTAAGACTTTCTGCGATTTCCGTACCTCCTGGAACAGTGGATCCCTACAGTGCCTCTTTCTCTGCCGGGAGGTTAGCAGGCAAATTCAGGGCCTTGAGGGTCTCCAAGGTACACATAGAATGTGAGCCCTTTGGGGACGAGGAATTGTGTCAGTACCCGCTTGTAGTGATTGTAAACTGCCCTAATGGCCTTTGGCCTGGGCAGTATATCGAGAAATTGCATAAACATAAGCATAAAGATGAGCACTGGTAGCTCCTCCCGGCGGAAAACCCATACAATCCGGGCCTGATCCTCCTGTTCTAGGCTCTCTCCTTCTTCCAATTCCTCCTGCAGATCTAGCTCCGTGTCAAGGTCTTCCCCATCCAGCCTCTCCGACGACGGTGATTGCTGCCACTCCTCTAAGCCTCTAGCCCGCTTAGACGCCACTGCTCCTGACTCGTGCTCTTTTGCGTCCGACATCCTCTTAGCCCTGTGTTCAGGGGCTGAGGAGCCACTTGGTAGGCAAAACACCTTCTGCAAAAATAAGAAAAACTCCGGTGAGAACTCCCCCAGGAGCCTTACTGCTTCCTGGGCTCAAGGGGTGGATGGTCCGGGCATCGTGGAGGGACCGGGGGCCGGATCCATTGAAGGTAACATGGCCCCCCTCCCCCAGGGTCTCTTGAAACCGGGAGGGACTCTCCTGCCTCATCTCATCCTACAGGTCCTGCTCCCATGACAGCCTCTTGCGTGCAGTTTAGGCAGACGCCTGCCTCCGAGACCACACCACTTCAGGGACTACATATCTTGAGGATTTTTAGATTGCGCTGCAGTGTTGCATTTTAAAGATATGAAACGGACCTTGCCCTGATCCAATCAAACTGACACGTTCTCCGAGTAAGGTTTACGTTTTTCTTCTAATACTACAAATGGCTGTAAGGGAGTACAGCTTCCCTTACAAGCAATATTACAGAATAGGTACATAATCTGGGCTAAGCGACAAGAGATGATCATGTCAGGTTACTCACTGACCATAGACAGATGGAAGGATTTCATTTGCGTCCAATCCACTGACTATCTTTCAAATTACATACATTTCTTGTATGCAGGTACTTACTGTTTTCCCCAGAGCTGTAGCTGCTACAAACCTATATGCAGCACCTCTTTTTTTTTTACACTTATCTTTATTTCTGTCTCTTGACTTTTTATCTAACCCTTCTCAGGAGAAAGCAACAATGTTTCAACCAAGTGCCAGTTACATCACCTGACCTAGCACAACAGTCCTCTGAAAATCCGCCCAGCAACAAACAATGGCCTATCTGATTAGGCCTTTCCCACATGTCTGCATCAAGTCATTGTGCACTGAATCAGTTTTGAGCTGTATAACACAAGGAATGCTTAAGGATTAAGTGGGGTTCACGCCCCTTGATACCATCCTATCCCAGGCACTGCAGTCTGGGCGGCATGGTGGGAAGGGCTGGGGGCACTCCCCAGGAACACCCTCAATCTGAACCCAGGTAGGTAAAAGGATCCCCAGCACAGTGCACCCCACAGGCTCAGGCACAGAGCACTAGAGTACTTGAACTAAAATAAAATAAAATCTAACCAAAATCTAACTAACTGAAACTGAAATGAAAAAAAAACAGCAAATGGCCCCCTAGGAAGAGGCTGCTCTGTCCTGTTTTATTCTCCGGTGGTCGCCTCTCCCAGGCACCGAAAACACAGCAGGGAGTTAAACACATGCAGGCCTGAAAAATCATGTCTAAATGCAGAAGGGGGAGTTTCCCACACCGCTGCACGCTCCCAAACATGCGGCTGCGGGCCGCTCTGTCTCCTCATCTTCTGGCGGTTGCTAGAGGTTCCTGCTGTCCTCCTCCCCCCCCCCCCGCCACTCTTACCTTGGAGCCTCTTTGCTGCATGGCTTTTCTACCCCTCGCGCTCAGCCTTCCTTCCCGGCTTCGGCGCTGAGGGGGGTGACCCGGGGCTGCCAGCTTTCACTCCTGTCAAGCAACTGCAGCCCCTGCAGCGGCTCTTCACCCAATAACAGGTTCAGGAGCAGCCAGAAGTCTCGGACTGAGGAAGGCCCCCACAGAACTCCCCCCCCCCCCACGAAATCCTGGGGGGGAGAGGGGAAAGGAGGAATATCCTCCCGTCAGCCCTCTTGTCCCCCAGGTTCTCTCTGTTCCTTCTGATTTTTTTTTTTTTACACTTCTGCCTTTAAAAACAAAGAAACCTGCACCTTAACAGGGGAAATAAAAGCAAACTCTAACTAAACCTATCTCCTTAGTTGTCTCTTCAGTGAGTCCAGCACCCTGGCTCACAACCTCCTCCAGCTGCTTGGAGACTGAGCTTACAGGGGCTGGTGGGCAGTGCCAGCTGCATATGTACACTAGTGTCATCAAAAAGATGACATGCTCAGTCTCCAAGCTTCTGGAGGAGGTGCACTACCCAGAGGTGCGGGACTACACTGGAGGGATAAGGAACCAGTGATCTGCCCACCCAAGCTGCCACCCTGTGATCCACCAGAAACTGAGAATCGCCCGCAGAGGCTGGCCCAGCTGCACAAGAACCCATAGCATCTGTAGATCAAGAAAGCCAGCATGATTATTAAATTTATCCTTTAAAGTAGTGATTCTCAACCCAGTCCTCAAGGAGGTGTAGCCAACTGCAACATGTTTTCTGGTGCGTTAGCAGTTAATGCACAATAATGATCTCTGCATTAACCAGGGATGTAGCTATGGATGGGCCATGCCCCCGCCTCTCCCCTTTGATTTAGGCCCACCCAGTCAGCAACAGCAGTACAGGAGGCACTGTCAACATCCACATTGCCTTTTGTCCAACTCAAATTCACCTCTTGCCCCATTCAAAAACTCAGCCCAGGTTTCACCACTAACAAAAAGTGCAAGGCAGTGTCCCTACTCATTTCAGAGCTCCTAACTGGTATTTCCACATCAGCACAGCCTAATTGACACATTAAATGCTTAATGTGGCGCCACACTACTGGCATGCATTAACAGCTATATTAACATACTAATGTAGCTTAGTAAATAAGCCTCTTAGAGGGTAATTCTAAGGACACTTAGGACAACTATCCAGAGACAGACTCCACAGCACTTAACACACACATTTACACACGATAATTGAACTCATTCATAATGTCAAATCCATATGGAGTTTTCATTAAAGAATATCAGTATATAGGGCCACAGATGCATGCACATATCATCACGGTCACGTATACCAGCTCTACAGCAGGCAGAAATGACCAGGCGTATCTTATGTTTGTACATGTGCACTCCACCCCTGTGCACACCCACAGTGAAAGTACACATCATCAGTCCGTGGCATGTACTTTCAGAATAGCACCCGACTACAATCTGCACGTCTCGCTTAAAATACCATGATTTACATGCAACACTCTAGAATTACCCTCTTAAATGTCCAAATTTTGAAAACCCTCTGCTGCTACCTTAAATTAAGATTGACAGCCTGACAATGTAGACTAAGGTCCAAGTGAAAAAAAAAAATCAGCAAAGTTTTTTTATATCCAGAAATCTCATTGTATATTTAGATTTTAAATTTAGCTCATACCTTTTCATTTGGAGTTATATTCAGATGGCTTGCAATCTAATTTTACCTGAGGCAATGGAGGGTTATATGGCTTGCCCAAGAGCCACAAGATATTCCCCAAGGATGTTCAGAACTCTGGAGCAGACTTTTAGCATCTGCCAGGAAAATCAACAGAGTCAGCATATAATGCGATGCTAAGATTTACACCTTTCAGTTTGGAAATGGAAACCGCTGCAGAGTTTCTGATGTGATGCACTAACAGCTGAATCTTCACGTCAAATAAAAGAGGCAATAAGATGCGGCCTAAGCTAATTCCACATTGCCTCAACGCAATTTAAAAGAACATTGGTTAGGATGCTTTGATCCAGTCCACACAGAGAACTGAAACATTTTAAGAGAAGAAAAACAAAAAAGGTTTGTCAGCTTCTAGGGTCCTGGTTGCATTGGGGGGATATCTGAAAAAAGGCACAGCTGTCCAAATCGTGGAGACGTCCCCAGAGCCATTTTATGAAGTTGAGTATACCGACATCCCTAGTGCAAGAATGTCCAGGTAGCACGGGGCGTGGTGTAGGCGTGGCCTGGGCGGAGCAAGAGAGCTGCACACTTTAGTTTCATTTCAGAACGGCACAAGCACATCAGATCCTGGTTGTTGAGGCATCCAGGACTATTCTTGCTCCTGACCATAAATAAAGTGTAAAAATGTGTTTGTTTCATGGCTGCTACACTTCCAGGAAGGAGAACAAAATGTGTTTACGTTGCAGCGGTTAATATTTCCTAGCCAATGAAACCTGCCCGTAAATATATACTCCACACATATTGCTGGCCCTCCGCCACACATGTGAGTCTCTGAAATGGCAGAGCAAAACATGCTACTCATAACATAGATGCCCTTCTTCTGACCTACCCAGGCCAGGGCGTCCAAGTAGCCAGCTCTGCAGGTATATAACCTGGGGCCATCCACATGCGTGTACTCTGCCTTGCTATCTGCACAGGGCTTGTCTCCACACCCAGTTACTAGGACATTCATTTTTTGGGGTGAAGATGGAGCGATTTCAGAAGACACAGCTGCAACGTCCCTGGCTTTTGATGCTCTGCTCTGGATGTCTCAGATTGTTCCTAGACACCCCCACTAAAATGTCGCTTCACGCACACATCTTTTACAGCCAAGCAAATAATGTTGAATAGATTCTGGTGTTCTGTGGGATACGTTTGCCTATATAGTTAAAGAAATTATGAAGAAACGGAGAAGGATCTGCAAACTATTTTTAAAATACACCAACAGGAAAGTCATCAGGGCCAGATGTATCTTCTTAGGTAAAGTGCTATAGGGCAACTGAATCTCTGTCAAAGGTTTGAGACAATGATGGAACTTGTTCAGCTGTTACCACTTAGAAAATAGAACCTTTTCTTAAGCATTTTATTCTTCTATCAAAGGATTTTGAGACGGAATATAATGCAGTATAATATGACAAAACATTGAATTATTTATGAAATATTGTCTCTCAGACCTGTTGATAACACCTGTAATCACTTTTTTATTCTACACAATCCCACCAGTTAAAGACCTGCCTTATTACCGTGTTTATAAAAAATGAATTTTATAAAATTTATGAGATCAGTGAGATCTGTAAGGCCTGCAGTTTGACTTCCTTAAACAATTTTTATGTTGTAGAGCTTGGTGTTAATTTTATCAGTTACAGAGTCCCGTCTAGCAAGCAGACCTCCATGCAAATGAGTAACAAATGAAATAAATTCTTCCCCAGAGAACTGCTTCGTTTCACATCAAAGGATGACAGTGAACTGCAGGGTCTAGGATGAAGAACACATGCCCCGCCCCCCCCCCCTCAGATTCTGACGCTGGAGAGGGAAAGGAAGTTGTCCAGATTCTCTGCTGGTATAGGTCTGACTTGCCACCAAGGTTTTTGCTATACAAGTCATGGCAGCTTTCAGTCCCCTTTAGCGTTCCTGGGAGATGATGTTAATGGTGCCCACAGGGAGACCTACAGGCAGTTCTAATATGGTAGCACATAGCCCAGGGCTGTCATGCTAGTTCTTCCCCCCACTCCCACCAAGAGCAACCTTGCTCTCATCTCAAAACGTGGCCGAAAGCTTTAGGTGGATTATAAAAGTTCATCCACAACACCTCTGTGATCCAATTTGAGAACTCAGGATTCCCCAGTACAGATGTGCTCAGTTTCCATGTACCCTTATCGGAGGTGGGCACTATACAATGCATTTGTGAAGCCAGAAACATAGGGGGGGCTTTTTTTTTTTAAAGCATTTTAGCTAGTTAGCAGACCTTTAATGCTATTCTCATATGCCTTATGATAAAGCCACTGACCATTTTAGCAGCCGCCCTCTGGACACACTCTATCCTGTTTATATCCTTTTGAAGGTGCAATCTCCAGAACTGTACACAATACTCCAAATGAGGTCTCACTAGAGACCTGTACAAAGACATTATCACCTTTTTCCTGCTGGGCCATTCCTCTCCCTATTTGCCTAAGCATCACCTTGCTTTTGCTGTCACTATTTTCATTTGTTTGGCCACCCCTACGCCCCACTCTTCTTTCATGCATTGAAGTAATTCACCCCCTAAACTGTACCACTCCTTTGGGTTACTGCAGCCCTAATACATGACCTTGCATTTTTTAGTATTAAATCTTAGCTGACAAATTGACCAAGCTTTGCTAGATCCCTTCTCATGTTATCTATATCTCCAGGGTGTCTGTTGCAGATTTTGGTATCAGCCACAAAAAGGCATACTTTTCCCAACAGACCTTCCACAATATCGCTTACAAAAACGTTAAAAAGAACAGGACAAAGGACTGATCCCTGCGGCATGCCAATGGTAACACTCCTATCTTCAGTGTGGACTCCATTTACTTACTACTACCCTCTGCCTCTCCCACTTACCCAGTCAGTCATTTTAGGGTCCATCCTAACGGCGCTCAGTTTATTTATAAAAGATCAATCCAAACAGTGTCAAAGGCCTTGCTAATATCCAAGTATACCATCCATATCTAGCGCTCTTCTCCAAGCCAATTCTCTGGTCACCCAATCAAAGAAATCGATTTGTTTGACAAGACCTATAGTACTGTAAAAGCCATTGTGTCTCAGATCTGTAAATCGCACCATCCTCATATTTTAGCAGCATTTCTATTAAATTACTCACCACAGAGGTCAGACTAACCTTTGTAGTTACCAGCTTCTTCCTTACTGCCACTTTTGTGGGCAGAAACCACATTTGCACATATCCAATCCTCCAAGATCACTCCTGACTCTAAAGAAGCACTGAAAGATCAGCCAGTGGAGCTACCAGTACTTCCCTAAGCTCTTTCAATACCCTCGGATGAATCCCATAAGAAATGCCGTACTGGGTCAGACCAAGGTCCATCAAGCCCAGTATCCTGTTTCCAAACAGTGGCCAATCTAGGTCACAAGTACCTAGCAGTTTCCCTAAAAGATAGGTTCCACAATTCTTGTATTGGGGCAAGCAGTAGATATCCTGGGTCTTCTTTAATAATGGTTTATGGACCTTTCCTCCAGGAACTTGTCCAAACCTTTTTTAAGCCCGGCTACACTAACAGCTTTTACTACATCCTCCGGTAACAAATTCCAGAGTTTGATTACACGTTGAGTGAAAAAATATTTTCTCTTATTAGTCTTAAATAGGTTACACTGTAGTTTCATTGTATGTCCCCTAGTCTTTCTATATTTTGATGGTGTAAACAATTGATCTACGTTTACCTGTTCCGCTCCATTCATTAATTTATAGACCTCTCTTTTCCAGGTTGAAGAGCCCTAACCTCCCTAAGCTTTTTAGCCTCTCTTCATAGGGGTATCCTTCCATCCCCTTTACCATTTTAGTGGCTCTTCCTCTGTACCTTTTCTAATAACGCTATATCATTTTTAAGATACGGCAACCAGAACTGCACACAATATTCAAGGTGCAGTCGCACCATGGAACAATAAAGAGGCATTATAATATCCTTTGTTTTATTTTCCATTCCTTTCCTTATGATACATAGCATTCTATTTGCTCTCTTGGCTTCTGCTGCACACTGGGTGAAGGGTTTCAACATGTTATCCACGATGATGCCTGGGTGGTGGTTTCCTGGGTGGTGGTTCCTAATGTGGAACCTTGCATCGTGTAACCATAGTTTGGGTTGTTCTTTCCTAGGTGCATAACTTTGCATTTGTCCATATTAAATTTCATCTGCCATTTGGATGCCCAGTCTTCCAATTTATCAAAGTCCTCTTGCAATTTTCCACAATCCTCATGGGTTTTAACAACTTTGAATAATTTTGCGTCATCTACAAATTTGATTACCTCACTCATTATTCCCATTTCCAGGTCATTTATGAATATGTCAAAAAACAGCAGACCCAGCACAGATCCCTGCAGTACTCCACTATTCACCTTTCTCCATTGGGAAAATTGGCCATTTAGCCCTACCCTCTGCTTTCTGATCCACAATAGTACACTGCCTCCTATCCCATTACTTTTTAATTTTGCCCAAAGTCTCTCATGAGGGGACCATCTAACTCCATCACATTATTCACTTTCACAAACACAGCCTTCTCAAAGTCATTCAAGATCCACCTCACTTCTATTCCTATTTGTGTGTGTGTTTTCTGAAGGCATACTCCTGGCCATTCATCTGAGAACCACAAAGCATAGTTACTCACCTGTAACAGGTGATTTCCGGTACCGACGGAGCCTGTGTGGGAACGCTCCCCAGCGTCCAATTAGAAAGATTTTGGGAGCATCCCACAGCGCCTGCGTGCTGCCTTCCCGCCTTTCCCAACTGCCTCTCTCCAGTTGAGTTTAAAGCTGAGACAGAGAGAGAGAGAGAGGGAAAGAGAAAGAGATAGATAGAGAGATACAACTCCTAGGGGAGGTGGGTGGGTTGTGAAGACTAAATTCCTGCTGTTCCCGGAGATCACCTGTTACAGGTGAGTAACTATGCTATCTCCAGGAACAAGCAGGAATGTAGCTTTAGATGCCAGGGAGACACCCCAGAGATTGTGTGTCCCTGTGAAAGGGCTCCACTTCCCCCATGGATCTCTGGCATCCAACCAGGGATGGCAGGTAGGAGTTGATTAGGTATGGAACAGGTGTTGGAGAACAGCCTGACCAAACAAGGCATCCCGGCAGGAGTCCTTGTCCAAGCAGTAATGGGCTGTGAAGGTATGAACTGAGGCCCAAGTGGCTGCTCGACAGATGTCGTCGATAGACACAGAGTGCAGATGAGCCATTGAAGCTGCCATGGCTCTCACACTGTGAGCAGTGACATGGCCCTCCAGAGGAAGGTTCTTACTCTGATAGGCAAAATAAATACACTGTGCAATCCAGTTGGACAGTGTTCTCTTGGAGACTGGAAGTCCCAAATTAGAAGGATCAAAAGCAACAAAGAGATGAGAGGACTTTCTATGTTGCTGTGTTCTTTGCATGTAAAAGGCTAAAGCTCTTTTACAGTCCAAAGTATGAAGATTCCTTTCTGCATTAGATGCATGAGGTCTTGGAAAGAACACAGGCAGGTAGACTGCTTGATTAAGATGAAAAGGCGAGACCACCTTTGGCATAAAGTGTGGATGAGTCCTAAGGACTACCTTGTCATGATGAAACCTTGTATAACGTGGATCAGCTACTAGTGCTTGCAACTCACTGATGCGGCGTGCTGATGTGATTGCAATGAGAAAGATAACTTTCCAAGAAAGGAATTTCAATGATGTGGTAGCTAAGGGTTCGAAAGGTGGCTTCATGAGCTGACCAAGAACCAGGTTTAAGTCCCATGCCACCGGTGGTGGCCTAATGGGAGGCTTAGTTAGAAGGCGGCCTCTCATAAATCTTGCTATAAGAGGATGGGAGGAGATAAGTTGTCCATTTAGTGACTTGAGAGAAGCTGCAATAGCACTCAAATGGACTCTTACTGAGTTAGTTTTAAGTCCTGCACTGGATAAATGAAGGAGATACTCCAGTAATGATTCCAGGAGGTATCGCAAGGGGGTTAAGACCCTTCTGCGAACACCATATGGTAAACCTCTTCCACTTAAAAGCATAAGAGCGTCTTGTGGAAGGCTTCCTGGAAGCATAAAGGACATCCTTTACTTGCTGAGGGAGGTTAAGATTATGAAGATCTAGGTCTTCAGCAACCAAGCTCTGAGATGCAGAGACTGGGGATTGGGATGCCATAACATTTCGTCCTCCTGAGACAGGAGATCTGGAGCAGATCCTAACTCCAGGGATGGGGCTTGAGAAAGATGTAGAAGCAGAGGGTACCACACTTGCCATGGCCAATGTGGAGCTATGAGAATCATACGCCCTCTGTCTCTCTGAAGCTTGAACAGGGTTTTGGGAATTAGGGGAATGGGTGGAAAGGCATAAAGGAAGTCTTGACCCCAGTGAAGGAGGAAAACATCCCTGACCTGAGATCCCTGAGCCGGAATTCTGGAAAAGAACCAGGGAAGTTTGGCATTCAACGGACTTGCAAAGAGGTCTATGTCCGGGGTTCCCCAAATTTGAAAAATCTTGGCCACCTGGTCTGCATGTGGAGACCATTCGTGTGGAAGCAGAACACGACTGAGTCTGTCTGCCCAAGAGTTTTGTATGCCTGGAAGATCTGCCAAGAGATGAATCTGATGCTCTCTGGCAAGGGCCCATAGTCGCAAAACTTCGTTGCAAAGTGACAGAGAGCCTGTTCCCCTCTGCTTGTTCACGAAGAAAATGGCTACTTGATTGTCCATATGAATGAGGACTGTCTTGTAGCTGAGCAGGGTGTGGAACACTCAAAGAGCAAGGAATATTGCCCTGAGCTCTAAGAGATTGATATGTAGATGAGTCTCCTGTGGAGTCCAGGTGCCTTGGGTGGAGAGGTCTTGTAGATGAGCTCCCCAACCCATTGGTGAAGCATCTGTTGTAAGAGTTGCCTGGGGTAAAGGTTGTTGAAATGGGGACCCCAGCAACAGGTTTTGAGTGGACTACCACCATTGGAGGGACAAAATAAAGCGATTTGTGTTTGCTATTTTGTCTGACAGGCACCCTGATGCCTGGGTCCATAGGGTGGATAGTCCACTGGGCTGACCTCATATGGAGGCGAGCATAAGGAACCACATGCACTGTGGATGCCATGTGGCCTAGTAGTTGTAGCATTTCTCGGGCAGTGAGAAGAGATTTTAGCACTGCTTGAGAAGCTAACTGCACCATGCGAAGGCAACGGGCCTGGGGGAAGATAGGCCCTTGCCTTTTTGGTATCCAGCAAAGCTCCTATGAATTCTAGAGACTGAGTGGGAGTTAGACTGGATTTTGGGATGTTTACGACTAGCCCCAAATACTGAAGGATACGCACTGTGCAAGATAGAGAAGCTCTGGCCTCTGGCTCTGATGGGGCTCGAATGAGCCAGTCGTCTAAGTAGAGGAAGACGAATATGCCTAGAGTGCGGAGAAATGCTGCTACCACAGCCATGCATTTCGTGAACACTCTTGAAGCTGAGGCCAGGCCAAAAGGAAGCACCCTGTATTGGTAGTGCTTTCCTTGGAAAAGGAACCGAAGGAACTTTCTGTGAGTTGGATGGATGAGAACATGGGTGTACGCATCCTTGAGATCTAAAGAACAAAGCCAATCCTGACTCTGAAGGTATGGCAGCAGAGTTCCTAGAGAAATCATCTTGAATTTCTCGTTGAACAGGAATTTGTTCAATTCTCTGAGGTCCAAAATAGGTCTGTATCCCCCCGTTTTCTTTGGGATAAGGAAATAGGGGGAGTAAAACCCTGTACCCTGTTGATGAATGGGTACTTCTTCTATTGCCCCCTGGGCAAGAAGTATGGTGACCTCTTGATCTAACAGGTTGATGAGAGAGGTCTGAGAATTGAACTGCTTTATTATTGTGGGAGGGGGCATGCTCAAGAAATGAAGCTTGTACCCCTCTTTTATGATGGAGAGTGTCCAATGCTCTGCTGTTATTTGCCTCCATCTTGGGGCAAAGTGACATAACCTTCCTGGAATGGTGGAAGGCTCTGGTCCATTTAGGGCCAGGAAGGCTAAGTTCTCTAGATGCAAGTCAAAGGCCTTGTGGAGGCTGAGACTGCTGAGGCTTAGCAGTCTTTGCTTTTCTTTGTTTGGATGGTTGCTGACCCTTCCGGACAGGTTGACCTGCAGAGCGTCCGTGCTGGGAATAAGCAGGATAAAACCTTTTCTTTTTGGAAAAGAATGGTTTCTTGTAAGATTTCTTTCTTGCAGGATCAGCTGTGCCCTTGGATAACCTGTCCAAGGTGGAGTTGTCAGCATCCAACTCATTGGCCTTTTCTTGCCAATCTTTGCCAAACAGGTTCTCACCAATACAAGGAATATTGCCCAATTTGTCTTGTACCCAGAGAGCTCCAAATCAGATGCCTGGAGCCAGGCAATTCTACGTGCATCTATGGCAATGGCAGAGGTTCTGCTTATGCACTAAAAACAGTCAAAAGCTGCACGGTTGACAAATTTGGAAACATCCTGGGCATGTTTGACCAATGTGAGAAAGTCCTGTCTCCTATCCTCAGGAAGAAGAGGACTCAAAACCTCTAAATCTCCTGTGATTTCCTTCAGGAACATTCCCATATATAAAATATAGGAACTGATCCTGGCTGAAAGCATGGAAGCTTGGAAGGTACGACTTCCAAAAGCATCCAAAGTCCTGCACTCACGTCCTGGGGGATTAGAGGCATGCCTCTTTGCACTCCTGATCCTTCTCATAGCTGACTCCACTACAATAGAGTGGGGAGGGAGCTGAGTTTTTTGGAAACCAGGACAAGGAGGGACTCGATACATAGTGTCAAGTCTGCGAGAATGAGGAGAGGTGGTAAGAGGGGTCTCCCACATTCTGAGCATGAGATCATGCAAGATCTCATGGATCGGCAAAGTAGCTGCCTCCTTAGGAGCCTTGGGATATTGTAAAATTTCCAGCTCCTTTGCTCTGGGCTCTGTTTCAGGAGCCACAGTAATAGAGAGACCCCGAGCCACCTCCCTGATGAAATCCTGGAAGGAGATATCCTCTGGAGGAGACATCCTGCGTTTAGGGGAGGAGGGCTCCTCTGGAAGAAGTGCCCCCGCATTGACAGAACTGTCGGAATCCTCAGATTCCTCTGAGGACTCGAAATACCTTCTGTCCGGATGCTCTTGTAGAGCCCAATACCCGTACCGACCGAAGTCAGTACCGGGGGGAATCAGTACTGGTGTATCGGTACCGGAGGGCATCGGGTGACTGGGTGCCGGCAATGCGGACACCGTTGTCGATGCCATCGGTACCGGTACCGATACCGGTGCCAGAGTCGGTGCCGGTACCGGCTGAACTGTCTGACGCGGTTCCGAGGGTGTCGATGCCGCAAGGAGAGCTGCCAGACTGCATTCAATAGCCAGGAACCTCTGGTCTATCGACGCTGCTGATGCCTGGATGTCGGTACCGGAGAAAATAGCCGGTACCCCAGAGCATGGCACCAGTAGTTCTGCCAAGGTCGAGGCCTCGAGAACATCCTGGAGCCCCGATAATGCTTTGGAAGCCGAAGCCTCCCGCCGGGGCAATTTTGCTGGTGCAGAATCCTCAAGGGCAACGCCAGAGGCATCTCGGTGCTTGGACGGAGATCTACCCTTTGAGGACCGGCTGGACTTATGTTTAGTTACCCGAGATCCACAGGAGGAAGAGGAAGCCCTGGAAGACGTCAATGCCACCGAAGCTGCATCAGAGGGAAACAGGGTACTGAGCTTAGCAGCTCGGTTCTGTCGACCTCTTTTAGACATCATGGCACAGGACATACAATCCGTGATGGAGTGGTCAGGACCTAAACATTTCAGACACCATTCATGGGTGTCGGTGACGGAGATGGTACCGCCACACTTGGTGCACTTTTTGAAACCTGAAACAGGTTTCTCCATTGTAGGAAAAACATTTGGGCCTGAGGCCCAAAATGGCATGTGCACCCAGGAAAAATGAGAAAAATACTAAGTATATAAATATTTTCTTTTTTTTTTTAAAAGAACAGAAATAAAGAAAGAAAAACCAGCGGTACCAGTAAAGCGTCGAGGAAGGCAGACGCGACCACAAAAAAAGAAAGTAATAAGAAAGAATTTTCTGCGGTGACAGGAACGACCTCCTGCTGGCTCCGCGCAAAAATGAAGAACTGGAGAGAGGCAGTTGGGAAAGGCGGGAAGGCAGCACGCAGGCTCTGTGGTATGCTCCCAAAAGCTTTCTAATTGGATGCTGGGGAGCGTTCCCGCGCAGGCTCCGTCGGTACCGACGATACCCATATGTGAAGACTACATTCCTGCTTGTTCCTGGAGATAACAGAAATAGAAATTACATTTACCTGGTAATTGTAGTTCCTGGAGGATCCAGTTTAGTCCTCCACATCCGGGTAGTGCACCTCCTCCTGCAGCCTGGAGACTGGACCAATCAGATTCTTCTTATGGCAGAATGTATGCTGCTGGAGCTCCCATCAGCCCCCAGTGAACTAGTAACAAAGCAGACTCAAAGAAGCAACACATGAGTTAAATATACATGTCAAAACAGAACAGAATTTACTCCCCTAAGGAGTGGCCTAGTGGTTGGGGCAAGGTACTTCGGGCCGGAAGGTCGGGGGTTCAAATCCCACTAGAGGACAGCAACCTTGGGCCGGAAGGACTGGGGTTTCTAGTCCCACAGGTGCTCCTTGTGGTCTTGGGCAAGCCACTTAACCCTCCATAGCCCATGTTCCCTGTAAAATAGTTATCTCCAAGTTATAATGCCCTGTTCAATGTAATTTCAGTTCGTTCAATGTAAACCGCACTGATGCAGAATAGCGCGGTATATAAGAGAATGTAAATTAAATTAAATTAAATTAAATGACCCCCTCCCCAAACGAGGAAGCCAAACTCTGCACAGCGCCGCTGACGCCACTGAAGAAAAAAGAGAGACAGAACCAGCGATAGAACCTGAAGAGCTGGCAAAAGGAAGTAAAAGTGAAGTGCAGATATGAAAAATACTGATACAATGAAAGGGCACTCATTGCACGCGCGCCGACCAAACAGACTTGACACACGGGAGGGAAGGAGGACTAAACTGGATCCTCCAGGAACTACAATTACCAGGTAAATGTAATTTCTATTTCCTGAGCGGTAATCCAGTTTAGTCCTCCACATCCGGGATGTAACAGAGCAGTTAACACCGGGCGGGACCCTTCCAACCGGCACGCAACACCGCCGACCCAAAACAAGCATCCTGAGCGGCGAAGAGATCCAACCGGTAGTGTTTACTGAAAGCATAAAGAGACGACCAAACAGCCGCCCTACAAATCTCGATAGGCAGAACAAGACTATGCTCAGCCCAGGATGTCGCCTGAACTCTGGTAGAATGAGCCCGCAAACCCACCGGAACTGTGCGATTCTGCAAAATGTAAGCCGATGCAATCGTTTCCTTGATCCAGCGGGCGATGGAAGCTTTAGCCGCCGCTTCTCCCTTGCGGACCCCACCAAAAAGGACGAACAAACGATCCGTTTTACGAAACGCCACGGAGACCTTTAAATAGTGACGAAGAACTCGCCGAACGTCCAGGCTATGTAATCCCCCGTCCGGGGACGTGTCGGCCTCCAAATGAAGGACTGGCAGAAAAACAGGTTGATTCAAATGAAAAGGGGAAACCACCTTAGGCAAAAAGGAGGGTACTGGCCGAAGAACCACACGATCGCGAGAAATAGACAAGAACGGCTCTCGACACGACAGCGCCTGCAACTCGGAAATGCGCCTCGCCGAACAGATCGCCACCAGAAAAACCGTCTTCAGGGTCAAATCCTTTAGCGACGCCTGTCGCAGGGGCTCAAAGGGACTGCGAACCAAAGCTTGTAAAACGAGATTCAAATCCCACGGCGGAACAGATACCCGGCGGGGCGGCCGCAATCGAGAAACCGCCTTAAGAAAATGTTGCACGTCCGAATTCGCCCCTAGAGAAACTCCGAGGACCTTGCCCCGGTAGCACGCCAGCGCCGCCAACTGCACCTTCAGGGAACTGGCCGCCAAACCTTTGTCAAAACCGTCCTGCAAAAAACTGAGAACTACCGCCACAGAAGCGGTAGCCGCGCGAACCCCACGCCGCGAACACCAATCCTCAAACAACCTCCAAACGCGCACATACGCAAGCGATGTTGAAGGCTTCCGCGCCCGGAGGAGCGTAGTAATAACTTCAGGCGAATAACCTTTCTTCCTCAACCGAACCCGCTCAAGGGCCAAACCGTAAGCGAGAACCAATCCACTTGCGGCATCCGCAGCGGACCCTGAAGCAGCAGATCCGGAAGCGTCGGGAGCCTCCAAGGCACCCCGTTGCGCAATCGAACCAGATCAGCATACCACGGTCTACTGGGCCAATCCGGCGCCACCAGTAAGACCAGTCCCCTTTGCGCCTCGATGCGCTGGACGACTCGACCGATCAACGCCCAAGGGGGAAAGACATAAAGGAGGCCGTCTGTCGGCCACGGCTGGATGAGCGCGTCGATGCCCTCGGACATGTGTTCTCTCCGCCTGCTGAAGAACCGCCCGGTCTTTGCAGACTGGAAAGTCGCCATGAGATCCATAATCGGAGGGCCCCATCTGTGAACTATCTGCGCAAACACCTGCGGGTGCAGGTCCCACTCCCCGGGATCGACCTGCACTCTGCTGAGAAAATCCGCGGTCACGTTGTCTTTTCCCGCGATATGTCCGCCGAGAAAGCCGTCAGACGAGTCTCCACCCACTGGAATAGGATCTCGGCCTCGCTCTCCATGGCTACACTGCCGGTGCCTCCTTGGCGGTTGATGTAGGCCACCGTCGCCGAGTTGTCCGAGAGGACCCGCACTGCCTGCCCCTTCACCAACGCTTTGAGGGCTTGCAGCACGAGCCTCACCGCTCGTAGCTCGAGACGGTTGATCGACCAAGCAGTCTCGAGAGGACACCAGGTACTGGCCCTGGCAGTGGGCTCCCCAACCCAAGAGGCTCGCATCCGTAATGAACGGGAGCCAATTGGGCTGCTCCAGAGGAATCCCGATCCGTAGGCTCGGCGAGCTCAACCACCAGCGGAGAGAAGAGACAGGCGAAACCGATTTCGGGCAAGGCAATCGCTTGTTCAAGGAATGTAACTGGTTCGACCAGCGACGCAACAGGGCTCTCTGAAGAGGCCGCATATGAAACCTGGCCCACGGAACCACCTCCAATGTTGCCGCCATCGTACCCAACAGCCGCAGGTACCACCACGCAGAAGGAGCGGGGATCTTCAAGAATGAGCGAACGAGCCCCTGCAAGGCTTGGATGCGGCGCTCCGGCAAGCACACCAAACCTCTCGCCGTGTCGAAATGAACCCCCAGATATTCGAGGGATTGGGTTGGCACGAAACGACTCTTTTTCTCGTTGATCACCCAACCGAGAGACCGCAGTAAGGCGACCACTCTGTCCGTTGCTTGAACACTCTCCGCCTCGGACTTCGCCTGAATCAACCAATCGTCGAGGTAAGGATGGACTAAAATCCCTTCCTGTCGCAAAGCCGCTGCCACGACCACCATGACCTTCGTGAAGGTGCGGGGAGCCGTTGCCAGGCCGAACGGCATGGCTCGAAACTGAAAGTGACCCCAGGGGAAAGCAAATCTGAGGAACTTTTGATGGTTCGCTCGTATGGGAATGTGCAAATAGGCCTCCGAGAGATTGAGGGCGGTTAAGAATTCCCCTTGCCGAACAGCTACAATGACGGACCGCAAGGTCTCCATCCGGAAATGCGGCACCCTGAGAAAATGATTCACTCCCTTGAGATCGAGAATGGGACGAAGGGAGCCGTCCTTTTTGGGCACCACAAAATAGATGGAGTAGCGACCGACGCCGTGCTCGGAAGGAGGCACGGGAATAACCGCCCCAACTCGATGAGACGACGCAAGGTCACCTGAATGGCCTGCGTCTTCTGCACGCCCCTGCAAGGAGAAAGGACAAAAGCGTCTGGAATTGGGCAAGCTAACTCCAGCGCATAAACCGTCTCGGATTATCTCGAGCACCCACTGATCCGAAGTTATTTGGGCCCAGAAAGAAAGAAAGCCTCGTAGACGACCTCCGATGGCTTGCTTCGTCTCTGGAGCCCGCCTCGCTTCATTGTGGCTTTCGACTAAAGGAAGAGGATGCCGCAGAGGACGCTGTTGTGAATCCTCTGCTCGCCCCTCGAAAACCTTGGCCCCTGAAGCCATACCGGCCGCGCTGTGAGACCCAGAGGCGGGAAGAACGAAATCTACGAAAGTCTCGAAACTGACCCCTCGCCGGCGGCAAGTTCCTACTCATCTTAGTCTTATCTTCTGGCAGTCTACCGCCCTTAGACTCCCCGAGATCTTTCACCAACTTATCCAGGTCATCTCCGAACAACAATTTGCCCTTAAAGGGGAGCTTACTGAGGCGGGACTTGGAAGATCCATCAGCCGCCCAATTGCGTAACCAGACAGATCTGCGCGCCGCTACCAAGGAAGCCATGCTATTCGCCAAAGTGCGAATCAAATCATAATGCACATCTGCCAAATATGCCGAGCCAGACTCCAGCCGAGGTCACCTACAGCAACGCCTGCTGATCCAACCCCGAGACCTGCCTCAAGTGCTGAGACCAACGCAAGCAGGCTCTAGCCACCCAAGCTCCACAAATGGAGGCCTGCAAGGACAAGGCATTGGTCTCAAAAGCCTGTTTTAACAAACCATCCACCTTTTTATCTTGCGCGTCCTTCAAAGCCGCACGTCCTTCAATGGGAATGGTGGTTTTTTTGGTAACCGCCGACACCGCGGCATCTACCTGCGGCGATTTAAACCTCTCCTTGTCTTTATCCGCTAACGGATAGAGGCGGTTCATGGTCCGGATCCCTTTCAGACCGGACTCAGGCTGATCCCATTCAGACTGAATCATTTGCTCTACCACACAGTGCACCGGAAACACCACCTGAGAGTCCCGCACTGCTTGGATGAGAGGGTCTTCCAACCCGTCCTCTTCCAGAGGACGAGAAGCCGTGAGATTTAGAGCGTGAAGAGATTCCGTGATCAACGGCACCAGCTCCTCCTTACGGAACACCCGAATAATCCGGGCTTGATCTTTGGGCTCGGGGATTTCACCATCTTCCAACCCCTCAACACCAGCCTCCGGTTCCAAATCAGCATCAGGATCTGGCCAACTCAAGTCGTCGTGGGCTATATCCGGGGCCCGAAAACGCTTGGCGGCCGGCTGGCCGTCTTGCCTGTCCCCACCACCTGGGGAGGCAGAAAGAGGCGCCGGCCAAGCCTCTGGCAACTTGCCCGAGCACCCCAAACGAAAAGCCTGGTGCATAAGAAGGACAAAGTCAGGGGAAAAATCCGTGAAAGAAGACTCCGCTGTCGCAATCGGCCAGGCACCAGCCTGCCCTGTAGGAAGGGACGGAGCCCCAGAAACAAGAGATCCAGGAGAGGGATCGGTGTCCGCCTGAACTGCCGGACTTTCAGGATACCGGACAACTCCTTCTGCTCTATTTGTTGTTCTAAAGTGGTGGAGACTGAGGCGCAGCCCCTGCAGACCCCAGAGTCATCCACCGCTCCCCTGCGGGACCCGCAGATAACACACTGCGTCCTGGAAGCCATATAGGCAGAGAAGCGCCCCCCCCAAAGAAGGAACTGCTGTACTCTGAAGTTAAAAGAAAGAAAAAACAAAGAAATAAACAAATAAAGCTACTTTCTCTTTTTTTTTTTTTTTAAACTAATCCCTGGAAAGGGAGAAGCACCCCCCCCCCCACCAGCAAAAATGCCAGGTTAAGAAATCACTAAGTGAAAGCACAAAAGCGCTGCAGCCCTCGGCATGTCAGGCTGGAATAAAGCAAAAAACGGAGCTTCAAAATGGCTGCCGGCACACTTTAGCCCGCAATAAAAAAGGGCGCGAAAATTAAGAAGTGCAGGGAAGGCCAAATTAAATTTAAAAAACTCACCGCACTTGAACAGAATCGCGGAGGCAAACACACCACTCGAATCCTGAGCGGGTGCCCGCGATTACACCGGTCTGTAAGGTAGAAGCAGAAAGACAGTGTGACAGCAAAGCCAGCCGACCATATCGGGGCTGCTGAGAGACAGACCGGTGAGTAATCAGGCAGAGCTCTCCTCCGGTCAGTCTAGGAGGAGAGAACTCGCCGCGGAAGGGAAGGCACGGCTGCAGCAAAACCAGCAGTGCAGTGCAGATTCGGCCCCCCGATCATTCAATCCGTGAAACTTTATTCACCCCTTTTTTTTTTTTTTTTTAAAGCTACAGCTACAATAAATAAATGAAAGATTAGGGAGAAAACAAAAATTGTCAAAGAAAACACTCTAGTGTTGCCTCTAAGCTGTCCCTAAGTGAGCCTAACTACAGGCACACACGTCCTCCAGCTGCAAGGAGACTGGACACACTGGGGGCTGATGGGAGCTCCAGCAGCATACATTCTGCCATAAGAAGAATCTGATTGGTCCAGTCTCCAGGCTGCAGGAGGAGGTGCACTATCCGGATGTGGAGGACTAAACTGGATTACCGCTCAGGAAATATTTGTTAAGCAATTCTGTTTTATACTCATTAACCGCTACATATTCTTCCCCTTCACCTTGACTCTCACAAATGTCCCCCTTGCACTTCCTCCTGTCACCAACATACCTAAAAACAGTTTTGCCCTCATGTTTTACTGTATTGGCTATTTTTTTTCTTACATTTGCATCTTTGCTTACCTGACTGCTTTACCAGCTTCCCTTAGCTTCTCCAGATAATGTTGTTTGTCTTCCTCTTTCTGCGATCTCTTATAGTTTATGAAGGCTACCCTCTCTTTCCTTACCTTTTCATCTATTTCTTTTGAAAACCATAGCAGCCTCCTTTTTCTCTTATTTACTTTCCTAACAGTCTTGTCCACTTGTTCTACTTCCCTAAATGTTCCCATCCAGCCGATGGCTCCTTGAGGTATTTCCCTATCTTTACAAAGTTAATTTCCATGAAGTCTATGGCCCTCATTTCTGAACGAACCATTTACATCCAATATTGAAACTCACCATCTGATGATCACTGCATGCTAGATGATCACCCACTATAACACCACCAAGCCAGTATCACCCCCTCCCATGTGGGTTCTGTTACCAATTGCCAGAAGAGTTCTCTAGGATCTCCCTACCTGTAGATGACACTGCAGCAAGGATATCCCACTCAACATCTGGCAAACTGAAATCCCCTACCAATAGTACTTTCCCTTTCATAGCAATATTGTGGATATCTTCATTCAGTCTTTATTTCTTCTGCCTGTGAGTTGAAGACTGTATAATCACACCAAGGTAAATAAATGTTCCATTCTGTCTTTCCAGACCCACAGTGCCATCTCCTTCCCTTGTAAGCCCTGCAGTTGTGTGGCTTTATTATTATTTTTTTTTTAAATATAGTGACACCCTTCCTTTCTTTCTTCCTACCCTGTCTTTCCTGAATAGATTATAGCCTAGTATAACTACATCCCAGTCATTGTTTTCCATGTACCACATTTATTTATTAATTTAAAAGGCATTTTTTTTTATATCGCCCCTTCCAGAGATCAAGGGCGACTTACAATAAACAAACAAATTACATTGAACTATAACCTTAAACTTACAATAAACTTAGAACTTAGATTTGGTACATTAATGCCATTAAGAAATAAAATATAGAGTATATACAGGTAAGATCAACTTATATTACAATCAACTTATTTACAGGGAGTTATATGTCCCTGGGTGTTGCATATCAGTGGATACATTCCAAAAGACTCATTGTATGTTGGGTATATTTTGGATATATCAGAGGGATTACCAAAGTATTCTATAAAATAGTATAGATAAGAAACAGGATAGATAAAAGAAAAAATCTGGAGAGCTGCATATACTAATGTCCATAGTATGTAAAGCGTAGTTACTCACCTGTAACAGGTGTTCTCCAGGAGCAGCAGGAATCAGTCCTCACTTATGGGTGACGTCGGCGCCGACGGAGCCCTCGCGGAGCAATTTTCCCCAGCTTTCAAAGAAAGCCTTTGGGAATTGCAGCGCGCATGCGCGGTCCTCTTCCCGCCCAAGGGTGCCATCTTAGCCAGTCAGATGACATAGCTAAAAAAGACAGCATAAAAATTTGCAAAAAAACTAAAGCAGACGATTGCAACTCCAAGGGGAGGAGGGAGGGTAGTGAGGACTGATTCCTGCTGCTCCTGGAGAACACCTGTTACAGGTGAGTAACTACGCTTTCTCCAGGACCAAGCAGGAAGTCAGTCCTCACTTATGGGACTCCCAAGCTCAAGGCTACCGGAGACCCTAAGCACAAAAATGAGCTCCCTCTAGCTCAGCAGCACAGAAGGAAAGAATCTTCGCTGAATTATCACCCACCGGTAGCCCACATCCGGGATGGAGGGTAGGAGTTGCTCAGACCTCAAAGAGATTACGGAGGACTGCCTGTCCGAAAGCACTGTCCCTGCGGGACTCCCTCTCGAGACAGTAATGGACCGCAAAAGTCTGGCTCGAAGACCAAGTAGCGGCCCGGCAGATGTCTGCCAGCGGAACAGAGTGGAGGTAAGCCACTGACGTAGCCTTTGCCCGAACGCAATGAGCCGTGACTCGACTTTCTAAGGAGAGTCCGGCTGCCCCATAAGCCCAAGAGATACAGTCCGCAACCCAGATGGACAGAGTACGCTTGGAGACCGGGAGCCCCAATTTATTGGGGTCAAAAGACACAAAAAGCTGGGCAGCTTTACGGTGCTCCCGCGTACGGTCAAGGTAGAAGTTCAAAGCCCTTCTACAGTCCAGGGTATGGAGGACCGTTTCAGCTCGGCTGGAGTGTGGTCTGGGAAAGAAGGTTGGAAGTACCACCTCCTGATTGATGTGAAAAGGGGAGACCACTTTAGGAAGAAATTTTGGGTGAGTCCGTAGGACTACCCTATTTTTGTAGAACCGAGTGTAAGGGGGATCAGACACGAGGGCCTGCAATTCACTTACGCGTCTAGCGGAAGTGAGGGCTATCAAGAACAGTGTTTTCCAAGACAGAAAACGGAGAGAGAGAACAGGTAGCCATAGGTTCAAAAGGCGGACAGGTGATCCGCTGCAACACCACATTCAGGTCCCAGTCAGGCGCTGGCGGGCGCAGAGGTGGTTTAAGTAGAAGGAGACCTCGGAGAAACCTCGCTACGAGAGGGTCGCTGGAGAGAGGTCTACCGTCCACCGGCACATGATGTGCCGAAAGAGCACTGAGGTGAACTTTGACGGAGTTGGACTTAAGTCCCAGATTAGAGAGGTGTAGCAAGTACTGCAAGATCACCGACACCGGGCAGGAGAAGGGATCCTGAGACTGTTGGGTACACCAGACTGCAAAGCGACGCCATTTAAGGGCGTAGCATTTGCGGGTAGAAGGCCGTCGCAAAGCCAAGATGACCTCCTCCACCTCCGCCGGCAGGAGAAGGGGAGCAAGGACTACCCTCTCAGCAGCCAGGCCATGAGGTTGAGAGACCTGAGGTTGGGGTGTAGTAGAGACCCCTGATCCTGAGTGAGGAGATCCGGTTGTACCCCCAGAGGGAATGGATCCTCCACCGCTAATTGCAGGAGGAGCGGAAACCACGGCTGTCTGGGCCAGCGAGGGGCCACCAGGATCATGAAGGCTTTGTCTCGGAGAACCTTGAAAAGAGTCCGGGAGACTAGCGGGATGGGAGGGAAAGCGTACAGAAGGCTCTCCGACCATGAGAGCAGGAAAGCGTCCGCCGCAACCCGAAGGGGGTGTGGCTGACGAGAGCAGAAGCGAGGAAGCTGCCGGTTGAGAGGACTGGCAAAGAGATCCATCGTGGGGAGGCCCCACTTTAGGAAGAGCTTCTGAACTACCAAGGGATCCAGACACCACTCGTGCGGCTGGAGGACCCTGCTGAGTTTGTCCGCCAGGCCATTTTCTTGGCCCGGGAGATAAACTGCCTTGAGGAGAATGCCGTGACTGACGGCCCAAGAGCAGAGCTTCTGTGCCTCCCGGCAGAGGAGGAAGGAGCCCGTGCCCCCCTGCTTGTCCACGTAGAACATGGCAACTTGATTGTCCGTCTGGACAAGGACGGACTGGTGGGAGGTCAGGTGGGAGAAAGCCTTGAGAGCTAGGCGGATCGCCCTGAGCTCCAGGAAGTTGATCTGCTGAGCAGACTCCCACGTGGTCCAGAGGCCCTGAGTACGTGCCGCTTGGCAATGTGCTCCCCAGCCCAGGAGGGATGCATCGGTGGTCAGCACCCGGGTCGGCTGAGGTGACTGGAAAGGCATGCCGAATATCAGGTTTGGCTGCCGAAGCCACCACCGGAGAGACGAGATCAGCGGCTCGGAGACGCGCACAAGGTCTGATAGGCCGCCTGTGGCTTGTCGCCACTGCTGGCGGAGACACCATTGAGCAGGCCGCATATTCAGGCGGGCATTGGGGGTCACATGGACGGGGTGGAAGCCATATGGCCGAGTAGTCTCAGGAAGCGCCTGGCGGAGACCAGGGGCTGGCTGCGGAAAACGGTCGGCTAGGTCCATGAGCCGTTGAGCCCTGTCGAGCGGTAGGTATGCTCGCGCCTGAGGAGTGTGCAGCCTTGCGCCGATGAACTCGAGATCCTGTGAGGGGAGCAAAGTGGACTTTGCGAAGTTTATAACAAAGCCCAAGTGCTGCAGAAGAGTCACCGTGCGGCGCGTGGCGTTGGTGACCTCCCGAGCGGACGCTGCTCTGATGAGCCAGTCGTCGAGGTACGGAAAGACATAGAGGCCGTGAAGCCGGAGATGGGCCGCCACCACCGCGAGACATTTTGTGAAGACTCGCGGTGCGGAGGACAGGCCAAAGGGCAGTACTCTGTACTGGTAATGATTTCCTGCCACCACAAACCTTAGGTATTGGCGGTGGCTTGGGTGGATGAGGATGTGCGTGTAGGCATCCTTTAGATCCAAGGAGCATAGCCAATCTCCCTGCTGGAGGTAGGGCAGAAGGATTCCAAGGGTAAGCATTTTGAACTTCTCCCGCACAAGGAACTTGTTGAGGTTGCGCAAGTCCAGGATGGGTCTGAGGCCCCTGTTCTCTTTGGTATTAGAAAATACCTGGAATAAAAGCCTTGACCTCTCAGGTGGTGTGGCACCGGTTCCACCGCCTGTTCCTGCAGAAGACCTGTTAACTCCTGAAGGAGTAATTCCCTGTGCAGAGGGGGTCGTGGAGGTTCTCCCGGAAAATAGGAGGGAGGGACCTGGTGGAAGTGGAGAAGATAGCCTTCTCGCACGACTTGAAGCACCCAGGCATCTGCGGTGATGCTGGACCACCTGTGGCCGAAGTGAACCAGCCGGCCTCCGGTGCTGGGAGGAACCAGCGGGGGGGGGAGAGGCTATGCTTAGTGAGTCAAAAACCCCCACCCTGCTGAGCAGGGGCTGGTGGTGCAGGCTTGGGGGCTTGCTGCCTACGGGACCCGTTACCCCGTCCCTTGGCCTGCTGGCCCTGTTGGGGAGCTGCAGGGGCCTGATAATGGGGGTATTGTTTGTAGGCAGCCGCCTTCCTCGGGTAAAAGGACTTTTTCCCCGAGCCCTTCTTTTTCTGGGAAGGGGCGGAGGTCTTCCTAGAAAGCCTGGTCCTGGTGAGAGTCTCAGTCTCAATTTGTGCAGCCTTTTCCGCCATGGGCTTGCCAAAGAGGTTTTCGCCTCGGCAGGGGACATCGACCAACTTGTCCTGCACCCAGGGCTCAAGGTCTGACGACTGAAGCCAAGCCTGTCGGCGGGCACCGATGCCGGCTGCGGCCACTCGAGCCGATGCTTCAAAGCCATCATAGGCTGCTCGGGAGATGAACTTGGAGCATTCCCGAATGCCAGTGGACAAGGCCAGGAACCTCCGCAAGGGTTCCTCGGACAAACCAGCGGAGAATCCGGCTAGCTCCTTAGCCAGATCTCGGAGATACATGCCCATGTATAGCTGGTAAATCTGGACACGACATGCGAGCATAGAGCCCTGGAAACACTTCTTACCAAGGCCATCCAGGTTACGGGCCTCCCTGCCAGGAGGCACCGAGGAGTGCATCTTCTGGCTCTTAAGACGATGCATGGCCGATTCCACTACCATGGAATGGTGTGGTAGCTGTGCCTTTTGAAAGCCAGGGCTCTTGCGGACTCGATAGATAGAATCGACCCGCTTGCTCAGGACCGGCGAGGAGGCCGGACTCTCCCACATGCGGACGAGTAGTCGTCGTTCCAGCATAGGAGGAACCGGTACAGTAAAGTGTTCCCTCGCGGGAGAGTCATACTGGAGGGCGTCGAGCTCTTCGGCTCGAGGCTCCTCCTCGGGATCCGCAGGGAAGGCCAAAGCCTTGGCCATATCCCTGACGAAGTCCGAGAACCGGGCATCCTCCGGGGGGGACTGCTTCCGAGGCTCGGACTCCGGTGAGTCCGAGGGGACACACCGAGTCCGGAAAGAATCAGGCGACTCTTCCTCTTCAGACTCCCAGACCGACTCCGACGAGGACTCGGTGGGGTCGGCTCGGGCAGGGCGCGGCGCCTGCCGCCCCGACGCCGAGGGAGTCGGCGTCGGCGACCTCGGTCCCGAACGGGAGGCCGAGGGTGACCTCGACCGAGGATCGACTCGAGTTCGCATGGACTCGAGGATCGGCTCGGTCTCCGGGGTCGACTTGGACGTCGACGTCCCGGCGGTCGGGCGGCAGCGGCGCCAGCGAGGCCAGCGAGCAGTGCCCGCTGCTGGTCCATGAAGGCAGACAGTCTGCTCTCCAAGGCCGTCAACCTGAGTCCGAGCTCAGGTGACCCAGCAGCCCCCGACTCGGGCCCCGACGGCGTCGGGCCCGACGTCGGCTGTCGCGGAGGCGAGTCCAGAAGGACCACAGGACTTACCCGAGCAGGCATCTCCGACTCCAGGCGAGGTCGCTTCGTGAGGTGTTCCTTCTCCAAGGACCCGGGGCGGCTGTCGGGGCTATGCGACCTGGCCCTCGCGGAACCAGGAGCGTCCACCGACGCCGCCCTCGCGGGTTTCACCTTCCGACGATGGTCCCCGGAGGGAGAACCCCGGTCGGAGGAACTCCGGCGACGGTCCGAACTGGAGCCTTTGGACGCGGAGGCCTCCGACGAGGTCCGGGTACGGCTGGGGTCAGCGAAGATTCTATCACGCTGATGCCGCCGACTCCTCAACGCCTTTGAGGACATTTTGCCGCAGGGCCCACAGATCAGTTCCTCATGATCCGGGCCCAGGCAGCGGAGGCAAAAGTCGTGTGTGTCAGTTAGTGACATATTTCGGTCACACTGACTACACCGCTTAAACCGCTGGCAGCCATCGGGGGGAAAAAGGGCCCCTGCGAGGTCAAAGGACCGGGCTGCCAGGGAAAAATCGAAAACGAAAGCTGACTAAGTCAGAAAAACCGAAAAAAAGGAAGAGGACTCGTGACCGGCGTCGCGAGTCCGGCGGGAAAAAGACCGGCATCGAACCGAAGGAAAAAGAATAAAATAATGAAGAAATATCGACCTTTTCGCGGGGACAAGACGGGGACGTCTGTAGGGCTCCGCGGAAAAAAGAAGACTGGCTAAGATGGCACCCTTGGGCGGGAAGAGGACCGCGCATGCGCGCTGCAATTCCCAAAGGCTTTCTTTGAAAGCTGGGGAAAATTGCTCCGCGAGGGCTCCGTCGGCGCCGACGTCACCCATAAGTGAGGACTGACTTCCTGCTTGGTCCTGGAGAAAATAAATTTCTAGATTTAGAAGCTGTAATGGAAGAGGCCGACTTGGATATAATGGCAGTCACATCTCTGTATATGTATATGCAGCTCTCCAGATGTTGCCATTTTTTATTTTACCTATACTATTTCTTAATGTTTACTTACCAGGGAGCTTTTACTTACCTGAGGGCTTTGTTCACCCATCCCCAACGATCCTCGTTTAAAGCCCTCCTCAGTAAATTAGATAGACACTTTCCTGCTTCTTGGATAGCTAGATGCCATCTCCACTCAGCAGACCTTGGAAAATCATGCCATGGTCCAGGAAGCCAAACTACTTTTGATGGTACCATTCACACAGCCAGGTATTCAGCTGCAGAATGCGAGCCTCTCAGCCTCGGCTCTGACCTAACAGGAGAACATCACCTGCACACCTATCTGCTTCACCTTCTCTCCGAATGTAGCAACGCAGTAAAACAAGCTGTGTTACATAGTTTTCGAATGCCGGCATGGTTTGTATCTCAAACCCTCCTGAGTGAGAAAAGCTTTCATTCCCATTCATAGAGCCACTCCAATAAATCAAATACATCTGCCCGTACAACTATCAAAGAGGGAACTGAATGTATTTGCATACAGGACCTGTTTCCAAAAGAGGCATTGAAATTCATGCCCTCATGATGTGCCCACAGTTCATAGCCATAGAGGAAATCAAAACCCCACTCTCAATATCCTCCAAGGCATATCCAAATGCTGATTACTGCACAGCAGGAGTGGGAAAGAAACCCTGCAAGCACTGTGCCAGTAGACTGTTCATGTATAAAATCTCATGCAGCACTCTCAGCGTAAATAAAGAACAAGCAAATCTAAGAGAATGCCAAGCAGTGCTTGTTCTGTCCTCAGGGCAAATAGCTTCATTTACTACGCATCATTAAAGCGATTTTAACACACCTTAAACCATAGAAGCCCCATTATTCTCAATACAGCCCATTAAATAACTAGAGGCCCGATATTATGGCCTCAGTGGGTAACGTTTCTCAAGCACCCGATTGCTGTGGACAAAAGCGAGATGGATATTCGGTGCTGGAAACTATCCAGCATCCAGCGATGAATAACCAGTTTTGCCACCGACAGTGGCAATATTCAGCCACTAACCAGATAGCAAAATTGCATAAAGTTAGGTAACACCCAGCCCTGCCCACAGTCTACCCCCGTCTCCTCTGTTGAGTTCACCAAAAATGATGATATGAAAAACAAAGTTGGCTGGCACTATGCAACAGCTCATCAATTGTGTGGCTTTCAACATGCAGTGCTAGTCTCCGAAGTTGTGGAAGCAAATTGTAACCACATATGACCAATTTCTCTGGACGCCTGATCTTCACAATGGTGAATTTTCCAGATTTAGTATTTTCAGAAGCCAAGATGAAAAATATTTGTGCAGGTTACTCTTAACTTACTGTTAAGTCCTATATTGATCCTGCAAGGTCTGTTTAGAACCCCCACTTGGTGATCCAAGATTGATAAACACGAAGTCAGTCTTTGTCTTGCCAAACTGAGAGAATCTTCCATTTATCCCAATCATGCTTTCCACCTCTTCTACATGAGTTGAGTTGTCCTGAATGGCCGTTACTAATGGGACAACTTTCATTTATGATGATCTCTGTGTGTAAGCCTAAGCTTTTAGATACTATGGATACCACCCCCTCTAGAACTCCTTTAGCTGTCTCAGTGAGAGTAGTACCAGACAGGAACCTGGCCAGCATTTCATCTTCTGACAGCCAGTGTTTTAGAAAATGATTACCAAATCCAATCAACTACTTCAGCTGGTAATCTTGTCCACCCATGATGCCCATATAGATCTTTTGAGGGCTCTCTTGACATTCTGCAATATCATTTAAGGTATCTTTTTCTTGAAATTAAGGTATTACAGAGGCCAACAGAAGATCAGAAAGTGTGGTGCTTACAGCTGCACATAATCCCCCTCCTACCCAGGTCTGCTTTTCAAGCTAGTCAAAATATGAACATTAACCTGAATCTGAGACCAAAACACATGGACATATATTTCATGAATGCTCATTGTGGACATCTTAAAAACTAGACCTGCGTGCAGCTTCTGAAGGCTGGAGTTGAATACTCCATTGACACTAATGCGTTCCTTATATTAATTGTCATTAAACGGAACTCACTGCAGCACATCGTGCATCCTACACCTTCCATACTGAAAAATTAGACTCCCAGAATGTGCAGGCTTAAGAGGGGATCTAGGACTATTAGTATGTCCCTCTCTGGAAAGCATCTTCATACCCACTGCACAGAGACATCGCCACTCGTTCGGAGGTTCCAAGAGAGTTGCACTGCGCTTCGCTGCCTCTCAGATGTTCTCAAAATGAAGAGCAGCTGAGCTGTTAACACCCAAAGTCAGGCTACAACGGGTGTCCACAGCTGTGCAGAGCTCTTTCTGTGTCGAGCTCTGGTCTTCTTTGTCTGTTGGCCTAACATCAGTCCCGTTACTATTAAATTATAGCTTAATTTGAGTTGGTTTTCCTATTGCTTAAAAGCAGATCAAACAGCACTTTGGATAATTACCTTTGCACATGTGAGAACACCAACTCTGTTACGAATACATACTGCCAAAACATTACTTGGATTTAAGGCACAGCAAAGTCTTTTAAGCTTTTAGACATAGTTGCCATATTGTCTGGCTATTTAAAAGCTACTGTAAGGGCCAGCCTTGTGGCTCAGTGGCAAGTGCATGAGAAGGACCTGGATCTGTTCTCTGAACTTGTCAGAGCTGGGGGAAAGGGTCTCGGCCATCATTCAATGGTGACGGTGGGTGACCAGATTTAGAATCCACATTAACCAGGTCTGGAGGGAAACGTGGAGGGGAATTTTAGAAGATCCATCCAAATGCAGTCTGGGACATCTAAGCCAGAATATCTCAAAAAAATGCAGGTATGTCCAGGTGTGGATGTGATTTCACACACTTGGACATGCCCGATATGGACATCTGTGGAGGCATCTACCTAGACACCCCCAAACCATATTCCAGAACCTGGGACTTCTAGGATAGCCTAATGGTTAGAGTAGAGTAGTGGGTTAGGAATAGGGCAGCCAGGGTTCAAATCCCACTGCTGCTATCATTGACATTGTGCTGAGAACTGGGGATGTGAGAGTGCTTTCTTCTCTACACCCTTTGGGTGCTTTTCAGCTAAAACGAGCATTTTTCAAATGCTTGTTTGTCACTATTTATCCTCTGAGCAAGTCTAAGCTTAGACATGACGCCGAAAGTGCATGACGTTTCTGTGATCAGGCGGGGACGTCCCAGTGCCTGGAAACACCCTAACCACGCCTCTAGGTTCCTGGGAATGCCCTGGCCACACCTCCTCCACACCCCCATTCAGATTCGGATATCCTCACACTGGGGATGACCCCAGAGCCAGCTTCTAAAATGGCTCTGGAGACTTCTGTGCTTTGGACATCTCTAAGACTGTTTTTGGACGTCAAAAGCACAATTAAGACTTCTAAAATTACTCTCATAGTTTATGGTCCCTTAAAGGGAGCATATCGTTAGGTTGGCTGCACTGAAATGAAAAAGGAATAGGGGGAGGGTATAAAACAGGGAAAGGTGGCTATGAACAATACTCAAAGCTGTAGTCCAATAAAGGCTAGCTCCTATTCAGCTGGAACCAAAAAGGAGGCAGAAGAGAAAACCACTGGGCTGAAAAAAGTAAAAACAATACTAAATAGAGTCAAACTGTAAGTACACACCGTCTTATTTTGCATGCAATATATAAGCATTATTGTTACTAAGTTAAGGAAATTGCTGCCAGGTATCTTTTCTCAACAAATCTGCCAAAATGGGCAATGTTTAAACGTGAAATAGTGTGAACATAGGTTGATTTTAACAACCAGTCATCTCAATATGAAAACACACATCAACATCAGCTGAAGCGAATCATGGGTGCGCCGTCACCCACCCTTATATCCTCCTAAAAGGCTGGTCATTTATTTTACTCAAGCCCTTTGCTGTCACAGATGGTCAGACTCAAAAGCAGGTTGAGTGCTTGACTTCAGTAAGTGGCATGATTCTCTATGAGCACAAATTCTCTCATCGCCTAGATGCAAACACTGCACACGCTTTATGCTCAGACAATAAAAGTTACTCCTAGAAAGCCTCCTACTCACAGTATTATGGACAAAACAGAAACTAATCAGAACACATATATGCAGCTCGGGGAAACCAATTTGAAAGCTGCCAATACGCAAAACTCTTATCTCCCTCACCCCCTCTCAGACGCAAACACACCACTTAAATAGTTCTTTCAGAAATGGTGCATTTGATTTGTCTTTCTGTTAATAGCTATTGGACAGTACTCTGCTTAACTGTACAGCTCCATGTCAAATGAGGACAAGTTAAGCTAGTCCTGCTTTTACCCTATACTGCATGCAGGGAAACGTAGATGTAGTTCTAAGTTGTTTACAGACAGCTAGAACCCAGTGGTAAAATTTCTAGCACAGGGTCTCCTAATGCATAACGCAGAGGTTTTGCTCATGCATGCTGTAAGCAAACACCACATAAATGAGTTGTGTGCAAAACGCCTGTGTTGAACATGGAGAGCAAGCCAGACCAGGGGCGGTGCTTAGCATTAGATGAACGAGGCCATCATTTAGAGCACCAATGGTCTCTCAGGGACATGCAGCAGTGACAATTACTTCTAAACAGAGACACAGCACTTGCCATGAAATCTGGCACAACGCCACTGTTCCTGCTTCTGCCCCTCCGATATAAACATCTTGTCTGCATGAGGGTGGAAGCAGCTGGTCCAGCTACTTCTGCCCCCATGCAAACAGGAAGTCTGCCTCGGGGACAGAAGCAGGAAGAGTAATTTTATTTATTTATTTATTTATTTTATTTTATTTACATTCTCTTATATACCGCGCTATTCTGCATCAGTGCGGTTTACATTGAACAAACTGAAATTACATTGAACAGGGCATTATAACTTGGAGATAACTATTTTACAGGGAACTTGGGCTATTGAGCGTTAAGTGGCTTGCCCAAGATCACAAGGAGCACCTATGGGACTAGAAACCCCAGTCCTTCCAGCCCAAGGTGAGAGTGCAGCGCTGGAATTTTCGGTAAGCACCATGTCGCTGTTTAGAAATAATTGCCACCGCTGCAGGTCTCGGAGAGGAACAGCAATGGAGGTGGGACAGGGGCAGAGAAACGGAAGGAATGAAATTCACCTAAGGCACCTCATAACCTTGCCCCAGCCCTGAGCCAGATACATGTGTACAGAAGTCTGTGTTAGCAGTCTGGTACCCATGCACATATAGCACAGTTACTTACCTGTAACAGGTGATCTCTGGGAACAGCAGGAATAAGTCTTCACATATGGGTACGTCGGTACCGACGGAGCCCACACGGGAATGCTCCCCAGCATCCAATCAGAAAGCTTTTGGGAGCATCCTTCGCGCCTGCGCACTGCCTTCCCGCCTTTTCCACTGCCTCTCCTCAGTTGAGTTTCATAGCTGAGACAAAAGGAGAGAAAGAGGAAAGGAAGATAGAGAGATAGATACAACTCCTAGGGGAGGTGGGTGGGTTGTGAAGACTTATTCCTGCTGTTCCCAGAGATCACCTGTTACAGGTAAGTAACTGTGCTATCTCCAGGAACAAGCAGGAATGAGTCTTCACATATGGGGACTCCCTAGCTATAGATGCCAGGGGGAGATCCCATAAAATGCGTGTCCCTGGATGAGGACTGCACTTCCCACAGATGGATCTCCGGCATCCCATCAAGGATGGTGGGTAGGAGTTGAAAAGAGAGGAGCTGTAAAAAAAAACAGCGAACCTAAGGACTACAGGAGAGGAGTCCTTGGTATGTATGATAAGTACCATTAAAATTATTTAATGAACAATCATAATATGGAGCTTACCTACTGGATTGTAGGAAGTAGAGAGCGTGATGGAGACTACTGGAGATTCAGTAGAGGAATCCTCAAGGTGACCTCACAGCAGTGAGGATGAATGTCCAAATCTGGAATTGGCAGGTGACCCAGGTGTCAACTGGGGTAGTATAAGAACGGCAGGTCTTCAGTGGAAAGCTTTATGGAAAAAAGCTGAAAACTCTTTTAGGTACAGAGTCATTAATATTGAGGCGTAAAAGAGGAAGACTGACCGATTTGGACAAGTAGCTTAGTCCTGGAGGGAAGAAGGGGTATGGAAAAAAAAGCCCGCATTCCCAGGGAGGACAGATGTGTGAAGGGCTGAAACCTCAGAACTACTAAAGATCTACACTGTCTTTCCTAGCTGGTGAGAGATAGGAAAGATATTGAAGTATGATGTTTCAGGGATAGCGAGACCTAGAGTAAAGTGGAGCTGTTAGTACCACAGTAGTGGTTGTGTGCATAACAGCCCCCACATACCGAGGGACAGTATGAAGATATGCCAGCCAACTGTCTGGAACCTCTAAGAAGGTACACCTCTATAGTATAGACAGTTAGGGAGATGGTATGTAATACATATCTACCTATAAAAAGCATCTCAACAGATACATATATAGAGGGATATAGATATATAAATATATGTATGTAGAGACGTGTGTATATATATATATATATATATATATATATATATAGGCATAACTTATGCACATACAGCTTACAGACATATGTATGTATAGAATATATATTCATGTATGTATATATCTCTATATATAAGTCTGAAGATACAGGTCTGCAACTAAGCCCCATGAGAACATTCACATGAGAGATGTGAAGGAGAAAGATTCATCTAACAACAAGAGGGTGGAACCTACTTGAAAAGATAGAGAATCTATTCCTCCGGGCTAAGAGGATGCAGGAATGCTATCCAGTGAAATAACCAGGATGGTTGCGTGAAAAAACAGAGGATAATATCAGTCTGTAGAGAGCAAGTCGTGAGTTCTGTAGAACTCTATGGTAAATGGACAGAAAAACGCATAGAAGGAGATACCAGGATGACCCACTGGAGGGACACAGGGGTATCATGCGTTACTGGTAGAATATGTGCTGTCCATGAGGAGTAGGATAGCAGGAGGGCAAGCTGTAAGGAAAAAAGAGCATATTCCTGCAGGATTGGGAAACTCCTTGGACATTCACGCAGAAAAAGCTTGTGTCCTGTATATAACAGGAGACAAGAGGGTGTGGAGAACCCTCAGAGTCATGGAAAATGACTGATAAGCCTTTTCCACTATACAGAATAGCCATCAGAGACAAAGTTCAATGCTCTCTAGCAAGTGCCCATAGTAGAAAGCTTCTCTGAAGATTGCAGAGAGCATTATGCAGGAGAATTAGGATATAAAACTGACTGTAGGTCAGCTGTGTTACCATATCCAAAGAAATGGAGATGGCCAGAAAGAAGATAATGTGAGAAGCCTGAAGTAAGTAGGATTATCCAAGATAGATGCGGACAATCTTGGAATCACTACTAAGGCTAGACAGACTGGAAACTTGTGGGAAGGTACCAGTAGATGAATTAATGGAACTCCTGCATGAACAGCAACTGAAGGAGACAGCCGAGAGAATCTGTCTGTGAAACACAGAGAGAACAGACAAAGGGAGAGGAAATGGACCTGTCCCTGTCTGATAAGCTGTCTAGAGAATTTGGTCAAAGAAAAACTCTACACTGAAATGAAGGTGAACAGTATGGTACCACTCATTCAGGAAAAAACCAGGATGACTTACCATATGGCGAGTCAGCTGAAGAAGAAAATGTTCATGTTGGGACAGAAACTATCATGGGATAGTAGTTAACTTCTCTTCTTGGAAGGAAGAGGAGGAGAAATCTGTAACCCATAGACAAGAATATCCTGACAGCTGAGTACATCCTAAAGAAAGGAAGCCATGTGTAGAGCTTTAAAGAAAAAAAACAGTGAACAAACTTCTGCTAAGAAGAGGTTAACTGTAGGTTGCAACCTTTAGGAACCTATGGTTGCTGGGTATGCTTAGAGTTTAGATTCTTCAGACCAAGACGAGGTGTCCCCTGCTGGGTTACATCGAGATGATGGGCAGGAGAAGAGTGAAACCTCCTTTTCTTGGGGAAAGAAGGTTTGGTAGGAGATTTCCTACCTCCTGGGGAAGAAGGAGGCTTAGAATGGTCTCCAGAACCAGGGAAGTCAGTGGAGCAATGAGCAACCTGACGTAAAGCCTCCTTATTGAAGAGATTTTCTCCAGTACAAGGAGAATTACCCAGTGTGTGTTGTGCCCATCTGCTCAGGTCTGAAGCTTGGAGCCAGGCTCTACGACGTGCTCCAATGGCAATAGCAGAGGATCTGCTAACAGACTCAAAAGAGTCTAGAGAAGCACGAGAAAGAAACCAAGAGATATTCTGGCTATGACTAAGAAGCAAGGAATAGTCTGCAGCCTTAGGCTCTGATAGAAAAGGAGTCAAAAGAGATAATTTCTTTGTGACCTCCTGGAGAGATAGACTCATATAAAAAATATAAGAGATAATCCTTGATGCCAGCATAGATGTTTGGAAAGTTTGATGTCCAAAGGCATCAAGTGCTCTAGATGCACGACCTGGCGGATAAGAAGAATGCTTCTTCTTGCTTTTTGACTTCCTCATTGCTGATTCCACTACAATGGAATGATGGGGAAGTTGAGGTTTTTGAAATCCTGGAGAGGGGGGCACCTGATACAGAACATTAGTTGCTGTAGAAGGTGAGGGAACCCTTAAAGGTGATTCCCATATTCTCAGAAGAAGATCCTGCAAAGAATGATGTAAAGGAAGCATTATATTTTCCTTTTCTGCAGGAGAGCCTCGAGTAGGATCATAGCCAGGGATAGGAATAGCAAGAAATATTGCCATGTCAAGGAGAAATTTCTGAAAAGAGGGATCTCCAAAGGGAACTATCCCTGGGCAGGCTAAGGTTGAAGGAGCAGCCTGAGCACCAGAGGATGTACTGGTCTGGTGCAGAAAAAGAACCCCACTAGAAGGATAGTGGTACTGGCAGTCACGATTTGAGGCAGTGAGTACTGCATCGTCCATGCCAGGTATCGATTCCAAACTAAGCATAGAAAGGATCGATGGTACCGATGTAACTGCAGGAACAGACATCGATACCGATACCGGTAGCTGAGTCGGAACCGGAGATGGTAACGCCATCGCGGCAGACATCGGAGGCTGCTCAAGCGGTACCGAGGGAATCAGAAACGCTTGGTGAATATCCTCGGTACTGCATATCCGGAAACGATAAGGGTCGGTTCCGAGACGCGTCGGTACCCAGTCATCTAGACTAGATATCGATTCCAGACTCAGCATCGAAGGGAGCGAGTCTATCGATGCATGTCTAGAGGGTACCGACGTCGGTGGTGGTATTGGCGATGTTGCTGATACAGGAAAGTCAATCTGGGTCATATCGATCGGTCCCGAAGGTACCGAGGACGCCAGATGACGATCTCTGGTGAAGAGTGGAACACTCAACACCGGTGCCGATGTCGGGGTATCGGTACCGCTCGAAGCAGATGCCACCCCCGAGCATGGCTCAGATACAGGAAAGTCAATCTGGAACGTATCGATCGGTCCCGAAGGTACCGAGGACGCCAGATGACGATCCCTGGTGAAGAGTGGAACACTCAACACCAGTGCCGATGCCGGGGTATCGGTACCGCTCGAAGCGGATGCCACCACCGAGCATGGCTCAGGTATGTTCTGTGAGGGGTGAGCCCCAGGAACAACCTGAAACCCCTGAAATGCTTTGGAGCCCGGAGACTCCCACCGGGGTTTTAAGGTCAATGGGGTCTTGAGGGCAAGGCCGGAGCCGTCATCATGCTTGGCATGAGACCTACCACTCAAGGATTGGCTAGTCTTAACAGACTGTTTGTGGGTTACCTGATCCTGAAGAGAAGAAAAGGCCGGTGCCCTCACTCCGGGAGGGAAAACGGTATCGAGGGAAACTCGAAAGAGGGAAGTTCTTCTCACAGATTTACAGCCTGATTGTTTAGGGGAAAAAGGGTCAGAACCCAAACAGGTTAGACACCAGGCATTGGAGTCTAAAAAGAAAACTGTGTTTCCACAGTGAAGGCACTTCTTAGGAGAAGGCGGCTCCATGATGGAGAGGCCTTGTAGGCCCAAAAAAGTTAAGACAGAAACAGAGGGAAAAATCTCTCTGAGTTTAAGAAAAAGAAAAGAAAAACCCACCGGCGGTACCGGTGGCGGCGGGAAAAACAGCCGCGACCACAAGAAAACAAGAAACAAGAATTTAAAGAAAAACGTTTCTGCGGTGACAGGAGGACGTCCTGCCGGCTCCGCGGAAAAACAAAAACTGAGGAGAGGCAGTGGAAAAGGCGGGAAGGCAGTGCGCAGGCATGAGGGATGCTCCCAAAAGCTTTCTGATTGGATGCTGGGGAGCATTCCCGTGCGGGCTCTGTCGGTACCGACGTACCCATATGTGAAGATTCATTCCTGCTTGTTCCTGGAGATATCAGGCTTGCTAGGTGGGAAAAGAAATCTGAGGTGAGATGTTACATTTCACTTCAGATGACCAAGATTAGACCCTCCCAATCATGCGTTCCCAACGCCTACCCTGACCCTACCCAAAACACTTCCCAGGTGGCACCTATGGTCCCTAGCCCTCACCCCTCATCCTATCTCCTTCCAATACCTAAATTAGATTTTTTTCAGTGATTAACGTAGACGTTTTTAACAGATTTTTAATGATGAATATGGCAGATGCAAAGTCTGAACAATCTTTCAGTTCAGTCATTACTACTTTTGTTTTTAAAGTTAATATGGCCTCAAAGGTTTAGTGATTTATTAGGACTTCAGTTAGTCATGTGAAAGTAATTCCATGCTTTAGCCCAGTGGTTTTCAACCCAGTCTTCTGGGATCCCCAGGCCAGTCCGGTTTTCAGGATATCCACAATGAATATGATTGAGATACATCTGCATACAATGGAAGCAGTGCAAGCAGATCTCTCATATGCATCTTCATTGTGGATACCCTGAAAACCTGTCTGGACTAGCGGTCCCAGAGGACTGGGTTGAGAACCACTGTTTTAGCCAATACTTTGGTCTGTGACGTTAGAAAGGTCAAAGATCCATTGAGCCCAGTATCCCATTTCCAATAGTGGCCAAGCCAGTTCGTGAGTACTTGTCTGCTTCCCAAAAGGTAGACATATTCCATGTTGCTTATCCAAGGGGTAAGCGGTGGATTTCCCAGTCCTATTATTAAACAGTTTATGGACTTTTCCTCCAGGAACTTGGCCCAACCTCTTATAAATCCAGCTACACTAACAGCTTTTACTATATCCTTGCGCAACAAATTCCAGAGTTTGATTACACACTTTTTTATTTTGCACATGCCTGATATTTACAACACAAAATGCCTCATATCTGTTCTGTCCTGCATACTTTGTCATTGCAGCCCTGCCACTGTTCTGTTGTTTTAGCGATAGCACCCAACCAGTATTCTGAGAGAGAAGGAGGAAGTAGGAGGTTAAGGGTCCACTGACTTCTCCCACGGTTAGGAGTTACTTAAGTTTTAAATTAAAAAAAAAAAACAAAAAACTTATAAGGAGAACATTTTTCAACTGCATCAAACTAGTAAAATATGAACTTATGAAAGTCCAGCTGAGCACAGCTAGTGTTGTGCTCGTTGGGTACTGCTTGTTCATATGGTTATTTTTGCCAAATGCACTGCACAGAATAGAAATATATCTTCATTTAAAAAAAATCTATTTATTCAAACGGGGAGATGAGATTTTAAAAAATGAAGCACATTTATGAAGCCTCGCACAAAATCATTCTGTTTGCAAACTGTGCTAAATTATGCATAACAAAGGATATGCTAACAAGCAGTGCGTGAACCAGGGTCAACTCCACACTCTAGCCTGAGGCAAGAAATTAAAAAGAGCTAACAGCAAGAGAAATCCATAAACTAAAAAATAGTACAAATCACAGGAGCAGCAAGACTTTTTAATGGTTTCATATATTTGGAATTGTTTAAAGTGGAAAACAAAATCTCATCAGAAAACCTAGACCGATGTTGTGATACAACTGAAATTAAGCAGTTCCCAGTTCTGAAGGTTGCACTGAAACATGGGCTTTCAGCTCATGTACGTAATAAACCTCTTTCATGACGCATATATTATGCTATGTACAAGTGGATCTTTTGGTTGTTTAATCCAGTATTCTCCAACCTTTTCAAGCACACAGCCCAACGCACAGAAAGACTGGACTTGAGAAAGACTATTATGCCAGAAGACAAGCAATGAAAGACCCAACAGCGGCTAGGAGGACTCAAAGGAGGTGGACTTATGAACGGGCAGAAAAAGGAGGTGTTGTGTGCCATCCATGTACTTCACAAAGCAAAATTTAGCTATCCCTATCCTACATGCTGCCTGTTAATTCCCACACTGGGGGGGGATCCATGCTCAAATTGAAAGGAGAAGGCAAGTATGCTGCTTTCTGAGGACATTTACAGAGGTGTGGTCCATGACTGGTTCTCCTTTTTTTGCAGGGGCAGCTGGAATTTCAGCATCATGGAAGTCTAAATCTGGTCTGCCTTAGGGTTCTTTGTTAACTATCCTGTTTAGCATATATACATGCACCCTCTTAACTGTGCTGTGAAATGTGCAACAACCATGATTATAGTGACTTTTGTAGCCTCGATATACTCATAGTTCCCCTCTTCTCAAATCATTGGCTTCCCTTCTGTTTCCATATCCAATTCAAATTTCTCCTTCTCACTCCTCTGCCCCCTCACTACCTTTCCTCTCTCCCTACAACCCTCCTTGTGAACGCCACACTTCCACTGGCCTGCTCTTTTCTTCCACTGCCAACTCTAGACTTTGATCCTTTCACCTTGCTGCACCTTATGCCTGGAACAAACTTCCCAAGTCTGTACATCATGCATCCTCTCTCCCCCTTTTCAAATTCATGCTGAAGGCTCACCTCTTTGGGGCTGCTTTTAGATCCTGATCCCTTGTGTCTCCTCACCCTTCCCTATTTTACCCCTCTGTCTTGTACGCCTTAATTAGATTGTAAGCTCTGACGAGCAGCTAATGTCTTTCTAGGTATCTGTACAGCGCTGTGTATGCCTTCTAGTGGTATATTTATTTATTTACATTCTCTTATATACCGCGCTACTGCGGTTTACATTGAACAAACTGAAATTACATTGAACAGGGCATTATAGCTTGGAGATAACTATTTTACAGGGAACATGGGCTATGGAGGGTTAAGTGGCTTGCCCAAGACCACAAGGAGCACCTGTGGGACTAGAAACCCCAGTCCTTCCGGCCCAAGGTTGCTGTCCTCTAGTGGGATTTGAACCCCCGACCTTCCGGCCTGAAGTACCTTGCCCCAACCATTAGGCCATTCCTCCACTCCTATAACTGAGTAGTAGTAGTAGCCTGCAGGGTGCTATCTGGATGACAGCGTCGAGTGAGATATTTAGTAGCACTATTAGTATAGTGCTGCTGAATATCTTCACAGACCATCCAGAGTCTATCCAGTTAGAGCGAGGGCAGTACGGCCACTATCCAGATAAAGTTGGCACTTATCAGGACAGCCTGGGCTGCATTAAAAGCAGGCCTAAAGTGCTATCCGGATACATGCTGGCTAAAAAAACGCCATTATATGACACATTAGCTGCAAAACCCTAGCGTACTTTAGTAAAAGGCCACAAAGTTAAATTCTTCTTCTTTTAATTATGGAATATTTGCTACCTGTTTGATATTTCACTGAAAAGCAGTTGCCTGCAATTATATGTGCTCTAGTTACTTCTCATTTAGAATACTGTAATTCTCTTTATATGGGCCTAAGAGAAAACAAGGAACATTTCAGCATGTCCAAAATGCAGCGGCCTAGATTATTCCCACCTTTCTGTGCTGCAGAGAATAGAATTAAAAATCCCAGTTATTGCATACAATCTGATCGCCCATAAAGTGTTTGCTTATCTATGTGCTCATGTTTCTAGTATATTCCCAAATGAACATGCATTGTTAGCGATTCCGGATCAAATCAGGTAAAGAAACAAGTCTTTTCTTGCACTGGCCCACTTTCCTGGGACATGCTCTCTTTAGATGTGAAGACACCTAATAATTATTCAGTATTTCATAACTTCTGCAAAGCTTGGTTATATTGTTTAATCTTTTCAATGTTATTGCTTATGGCTTATTTATTGCTCTGCATTGTGTATTTTAAAAGTTGTGAACTGCCCCATACAGGCCGATGCAGAAAGCCGGAGCTGAAGTCACACACTCAACTTTTTATGCCTATTTGCAGTGCACCAATAGCGTGCAACTTCAGCACCAGCAGGCAGAAAGGGGCTCATATGGAAATGAGCCACGCGTTATACTGTGCGCAAAATAGCAGCTTTAAACTGGGAGAGCAAGCCAAACATTGCGTGGTTCAATTGCATATGAGCCTCAACAGTATTTTGATGGCATCAGGGACTTTCTCCGATGTCTGGATCATCTGAGAGGAAATGTTTATCTACGTGTTTCTCTGTATCGAGTGCAGCCAATATTTGCATACCATTTCATAATGAGCAGCTCATTTGTCTATGATTTAAATACATTTGCCATTAACTGTGCACTAGTATTTCCTCTGCTATTTATGCACGTGTTTGTCTCTTTTCTTCATGTGGTGGTAGCAGTAAGTGTACTTAAGTGGCATTATCTGCGCTTAAATGCCATGCTAATTTTCTGCACTAACCTGATAGTCTTTTGGAAAGATAATATACAAATCAAACAAATCTGAATGTCACACCTGGTGGCTCTTGTTACTGTGAAGTACTGACAGCAGGCCCCATGTGCTAGTCTAGTCTGGCCCTGTGTATCAGATAGTGTTTGGTTACAGGGAGTCAATTAGGTAAACTGGCTAGGAAACAAGGGCTTAAAAACTTTCTTTGTTAGAATGACTTGGGTTTAAAAAAACACAACCACCCCACAAAAGAGTGCATATTATATATATGAGAATCTCCTTGCTTTAGAAGGTTATACAGATATGAATGTTGGCCTGTTGATGTTAAGTGCCGTAGAGTCGGTGTCAACTCATAGCGACCCTCTGAATAGTTGTCCTAAATTGTATTTAGTCTTCAGTCAGGAAGCTCATTGTTGACAGACTGGCATGAGTAGCTGCTGTTATTGTATCGATACATCTCATTGCTGGCCTTCCTCTTTTGCATTGACCTTGCCAAACATGTCATCTTTCTCTAATGATCCCTCTCTTCACATGATGTATCCAAAGTATGAAAGTCGAAGACTTGTCATCTGAGCTTCTAAAGAAAGCTTAGGTTTAATCTCCTCTAGTACTGACTTGGTTGTTTGTTCTTCAGGCAGTCCATGGTATACACAGTATTCGTCACCAGCACCATAATTCAAAGGCATCAATTTTCTTCCTGTCTATCTTTTTCACTGTCCAACTTTTGCATACATATCACGTTATTGAAAATGCCATGGCTTGAACAAGTCAAATCTTTGTATGGAGAGAGACATCTCTGCTCTTGAGAATCTTGTCTAGGTCCTTCATAGCCATTCTGCCAAGAGCAATGTGATGTCGGATTTCTTGACCGCTTGTTGCTTCTTTATTGATAGTTGATCCAAGCAGATTAAAGTTGTCCACTATTTCAATTTCTTCTCCATCAACGATGAACTTATTGATTTTGCCAGTTGTCATGTTCTTTGTCTTCTTTACAAAAAGGTGCAGGCCCATTTTAAAACTACATTCCTTGATACTGAGAAACAAATGTTTCAGGTCGTCTTCACTTTCAACCAGTAACGTGGTGGTATCAGCGTAGCGAAGTTGTTGATGAGTCTTTCACCAATCTTCACATCTGTTTTCATACAATCCTATTTCTCTGATGATTTGTTCTGCATATAAATTAAACAGGAAGGGGGAAAGTATGCAGCCTTGACGTACACCTTTGCTGATTTTAAAGCATTATGTTTCTCCTTGTTCCATTCGAAATGTTGCTTCTTGATCAATGTAAAGGTTGTGCAAGAGAAAGATCAGATGTTCTGGTATACCCAAGCTTCTTAATGTGGCCCAGAGTTTCTCATGGTTTACACACAGGCAAAAGCCTTGCTTAGTCAATGAAGCACAAATAATATCCTTTTGGTATTTCTTTAGTCTTTTCAGGATACAACTCACATCTGCGATGTTTCTCATTCCTCACCGTTTCCTGAACCTTGCTTGCACTTCAGGTAGTTCTCACTCCAGGTATGGTTGTAGTCTCTGTTGAATAATCTTCAGTAGAATCTTGCTGGCATGTGGGATCAAAGCGATTGTGCAATAATTTCCAGAGTCAGTTGGATCACCTTTCTTTAGTATTGGTATAAGCACAGATCTTTTCCAGTCAGTTGGCTTTGATGTTGTAAGTATGGTAACAGATGCATCAGATTGCTGTAATACTTCCATGGGAATGCCATTAATACCTGGTGCTTTGTTCTTTGATAAGGCTTTCAATGCTGCTTCGACTTCTTTCATCACCAATGATCCTGGATCATAAGGTACAGGTTGAAACTGCTGTTGATCCACTTGATCTTTATCATATAAAAACTATATTCTTTCCACCTTTTCATGATCTTCCCAACATCATTCCACATAGATCCTTGAGCATCTTGTAACATTCCAATTTGAGGCTAGAATTTTTTCTTTAACATTCGTAGCTTTAGGAAAGCCGATGTTGTTCTTCCTCTAATAGTTTCTGCTTCTATTTCCTTGCATGTGTCATTGTAGTACTTCTTGCCTTGTCTTACTGCATGTTGGAAATCTCTGTTGAGTTCTGCGACTGCCTCTCTTTCTCCTCTGGCTTTAGCTTTCTCTGCGTTTCTGGGCAATTTTCAGAGTTTCTTCTGTCATCCATTTTGGCCATTTTTGCTTTTTCACCTTTTGTAGAGACGTCTCGCTTTCTTCCAACACAATCTTCTTGATGTCATCCCATAACTCTTCTGGAGCTCTGTCATTTGTATCTAAAGCAGCAAATCCATTTTGCAGGCAGTCTTTAAATTCTGGTGGTATATTCTCAAGGTCATATTTTGCTACATTCATGAGTGGCTTGCTCTTTTTCAACTTGGCTTGAGTTTGCATACTAATAGTTGGTCATTTGTACCACACAGTCAGCTCCAGTTATTGTCTTTGTTGATGTTATAGAGCTTTTCCATTGTTGACTTCCACAGATGTAGTCAATTTGATTTTTGTACAATCCATTGGGTGAAATCCATGTGTACAGTTGCTGCTTGTGTTGCTGGAAGGTGTTTGAGATGAATAGATCGTTGGTTTTGCAGAATGCTATCAATCTTTCTCCAGCTTCATTTCTGTTGCCAAGTCCATATTTTCCAACCATTTTGCCTTCTTTGTTGCCAACTTTTGACTATCAGGATATCCTGTTTGCATGTTCTGTCAATTTCAGTTTGCACCTGTTCATAAAACTTAATTTCATCCTCTTCTGCAGCAGTTGTTGGGGCATATACTTGATACAAAGTGCCTGATGCCAGTCCATTTCAGTTTGCTGACACCCAACAGATCAAGTTGTACACATTCCATTTCATTCTTGATCACCTCCAACTTCCCTTGGTTCATGCTTCTTATTTTCCAAGTCCCACCCAATATGTAAGACACCTTTGCAGCTTCTGACTCTCATTTCATGTGCAGCTACATCAGCAGTCAGATGTCCCGAGGGCTTTGATCTAACCACATCATAAATGCTGGCTTTACTCTGAAAAGTCTTCAGCTCCTGCCCAGTAGCTAGTTGAGTGCCTTTCGACCTGGGGGTCTCATCTTCCAGCACTATAGTTCAATTTATGTTGTGACTATCCACTGGGTTTTCATGGCAAGATACAGAAGTAGACTGCCAGGCCTTTCTTCTGCACAGTTTAAGTTTAGCGTTGTTGCCGTTGTCACAGAAATGTGATCCTCCACCGCCAACACTGTCTCATTCTGCTATTGCCCAGATGGGTGGTTTGTCTTGGTCTGGCACCTCAGCCGAGACCTATCCATCTTGGGAGATCCTGCCAGTAGTTAAATTACCGATAGCTTAGCCTCAGCATCACTGATGCACACAAGCCCTCACAGCACGACAAGCTGCAAACCAAGTGAGGGATTGTTGGCCTAAGTGAATGTAAATATGCCTTTTAAGATGAAGTGAAACCTCTCTGAACTCTTCTAATAAAGGCTTTCAGCACTTCCATAGTGAAGAACTCTCTTCTAGTGTTTATATACCCTGTGCAAATTAAGCACTAATTCACAGTTATCCATCTTCCACAAGCAAACTTAAAGGATGGTAGAGACCTGTTGGAAGAGTTATTTGATTCAATTTGTATTTTTGTTTTTTTTGCAATGGAGTCAGTGTTGTTATTCTGGTTGCTAAAATGATGAATTAACTAAAAACATCTCCTAGCAGCTTTTTTAAGTCTGTTAATTTTGGAAACATAACACCACAGGGCATTTCCACAAATCTAAACAATAAACTGAGAAGATAATCTCCAGAGTCCAGCGTCAGAAACATATGTGCCTGCCTGTGGTACAGAAGAGTAAATGTGCTATGACATTCTGTGTAGTTAGAGAAGCACTAGTCTAACTCCATGATCTCTAAACAGCATACTCAAGGATACTAAATTGCAAAAATGATTTATTAAGCAATGACCACTAACATTAGACAAGGCCTAGGCAGTATCAACGGCTTGCAAGCGGGACAGCCCCAGAGGGTGCAAGTACAAAAAGTGCACAGATAGTATCACAGGGCTTCCAGGAAGCTCAAAAAGACTACAGGTGGCTGGGGAAGAAGGGGCGCACCAGATTCATTAGTCGCACAGGGCGCATTTCTAGCTTGATATGGTCCTAGACAAGGCCGGCGCTACCACCAGACAAACAGGAAGTTGCCTAGAGCACCAGCCCTTTGGGCATGCCACTTACTGCCACGGTCGCCCCTCTCCCGGATGTGCCACAGGAATACTTTTAAAACAGCACCAGAATGCCAGAGTTACCTTGAGCTTTGGTGCTGCAGCGTAGTTCCTGCATCCACCACCCTCCAATTTCACTTCCTTTTCCATGGAGGCAGAAACAGCTTCCACCCCAGTACAAACAAGCAGGAACAGCACCACAGCATCGGAGATGAAAGTAACACTGGCGTTTCGGTGCTGTTTTAAAAGCATTGCTCCCGCTGCACATCCTGAAGAGGGGCAACAGTGCAGCAATAGGAGAGGCATTGAGAGAAATTCATATTTTCATCCATTTGTTTCACTCACATGTGCCATTTACTAATTTCATGGCATGTCCCCTAATCTTTGTACAGTATATTTGCATTTAGTCATTCCACTCCACTTATGATTTTATCAACTTCTGTCATATCTCCCCTTGACAGTCTTTTCCAAGCTAAATACCCCTTACTTGTATAGCCTTTTTTCAGGAGCAGCCATTCAACCTCCTTTATCATTTTGGTCAACCTTTTCAGATGCAACAAATAGAATTATACACAATAGATCTTTTGCAGTTGAGATTCCCTTTTTCTTGCACTCAAGTGATGGTTCCCAGGTCAGATACAGTTGCCACTACGGAAGGGATAGAGTAGTTACTCACCTGTAACAGGTGTTCTCCAGGAGCAGCAGGAATCAGTCCTCACATATGGGTGACATCGACGTCAATGGAGCCCCCGTGCGGAGCATTTCCCCAGCTTTCTAAGAAAGCCTTTGGGAATACTGCGCGCATGCGCGGTCCCCTTCCTGCCTAAAGGAGCCATCTTGCTCAGTCAAATGATATAGCTAAAAGACAGCACAAAAAACAAATGAACTATGTACAACTGCAACTCCCAGGGGAGGAGGGAGGGTTGTGAGGACTGATTCCTGCTGCTCCTGGAGAACACCTGTTACAGGTGAGTAACTACTCTTTCTCCAGGACCAAGCAGGAAGTCAGTCCTCACATATGGGACTCCCCAGCTTCAGGCTACCGGAGACCCCAAGCTGAAAAATGAGCTCCCTCTAGCCTCAGCATCAGAGAAAGTATTTCACTGAAAACATACCCCCACCGGTAGCCCAACCAGAGGGCTGGAGGGTAGGAGTTGACTAAACCTCAAAGAGATTCCGGAGCACTGCCTGACCGAAAGCACTGTCCCTACGGGACTCCCTCTCCAGGCAGTAATGGGTCGCAAAAGTCTGGCTTGAGGACCAAGTTGCAGCCCTGCAGATGTCTGCCAGCGGTACAGAGCGGAGATGAGCTACTGGGGCAGCCATTGGCCTGACACGGTGGGCCGTGACCCGAACCCTGCAAGGGAAGGTCAGCTGCCCTGTAAGCCCAGGTGATACAGTCAGCCACCCAGATGGACAAGGTACGCTTGGAGACAAATAACCCCAAGTTATTAGGGTCAAAAGATACGAAGAGCTGAGTAGCCCTCCTATGCCCCTGCGTACGTTCAATGTAGAAGGATAAGGCCCTCCTACAGTCCAGGGTATGCAGGACTGTCTCAGCCCGGCTGGCATGGGGCCTAGGGAAGAACGTTGGAAGAACCACCTCCTGGTTGAGATGGAAAGAGGAGACAACCTTTGGGAGGAACTTAGGATGAGTCCTAAGGACTACCCTGTTCCTATAGAAGCGCGTGTATGGCCTGTCACAGACCAGGGCTTGAAGCTCACTCACTCGCCTGGCCAAGGTCAGGGCCACTAGGAATAGAGTCTTCCAAGAAAGGAAGCGGATAGGACATGTAGCCATCGGCTCAAAAGGTGGGCGAGTCAGTTCTGCAAGACCACATTCAGGGGCCGGTGGACGGAGAGAAGGCTTGAGCAAGAGCAAACCTCTGAGAAACCTGGACACCAAGGGGTGAACCGACAAAGAGTGTCCCTCTACCAGTGAGTGGTGAGCTGCCAGAGCAGATAGGTGGACCCGAACAGAATTGGACTTAAGGCCCTGATTGGACAAATGCAGCAGGTACTGAAGCACTACTGGCACAGTGGCAGGAGAAAGGATCTTCCTTGCATTGCTGACACCACAAGGAGAACCTTCTCCACTTCAGGGCACAGGTTTTCCTGGTGGATTGCTTTCTAGAGGCCAAGACCACCCCTTCCACTTCCTGAGGCAGGCCCCAGGGAGCCAACACTACCCTTGCAGCCTCCAGGCCATCAAATTGAGAGATTTGAGACTAGGGTGCAGAAGGGAACCCTGACCCTGAGAGAGAAGATCGGGTTGTGACCCCAGAGGTAGTGGGGCTTCCACTGCTAGTTGAAGCAGAAGTGGGAACCAGGGCTGCCTCGGCCACCTGGGGGCTACTAGAAGTACGGAGGCCTTGTCCCTTAGAATCTTGAACAAGGTTCGGGCCACCAGAGGCATGGGAGGAAACGCATACAGAAGGCCCTGGGACCAAGAAATCAGGAAGGCATCCACTGCTAACCTCAGGGGATGCGGTTGCCTGGAACAGAACTTGGGTAGCTGCCGGTTCAGGGGACTGGCAAAGATCTATGGATGGAAGTCCCCATTTCAGGAAAATCTTTTGAACCACTAATGGGTGCAGTTGCCACTCGTGGGGCTGCAGAACCCTGCTCAACCTGTCTGCCAGGAAGTTCTCCTGGCCAGGGAGATAAACAGCCTTGAGAAACATGTTGTGTCTGAGCGCAAGAGAGCAAAGGGCCTGTGCCTCCTGATACAGGAGCCTGGACCCAGTGCCTCCCTGCTTGTTCACATAGAACATGGCCACTTGATTGTCCGTCTGTACTAGAACAGACTGGTGAGCCAAGGTGTGAGAGAAGGTTTTGAGGGCTAAGCGAATAGCCCGGAGTTCCAATAAGTTGATCTGTTGTGTGGCCTCCCATGGAGACCACAGGCCCTGGGTGCACCTGTCCAAACAATGTGCACCCCAGCCCTGCAAGGAGGCATCGGTCGTCAACACCACTGTGGAGACAGGCACCTGAAAAGGCACCCCCTGTAGTAAGTTGGGAGGGGTGTAGCCACCACTGTAGGGAGGTCAGGAATGGTTTGGACACCCGTACTTTGTCTGTGAGGCTTCCCGTGGCTTGCTTCCATTGAGTCCTGAGGCACCACTGTGCAGGTCGCATGTGGAGGCGGGCATTTGGGGTCACATGCACCATCGATGCCATGTGGCCTAGGAGCTTTAGACAGAGTCTGGCGGAAACCCTTGGCATGCTTAGAAACTGGTTTGCCAAGTCTATGAGCCTTTGTGCCCTGTCTTCTGGCAAGTAAGCCTTTGCTTGCAGGGAGTCCAGCCGTGCCCCTATGAACTCCAGGTTCTGGGAGGGGAGCAAAGTGGACTTTGCAAAATTTATGACAAAGCCTAGGTGTTGAAGGAGGGAAACAGTTCATAGGGTGGCTTGCCTGGCCTCCTGGTAAGTCTGACCCCTGATGAGCCAGTCGTCCAGGTAGGGGAAGACAAAAACCCCTTGATTCCTCAAGTAGGTCGCCACCACTGCCAGGCACTTTGTAAAGACTCTTGGGGCAGAGGTTAGGCCAAGGGCAGTACTCTGTACTGGTAATGGTTTCCTCCCACAATGAACCTGAGGTACTTTCTGTGGTCTGGATGAATGAGGATGTGAGTGTACGCATCCTTTAGATCAGGGGTCTCAAACTCAAATTGCTTTGAGGGCCAAATGAGGACTTGTAAAGTAACCCGGGGGACGCATAAGACGCGGGCCTCATTTGCATAAGGGACCTCATTTGCATAAATATTTGCATAATGTTACCATACACTAACTTTTAGTAAACATGCCTCTTAATGAGTATGGATAAAGAAAGACTAAAAGATTTAGAAACAGGAAGATAATAATTAAACTGGGAATCTTACCTGGACACCAGAATGCAATATGTAAAATCTGCAACGGGAGAATCAAATCTCTTCCATCAAAAACAAGGTGTGCCACAAGGGTCATCTCTCTCATCTCTCATGTTTAACATCTATATGCAGCCTATCTGCAATATCATCAGATAGCACAGTTACTTACCTGTAACAGGTGATCTCTGGGAACAGCAGGAATTAGTCCTCACATATGGGTACGTCGGTACCGACGGAGCCTGCGCGGGAAAGCTCCCCAGCTTCCTAGAATGGAAGCTTTTGGGACCTCCCACTGCACATGCGCACTGCCTTCCCGCCTTCCTGAACAGCTCTCCTCAGTTTCGAGTTTATAGCTGAGTCAATAGAGAGAGGACAGGAAGATAGATAGATAAAAGATACAACTCCTAGGGGAGGTGGGTGGGTTGTGAGGACTAATTCCTGCTGTTCCCAGAGATCACCTGTTACAGGTAAGTAACTGTGCTATCTCCAGGAACAAGCAGGAATAAGTCCTCACATATGGGGACTCCCTAGCTTAGATGCATGGGATCCCCTGTCAAGGTTCGCCATCTTCGTATGGATCTCAGGCATCCATCCTGGGAAGGTGGGCAGGAGTTGTCTAAGAATGGAACAGGTGTTTGAGGACAGCCTGGCCAAACAAGGCATCCCGGCGGGAGTCCTTGTCCAAACAGTAATGGGCTGTGAAGGTATGAACCGAGGCCCAGGTAGCGGCTCGACAGATCTGATCAATGGAAACAGAGTGCAGATGAGCCATAGAAGTTGCCATGGCTCTCACATTGTGAGCTGTGACATGGCCTTCCAGAGGAATGTTTTTACTCTGGTAAGCAAAGGAAATACACTGAGCAATCCAATTGGAAAGTGTACGCTTGGAGACTGGAAGTCCCAAATGTGAAGGATCAAAAGCCACGAAAAGTTGAGAAGACTTTCGATGTGGCTGAGTCCTATTAAGGTAAAAGGCTAGAGCTCTTTTACAATCCAGAGTATGAAGGTTCCTCTCTGCATTGGAGGCATGAGGAGCCGGAAAAAATACAGGTAGATATACCTCTTGATTAAGATGAAAAGGCGAGACCACTTTAGGCATAAAGTGGGGATTCGTCCTAAGGACCACCTTGTCATGATGAAATCTTGTATAAGGTGGATTAGCCACTAGAGCTTGCAGTTCGCTGATGCGACGAGCGGAAGTGACTGCAATTAGGAATAGTACCTTCCAGGAAAGAAATTTCAAGGAGGTAGAAAATAACGGCTCAAAAGGTGGCTTCATAAGCTGACCAAGCACTAGATTCAAATCCCATGCGACCGTGGGGGGTCTGATGGGAGGTTTAGTGAGGGTCAGGCCTCTCATGAATCTTGCAACAAGAGGGTGAGAGGAGATAGGTTGTCCATTTATAGGTTTCAGGGATGCTGAAATAGCACTTAAAGGGACTCTTACAGAATTCGTCTTAAGGCCTGCATTGGAAAGATGCAGGAGATAGTCTAAGAGGGAATTCAAAGGAAGTGCCAGAGGGTCAAGGCCCTGCTGAGCACACCAAATGGAAAAACGTTTCCATTTGAAAGCATAAGACCGCCTCGTGGAAGGTTTCCTAGAGGCATGAAGGATATCTTTCACAGGTTGAGAAAGATTAAAGTCTTGAAGACTTAAGCCTTCAGTAACCAAGCTCGGAGATGTAGGGATTTGGGGTTTGGGTGCCACAAAGTCCCGTCCTCCTGAGACAGAAGGTCTGGTGCAGCTCCTAAGTCCAGGGAGGATCCCTGGGAGAGCTGTAGAAGCAGAGGGAACCACACTTGGCGTGGCCAGCGTGGAGCTATGAGGATCATAGAGCCGTGATCTCTCTGGAGTTTGAACAGAGTCTTGGGAATCAGCGGAATGGGTGGAAAGGCATATAGGAACGCCTGACCCCAATGGAGGAGAAAGGCGTCCGTGGCCTGAGCTTCCTGACACGGAGTCCTGGAAACAGAACCGGGGAAGTTTGGCATTCCACGGACTTGCAAAGAGGTCTATGTCCGGGGTTCCCCATTCCTGAAAGATTCTGGTTATCTGGCCCACATGTAGGGACCACTCGTGTGGCAGCAGAACTCGACTGAGTCTGTCTGCTCGAGAGTTTTGAACTCCTGGAAGGTACACTGCTAGCAGATGAATTTGGTGCTCTCTGGCGAAGGCCCATAATCTGAGAGCTTCGTTGCAAAGCGACAGAGAGCCCGTCCCTCCTTGTTTGTTTATGTAAAACATGGCCACCTGATTGTCTGTCTGAACCAGGACAGTCAGGTTGGCAAGGAGGGTATGGAAGACTTGAGGGCAAGGTAAATTGCTCGCAGTTCCAGGAGGTTGATATGAAGGGTGGCCTCCTGTGGAGACCAAGTGCCCTGAGTGGAGAGAGTTAGCAGATGGGCTCCCCACCCCAATTGGGAGGCATCTGTTTGTTGTGAAGGGGTTGCTTGGGGTAGCAAGGGCTGAAAGGGAGCCCCCAACAACAGATTCTTGGTGGATATCCACCAATGGAGGGACCAAGACAGACGGTTTGAGGTTTGTATTTGGTCTGAGAGTGCTCCCGACGCCTGAGTCCACTGGGTGGCCAGGGTCCATTGAGCTGCTCTCATATGAAGACGAGCGTAGGGCACCACATGTACTGTGGAGGCCATATGGCCCAGGAGGCGTAGCATTTCCCTGGCTGTCAAGTGAGTACTGGACTGGGCTTGGGAGGCCAAGCTCAGCAGACGCTGACCCCGAACCAGTGGAAGGTAGGCTCTTGCAGTGGTGGTGTCCAACTGGGCCCCTATGAATTCTAGAGACTGAGTAGGGCTGAGTTGAGACTTGGGGAGGTTTATTACCAGTCCCAGATACTGCAGAAGGCTCCTTGTGCGGTCTAGGGAAATCTGGGCCTGCGACTGAGTTGGAGCTCGAATGAGCCAGTCGTCCAGATATGGGAATACGAAAATCCCCATGCTTCTGAGAAATGCGGCTACGACTGCCATGCATTTGGTAAAGACTCTTGGGGCAGAGGCGAGACCGAAGGGAAGTACTCTGTATTGGTAATGACTTCCCCTGAACAGAAAGCGAAGATATTTTCTGTGGGATGGATGGATGAGTAGATGTGTATACGCATCCTGCAGGTCTAGAGAACAAAGCCAGTCCTGACTCTGAAGGTATGGAAGGAGAATGCCCAAAGAGAGCATTTTGAATTTCTCCTTGTATAGAAATTTGTTCAATTCTCTCAGATCTAGGATTGGTCTGAATCCCCCTGTTTTCTTTGGAATGAGAAAATAGGGGGAGTAGAAACCTGACCCCTGTTGATGAAGAGGAACCTCTTCTATGGCCCCTTGGGCAAGCAGAGAAGAGATCTCCTGATCCAACAGGGCTAGGAGAGGAGATGGAGAATTGAAGGGTCTCACCATGTGATGAGGAGGAAGGCTGGAGGAAATGAAAGTTTGTAACCCTCTCGGATGATAGAGAGGGTCCATTGCTCTGTTGTGATCTGTTCCCATCTGGGAGCAAAGTGAGCTAACCTTCCAGGTATGGTGAGAGGTTCTGGTTGGTCCAGAACCAGGAATGGCAAGTTCTCTAGGGGCAAGTCAAAACCCCTGAGGGGGTGGAGCCTGTTGAGCTGTAGTAGCTGCTGCAGGCTTTGCTCTTGCTTGTTTCGTTTGCTGACGTTTAGCCGCAAAACGAGGTTGAGAAGATTGCTGGCCAGTATTGGAAGCATATCTGGCCTTCTTATAATAAGGCCTCTTGAAAGACTTCTTCTTAGTGGGAGTAGAAGTGGACTTAGAAAGTCTCTCTAAGGTGGCATTTTTCAGCATCCATTTGAGTGGCCTTAACTTGCCACTCTGCACCGAATAAGTTCTCACCTGTACAGGGCAGATTCCGTAAGCCATCTAGAACCCAGGGTTCCAGATCAGAAGCCTGGAGCCAAGCCAGACGTCTGGCTGCAATAGCAATGCCAGAAGCTCTGCTGGCTCCTTCGAAGGAATCAAAGGCAGCTCTGTTGGAGAACTTAGAAACATCTAAAAGTTGTTTCACAACAGAAAGGAAGTCCTCCTGTTTATCCTCAGGGATAAGGGAGGCAAAATGCCGTACTTTCTTGGCAAGTTCCCCTAGGAACATGCCCATATAGAGGCTGTAGGAATTAATCCTGGCTATAAGCATACTAGCCTGGAAGATTTTCCTACCAAAAGAGTCCAGTGTCTTACATTCCCTTCCTGGAGGTGTAGAAGAGTGCCTTTTAGTACTCTTGATCTTTTTCATTGCAGACTTTACCACAATGGAGTGGTGAGGCAATTGAGTTTTCTGAAAACCAGGAGACGGAGGGACCCGATACATGGTGTCCAACCTACGGGAATAAGGAGACAGAGTTAAAGGGTTCTCCCAGAAATCCATCAATTGTTCTTGAAGGATTTCATGGATAGGCAGAGTAACTGCTTCTTTAGGAGACTTGGAGTATCCTAAAATATCCAATCTTTTTGACCTTGGTTCCCTTTCAGAGGAAGTAGTGATAGAAAGGCCTTTAGCCATTTCTAAAATAAAGTCCTGAAAGGACAAATCCTCTGGAGGAGACATTCTCCTTTTTGGAGAAGAAGGTTCCTCAGGAAGGTCAAGGGAGAGCTCTGCAGACTCATCAGAGGAGACAAAATCCTCAGAGGAATCGGTGTATTGTCTAGTTTCCTCCAACGCACGATACGCATACCGATCGGTATCGACATCGGGCGTACCGGGTATGGAAGCGGTATGGAGCGAAAGCCCATACGGTACCGATTTGCGTTTAGAAGAGGAAGGCCTGGGTTCCGGCATGGCGGACGATACCGGAACCGGGCCCGGAACCGCTGGAAGCGGTACCGATGGCGTTGCAGCTTTAATGAAAGCCATGACGGCCTGCTGCATGGATTGGACAGTATTGCCCATAGACGCCACGGCTGCCTGGATGTCGGTACCGGTATGGGCCGGTACCCCAGAGCAGTCCAACAGGTGATCTGTCGAGGCCGTGCCATCGATGTCAACCTGTAGCCCCTGTATTGGCGTTTTAGGAGGTAGGACCTCCCGCCGGGGCTGTTTGGCTGGGGCAGGGTCCTCAAAACTAAGAGCCTCTCGATGCTTTGAAGGAGATTTGCTCTTTGAGGACTTGCCCACAGAAGGTTTGGTTACCTGAGATCCATCCGGGGATGATGACCGGGATGACTGTGATGTTGGATTCTCTGAAGCAAACAGCACATGGAATTTGTTGGCCCGGTTCTGCAGCCCACGCTTAGACATTTGGGAGCAGGAAGGGCAGTCCGGAATGGAGTGGTCAGGCCCCAAACATTTAAGACACCATTCATGGGTGTCTGTGACTGATATTACAGCAGTACACTTGGTACACTTCTTAAATCCAGGGGCTGCTTCTCCATGTGGAGAATTAAAGTAGGCCTGAAGGCCTAACTGAAGTGACCAAGTGCTGAAAAAATAATAAAAGAAAAGAAAATAATTTTTTAGAAAGAAAAAGGAAGACCGGCGATACCGGTATCGGTATGGGAAGGCAGGTACGCGGTCTAAAGAAACAAAACAAAAAACTACAATTTCTTCAGCGGTGACAGGATACACGACCTGCTGGCTCCGCGGAAAAAGAGAAACTGAGGAGAGCTGTTCAGGAAGGCGGGAAGGCAGTGCGCATGTGCAGTGGGAGGTCCCAAAAGCTTCCATTCTAGGAAGCTGGGGAGCTTTCCCGCGCAGGCTCCGTCGGTACCGACGTACCCATATGTGAGGACTTATTCCTGCTTGTTCCTGGAGATCATTCAACGTGAAATGTATGATATATGCAGATGATATCCTACTTTATATGCCATTTTCTACAATGCAATTAGACCTACTGCCCATAATAAATTGCTTCAATGCAGTATCAGAATGGCTTCTCTCACAGAACCTCCGCATCCAACACAAGAAAACTGAGGTTCTCTTTGTTACGAGAGACCCTAACTTCATTCCACCACCACATATAAGTGTGAAAGGAGCTGATCTAGCCACAAAGAAACAATAAGATACCTTGGAGTCACGCTGGACCACCGTCTCAATTTGAAAACACATGTAAACAATATTACAAAAGCTGTGTACATCAAAATACGCACACTCAGGCATCTACGCTCATTACTGGACCCAGACGATTTTAGAACCATCTTCCAAGCACTCATCTTACCGCATTTCGATTTTGCCAACTCAATTCTACAAGGTCTCCCACAATCCACCCTAAGTTCTCTTCAACTTGCCATGAATACTGCTGCAAGGATTCTACAAGGAGCGTCCAGGAGCGATCATGTGACACCAATCCTCAAACAGCTTCACTGGCTCCCGATACAAGGCAGGCTCGAATTCAAAACCCTAATCCTCACATACAAGGCCATCCATGGTTTATCTGCAAACTCACTAATTGATCTCACACAAACATTACCACCAACTAGATCCAGAAGACAAATAGCGATAAACACCCTAATAATGCCGAAGGCCATAACAACTTGTAGCCGATCAACAGCGAACAGAGCCTTCATGTTCTGCGCCCCAAAACACTGGAACTCCTACCACCCGAAATTCGTGCCATAACTAACATAGTCCAATTCAGAAAGGCCCTCAAGCATAACCTATTCATCAAATACTACCCTACATAAAGTGCAAATATTCACTACAAACTTAACCACATTGCCTCCTTTCCAAGCACCATTGTCAATTTCACGTCAATACCTCTCTCATGTGATCAAATTAACAGATCAACATTCTATGTATATAGTTCTACCCCCATATTATCCAAGTTTATCGTATCCAAGTTTATCTTCCTGTTTTATGTAAAACCGAGCAGCCTGTTGTTCTGGTCTTTGGTTCTCTGTAAACCGCGCTGATTGTAAATAGCGCGGTATATAAAAAATTGTAATAAATAAAATAAAATAAAATAAATAAACCCCAAAAGCCAAACTTGGAATGTACAACACTGTAGAAATAAAACTATAAATTAATTTCCTCTTGTACAAAACAAAGCGCAAACATTAATGATGCACATTTCCCAGAGCTGACATATTCCAGTTAATAAATTCAAAATAAAGAGATATTTTTCTACCTTTTGTGCATTTTTTTTCAGTTGCAATTGCTCCAGCCACTTTCTTCTGGTTTCTTCATGTTTTCTGCTAACTCTCCATCGTCTGCTGTCCATTTGTCCTTTCTTCTCTCTCCTAGTTTTTTTTCCATTCTCTCTCTACATCTGCTTTAACATACTAATCTTTCTCCTTCTGCTCTTTCCTCAATCCTATTTCATCCACTCAAATTTTACCCCTCCATCCTCAATCCCCACTTACTCTCCCAATACCTGGCCAACTGTAGATTTGTCTTCTCTCCCAGACAAAATATTTTTCCCCTCTCCATTTCACTTTCCCAGCTCCATCCCATTCTAATCCTCCCCCAACATCAGCTCCCTTCTAGTTCCAGCCCCACCCAGCATCTGCTCCTTTCTAGTCCCTGCATCAGTCCATTTCCAGTCCTATCCTAGCCTCACCATCAGCCCATTTCCAATCCTAGCCCCCCCATCAGCCCATTTCCAATCCTAGCCCCCCATCAGCCCATTTCCAATCCTAGCTCCCCCCCACTCAGCCCATTTCCAGTGCTAGCTCCCTCCCCTCACAGCCCATTTCCATTCCAAGCCCCCCTCCCCATCAGCCATTTGCAGTTCAAGCCCCCCTTCCACTCAGCCCATTTCCAGTCCTAGCAACCCCCCCAGCCCATTACCAGTCCTAGACCCCCCATAGCCCATTACCAGTCCTAACCTCCCCACAGCGCACTTCCAGTCTTACCCCCATCACCCCATTTTCAGTCTTACCCCCCATAGCCCATTACCAGTCCTAGTCGCCCCCATAGCCCACTTGCAGTCTTATCCCCCATCACCCCATTTTCAGTCTTACCTCCCCTCATAGGCCATTACCAGTCCTAACCCCCCAATCAGCCCACCTCCAGTCCTAGCCCCCCCCCCACCCCACTACCAGTCCAGCCCACCTCCAGTCCTAACCCCCATTACCCCATTTCAGTCAGCCCCTCCATAGCTCATTACCAGTCCTAACTTCCCCCATCAGCCCTCCTCCAGTCCTTCCTAACCCCCATCAGCCCATTTCCAGTCCTACACCCCCCTCCCTCCCTCCCCTCCCATCAGCCCAGGTAAATAAAAAAATTAAAAAAAAAAAAAAAAAAAAAACCTGGCTTCTGCTGCTGACAAGTGAAGTGAAATGCTACCGAGCCACATCATATTGAACCGGGGTCTCAAACACGCGGCCCGCGATGGAGGGAAACAAAAAAACCCCAAAAACCCTGGCTTCTGCTGCTGCCGCCGTGTCAGCGGCAGAATCAACTGTCAAATTTAAAAAAAAAACTGGCTTCTGCTGCTGCAGCAGAAAATCAGCTGTCCCGCAGCCCCTTCCCCTCTGCCCGGAGAGCCTTGAGTCTGCTTCATCAGCGGCGGGCTTTTTAAGCCGCGAAGAGAGTATTTCCCTCTCGCGCGGCTTAAGCCTATTCACTTTTCAAGCCGCGCGCGAGGGAAATACTCTCTTCGCGGCTTGAAAAGCCCGCCACTGATGGAGCAGACTCAGGGATCTCCGGGCAGAGGGGAAGAGGCCGCAGGTCAGCTGATTTTGCTGCTTGAGCAGCAGAAGCCAGTTTTTTTTTTAAATTTGACAGTTGATTCTGCCGCTGCCACGGCGGCAATGGCAGCAGCAGAAGCCAGGGTTTCTTGGTTTTTTTGTTTCCCTCCGTCGCGGGCCGCACAAAGTTCTCTGCGGCCCGCGGGCCGTGTGTTTGAGACCCCGGCTTTAGATATAAGGAGCATAGCCAATCTCCCTGCTGGAGGTAGGGCAGAAGTGTTCCAAAAGTAAGCATCTTGAACTTTTCTTTCTCCAAGAACTTGTTGAGATTCCTGAGGTCGAGAATAGGCCTGAGGCCACCGGTTCTCTCTGGTATGAGGAAGTACCTGGAGTAGAAACCGTGACCTTGTAGGTGGGGAGGTACAGGCTCCACCGCCTTGTCCAGCAGCAGACCTTGAAGTTCCTGAAGGAGGAGGTCTGTGTGCAGAGGAGGTCTTGGAGGCTCTCCTGGGAAGTAGGAAGGAGGCAACTGCTGGAAATGGAGCATATAGCCCTTGTGGACTATGCTCAAAACCCAAGCATCTCCTGTAATGGGTGGCCACCGGTGGGCAAACAGGGCTAGATGACCTCCTGTGCAAGAATGGGGCAGCAGTGGTGGAAAGGCTATGCTGTGGGAGTCAAAAAACCCCTCCCTGCAGAGTAGGAGAAGGAGCCGGAGGCTTGGGGGACTTCTGCCTACGGGGCCCATGTCCCTGCCCCTTGGCCTGCTGACCCTGCTGGGGAGCTGGAGAGGCCTGGTACAGAGGGAAAGGTTTGTAGGCAGTTGCCTTCCTCGGGTAAAAGGGCTTTTTACCCGAGCCCTTCTTTTTGTGAGAAGGGGCAGAAGTTTTTCTGGACAGCCTTGTCTTAGTCAGGTGCTCAGTTTCGAGCTCAGCTGCCTTCTCGGCCATGGGTTTGCCAAAAAGGTTCTCACCTCGGCAAGGGACATCGACCAACTTGTCCTGCACCCAGGGCTCGAGGTCCGATGACTGCAGCCATGCCTGGCGTCGGGCTGCGATGTCGGCTGCCGCTATTCGAGCCGAAGCCTCGAAGCCATCGTAGGCCGCTCGGGACATGAATTTCGAGCAGTCCCGGATTCCTGAGGACAAAGTCTGGAACCTCTGCAAAGGTTCCCCGGAGAGGCCAGCAGAGAATCCGGCAATCTCTTTTGCCAGGTCTCGTAAGTACATGCACATGTACAGCTGGTAGGACTGGACACGGCAAGCAAGCATCAAGCCCTGGAAGCACTTTCTGCCGAAAGCATCCAGGTTCCGGGCTTCCCTGCCAGGAGGCACCGCAGAGTGCATCTTCTGGCTCTTCAGACGATGCATGGCCGATTCCACCACCATAGAATGGTGCAGCAGCTGCGCCTTCTGGAAGCCAAGGCTCTTACGGAGTCGATAGATCGAATCGACCCGCTTGCACAGAACCGGCGCCTCCCACATCCGGAAGAGGAGCCGTTCCAGCATCGGAGGGACTGGCACAGTAAAGGCCTCCTTCGGCAGAGAATCATACTGGAGGGCCTCGAGCTCCTCGGCTCGAGGCTCCTCCTCAGGGTCCGCAGGAATCGCCAACGCCTTGGCCATGTCCCTGACGAACTCTGAGAACCTGGTGTCCTCCGGTGGGGACCTACTCCGGGGCTCGGACTGCGGTGAGTCCGAAGGGACGCACCGAGTCCGAAAAGTATCGAGGGACTCCTCGTCCTCCGTCTCCCACACGGACTCATCCGAAGAGGAGTCGGGGGGCTCCGACCGCGCGGGTCTCGGTGGCACCCGCCCTGACGCCGGAGGCACCGGCGTCGACGCCCTCGGTTCCGAGCGGGAGGTCGAGGCGGACCGTGACCGAGGACGACTTCGAGCCTTCATGGTCTCGAGTATCAGCTCGGTCTCCGGGGTCGACTTTGACATCGATGTCCCGGTGGTCGGGGCAAATGCACCAGCGAGGCTGGCCATCAGTACCCGCTGCTGATCCATGAAGGCAGACAGTCTGCACTCCAAGGCGGTCAGCCTGAGTCCAAGCTCAGGAGACCCAGCAGCCACCGACTCGGGCCCCGGCGGTGCCGGGCCCGATGTCAGCTTCCTCGGAGGAGAGTCCACGAGGACTACAGGGCTTACGTGTCCAATGGGGTCTGGCTCCACACGAGGCATCTTGGGCGGCTTCTCCTGCTCCAAGGGCCCGGGACGGCGGTCGGGAGTCTTAGACCTGGCCCTCGAGGAACCAGGGACCTCTTCCGACGCCGCCCTCACGAGCAGTTTCTTCCTCTTACGTTCCTGATCGGGGGACCCCCTGTCCGAGGAACCCCAGCGATGCTCGGGATCAGACTCCCGTGACGTCGAGGCCTCGGACGAGGTCTGGGCCCGGCCAGAGGCAGAGTCTGAGAAAATTCTCTCTTTCTGATGCTGACGGCTTCGAAGTGCCTTGGTGGACATTTTACCACACGGGCTACAGATCTTAGAATCATGATCTGGGCCGAGGCACCGAAGGCAGCAGTCGTGTGTGTCGGTGAGAGACATCAGTTTCTTGCACCGATCACACTTTTTGAAACCACTGGAAGCCATTGGGGAAAAAAGGGCCCCCGCGAGGTCAAAGGACCGGCCTTCCAGGGAAAAACAAAAAAAAAGGGCGCGAACGCCAGCCACGAAGGGCAAAAAATGAAAAATAGAAGACGGGCTCGATACCGGTGTACCGAACCCGGCGGGAAGGGGAACTGTCGTCGAACCGGAAAAAACACACGATGAAAAACGCAAGAAAACGTCAATTTTTCCGGGTGACACGGACGGACGTCCGAAGGGCTCCACGGAAAAAACAAGACTGAGCAAGATGGCTCCTTTAGGCGGGAAGGGGACCGCGCATGCGCGCAGTATTCCCAAAGGCTTTCTTAGAAAGCTGGGAAAATGCTCCGCACAGGGGCTCCATCAACGTCGATGTCACCCATATGTGAGGACCGACTTCCTGCTTGGTCCTGGAGAACTCTCTACTCCCCAGACTTAAAGGTTTATTGAAGATGGTGGAGTGGAGGAGCAGCCTAGTGGTTAAAGCAACAGCCTACTACCCAGACAATTGCACCACTGGCATTCCTTGTGGCCTTGGGCAAGTCACTGTACCCTCCATTGCCTTGGAAGAAAAGGTCTGACAATCTACTTCTGATCATACCTTGCCAAGAAAATCCAGGGGCTGCTGAGTCGCCCGAAGTCAGCATTGACTTGAAGACATTTAATAAAAAATAAAAAAATCAAGAGAAGGAGAGATATCAAACCAAAATTTAGCTTCTGGAAAATGAGTTTAGAACAACAAATGAAAAAAAAAACCATGAAAAAAAAGATAAAAATCAACAAATCACAGAACCAATAAAGAAGAGAAAGCAATAATTTGCACAGGATTTCACAGACAAAGGTGTCAGCGCTTTCATTTTATTCTGTGCCAATTCTGCTTTGAACAGAAAAAACATATGGAAAACATATGGAAAACATAACCTAACTTGTCAAAACTGAATTTCGATGCTCTATTAAAAAACAAAATCCTTAAAATAAAGACTAGTTCGGTGAGCTGCCCCTTACCCTTTGATGCTGCAATATGATACCGGAGGGACAATGTTAAAGGGATCCAACTAAGTAAAGAGTTAGCCAGCCAGCTTCCCTGGAATGGAAACTGTAGCCTTCAGCACAGTTAAAGTGTAGTTACTCACCTGTAACAGATGTTCTCCAGGGATAGCAGGAATCAGTCCTCACTTATGGGTGACGTCAACACTGACGGAGCCCTCAAGGAAACATCTCCCCAGCTTTCAAAGAAAGCCTTTGGGAGATGCCACCATGCATGTGTGGTCCCCTTCCTGCCCAAGGGTGCCATCTTGCTCAGTCAGGTGCCATAGCTAGAGCCCAACCAAAAAGATGGCCAAAATAAACAGCAACTCCAAGGGGAGGAGGGAGGGTTGTGAGGACAGATTTCTGCTGTCCCTGGAGAACACCTGTTACAGATAAGTAACTCTCCAGGAACAAGCAGGGAGGCAGTTCGCACATATGGGTCTCCCTAGCTCCAGGCTACTGATCACCAGTAGAAAAAAAAAGCACGGCCCAACCATAAGCAGCCCCAAGCAAATCTGAGAATAGACTCAAGGACCCCAGTGTCCAGGGAGAACCATGGCTCCGGTAACCTGAACAAGGATCGGAGGGCAGGAGTTGCCTAAACCCTGAAAAGGTTACGGAGTACGACCTGGTTGAAGGCACTGCCCCATCAGGACTCCCTCTCCAGGCAGTAATGGGCTGCAAAGCGTAGTTACTCACCTGTAACAGGTGTTCTCCAGGAGCAGCAGGAATCAGTCCTCACTTATGGGTGACGTCGGCGCCGACGGAGCCCTCGCGGAGCAATTTTCCCCAGCTTTCAAAGAAAGCCTTTGGGAATTGCAGCGCGCATGCGCGGTCGTCTTCCCGCCCGAGGGTGCCATCTTAGCCAGTCAGATGACATAGCTAAAAAGACAGCATAAAAATTTGCAAAAAGAACATAAGCAGACGATTGCAACTCCAAGGGGAGGAGGGAGGGTAGTGAGGACTGATTCCTGCTGCTCCTGGAGAACACCTGTTACAGGTGAGTAACTACGCTTTCTCCAGGACCAAGCAGGAAGTCAGTCCTCACTTATGGGACTCCCAAGCTCAAGGCTACCGGAGACCCTAAGCACAAAAATGAGCTCCCTCTAGCTCAGCAGCACAGAAGGATAGAATCTTCGCTGAATTATCACCCACCGGTAGCCCACATCCGGGATGGAGGGTAGGAGTTGCTCAGACCTCAAAGAGATTACGGAGGACTGCCTGTCCGAAAGCACTGTCCCTACGGGACTCCCTCTCGAGACAGTAATGGACCGCAAAAGTCTGGCTCGAAGACCAAGTAGCGGCCCGGCAGATGTCTGCCAGCGGAACAGAGCGGAGGTAAGCCACTGACGTGGCCTTTGCCCGAACGCAATGAGCCGTGACTCGACTTTCTAAGGAGAGTCCGGCTGCCCCATAAGCCCAAGAGATACAGTCCGCAACCCAGATGGACAGAGTACGCTTGGAGACCGGGAGCCCCAATCTATTGGGGTCGAAAGACACAAAAAGCTGAGCAGCTTTACGGTGCTCCCGCGTACGGTCAAGGTAGAAGTTCAGAGCCCTTCTACAGTCCAGGGTATGGAGGACCGTCTCAGCTCGGCTGGAGTGTGGTCTGGGAAAGAAGGTTGGAAGCACCACCTCCTGATTGATGTGAAAAGGGGAGACCACTTTAGGCAGAAATTTCGGATGAGTCCGTAGGACCACCCTATTCTTGTAGAACCTAGTGTAAGGGGGATCAGACACGAGGGCCTGCAATTCACTGACGCGTCTAGCGGAAGTGAGGGCTATCAAGAACAGTGTTTTCCAAGACAGAAAACGGAGAGAACAGGTAGCCATAGGTTCAAAAGGCGGACAGGTGATCCGCTGCAAAACCACATTCAGGTCCCAGTCAGGCGCTGGCGGGCGCAGAGGTGGTTTAAGCAGAAGGAGACCTCGGAGAAACCTCGCTACGAGAGGGTCATTGGAGAGAGGTCTGCCGTCCACCGGCACATGATGTGCTGAAAGAGCACTGAGGTGAACTTTGACGGAGTTGGACTTAAGTCCCAGATTAGAGAGGTGCAGCAAGTATTGCAAGATCACCGACACCGGGCAGGAGAAGGGATCCTGAGACTGTTGGTTACACCAGACTGCAAAGCGACGCCATTTAAGGGCGTAGCATTTGCGGGTAGAAGGCCGTCGCGAAGCCAAGACGACCTCCTCCACCTCCGCCGGCAGGAGAAGGGGAGCAAGGACTACCCTCTCAGCAGCCAGGCCATGAGGCTGAGAGACCTGAGGTTGGGGTGCAGGAGGGACCCCTGATCCTGAGTGAGGAGATCCGGTTGTACCCCCAGAGGGATTGGATCCTCCACCGCCAGTTGCAACAGGAGCGGAAACCACGGCTGCCTGGGCCAGCGAGGGGCCACCAGGATCATGAAGGCTTTGTCTCGGAGAACCTTGAAAAGAGTCCGAGAGACTAGCGGGATGGGAGGGAAAGCGTACAGAAGGCTCCCCGACCACGAGATCAGAAAGGCGTCCGCCGCATCCCGAAGGGGGTGCGGCTGACGAGAGCAGAAGCGAGGAAGCTGCCGGTTGTGAGGACTGGCAAAGAGATCCACCGTGGGGAGACCCCACTTGAGGAAGAGCTTCTGAACTACCAAGGGATCCAGACGCCACTCGTGCGGCTGGAGGACCCTGCTGAGTTTGTCTGCAAGGCAATTTTCTTGGCCCGGGAGATAAACTGCCTTGAGGAGAATGCCGTGACTGACGGCCCAAGAGCAGAGCTTCTGTGCCTCCCGACAGAGGAGGGAAGGAGCCCGCGCCCCCTGCTTGTTCACGTAGAACATGGCAACCTGATTGTCCGTCTGGACAAGGACGGACTGTTGGGAAGTCAGGTGGGAGAAGGCCTTGAGAGCTAGGCGGATCGCCCTGAGCTCCAGGAAGTTGATCTGCTGAGCAGACTCCCACGTGGTCCAGAGGCCCTGAGTACGTGCCTCCTGGCAATGTGCTCCCCAGTCCAGGAGGGATGCATCGGTGGTCAGCACCCGGGTCGGCTGAGGGGGCTGGAAAGGCATTCCGAATAGCAGGTTCGGCTGCCGGAGCCACCACCGGAGAGACGAGACCAGCGGCTCGGAAACTCGCACTAGGTCTGCTAGGCCGCCCGTGGCTTGTCGCCACTGCTGGCGGAGACACCATTGAGCAGACCGCATATTCAGGCGGGCATTGGGGGTCACATGGACGGTGGAAGCCATATGGCCGAGCAGTCTCAGGAAGCGCCTGGCGGAGACCAGGGGCTGGCTGCGAAAGCGGTCGGCTAGGTCCATGAGCCGTTGAGCCCTGTCGAGCGGTAGGTACGCTCGCGCCTGAGGAGTGTGCAGCCTTGCGCCGATGAACTCGAGATCCTGTGAGGGGAGCAAAGTGGACTTTGCGAAGTTTTATAACAAAGCCCAAGTGCTGCAGCAGAGTCACCGTGCGGCACGTGGCGTTGGTGACCTCCTGAGCGGACGCTGCTCTGATGAGCCAGTCGTCGAGGTACGGAAAGACATAGAGGCCGTGAAGCCGGAGATGGGCCGCCACGACCGCGAGACATTTTGTGAAGACTCGCGGTGCGGAGGACAGGCCAAAGGGCAGCACTCTGTACTGGTAGTGATTTCCGGCCACCACAAACCTTAGGTATTGGCGGTGGCTTGGGTGGATGAGGATGTGCGTGTAGGCATCCTTTAGATCCAAGGAGCATAGCCAATCTCCCTGCTGGAGGTAGGGCAGAAGGATTCCAAGGGTAAGCATTTTGAACTTCTCCCGCACAAGGAACTTGTTGAGGTTGCGCAAGTCCAGGATGGGTCTGAGGCCCCCTGTTCTCTTTGGTATCAGAAAATACCTTGAATAAAAGCCTTGACCTCTCAGGTGGTGTGGCACCGGTTCCACCGCCTGTTCCTGCAGAAGACCTGCTAACTCCTGAAGGAGCAACTCCCTGTGCAGAGGGGGGCGCGGAGGCTCTCCCGGAAAATAGGAGGGAGGGACCTGATGGAAGTGGAGAAGGTAGCCCTCTCGCACGACCTGAAGCACCCAGGCATCTGCGGTGATGCTGGACCACCTGTGGGCGAAGTGAACCAGCCGGCCTCCGGTGCTGGGAGGAACCAGCGGGGGGGGAGAGGCTATGCTGAGCGAGTCAAAAACCCCCACCCTGCTGAGCAGGGGCTGGTGGTGCAGGCTTGGGGGCTTGCTGCCTACGGGACCCGTTACCCCGTCCCTTGGCCTGCTGGCCCTGTTGGGGAGCTGCAGGGGCCTGATAATGGGGGTATTGTTTGTAGGCAGCCGCCTTCCTCGGGTAAAGGACTTTTTCCCCGAGCCCTTCTTTTTCTGGGAAGGGGCGGAGGTCTTCCTAGAAAGCCTGGTCCTGGTGAGAGTCTCAGTCTCAATTTGTGCAGCCTTTTCCGCCATGGGCTTGCCAAAGAGGTTTTCGCCTCTGCAGGGGACATCGACCAACTTGTCCTGTACCCAGGGCTCAAGGTCTGACGACTGAAGCCAAGCCTGTCGGCGGGCACCGATGCCGGCTGCGGCCACTCGAGCCGAGGCTTCAAAGCCATCATAGGCTGCTCGGGACATGAACTTTGAGCATTCCCGAATGCCCGTGGACAAGGCTAGGAACCTCCGCAAGGGCTCCTCGGAGAGACCAGCGGAGAATCCGGCTAGCTCTTTAGCCAGATCCCGGAGATACATGCCCATGTATAGCTGGTAAGTCTGGACACGACATGCGAGCATAGAGCCCTGGAAGCACTTCTTGCCAAGGCCATCCAGGTTACGGGCCTCCCTTCCAGGAGGCACCGAGGAGTGCATCTTCTGGCTCTTAAGACGATGCATGGCCGATTCCACTACCATGGAATGGTGTGGCAGCTGCGCCTTTTGAAAGCCAGGGCTCTTGCGGACCCGATAGATAGAATCGACCCGCTTGCTCAGGACCGGCGAGGAGGCCGGACTCTCCCACATGCGGAAGAGTAGTCGTTCCAGCATAGGAGGAACCGGCACAGTAAAGTGTTCCCTCGCGGGAGAGTCATACTGGAGGGCGTCGAGCTCTTTGGCTCGAGGCTCCTCCTCGGGATCCGCAGGGAAGGCCAAAGCCTTGGCCATATCCCTAACGAAGTCCGAGAACCGGGCATCCTCCGGGAGGGACTGCTTCCGAGGCTCGGACTCCGGTGAGTCCGATGGGACACACCGAGTCCGGAAAGAATCAGGTGACTCTTCCTCCTCAGACTCCCAGACCGACTCCGACGAGGACTCGGTGGGGTCGGCCCGGGCAGGGTGCGGCGCCAGCCGCCCCGACGACGAGGGAGTCGGCGTCGGCGACCTCGGTCCCGAACGGAGGCCGAGGGTGACCTCGACCGAGGATCGACTCGAGTTCTCATCGACTCGAGGATCGGCTCGGTCTCCGGGGTCGACTTGGACGTCGACGTCCCGGCGGTCGGGGCAGCGGCGCCAGCGAGGCCAGCGAGCAGTGCCCTCTGCTGGTCCATGAAGGCAGACAGTCTGCTCTCCAAGGCCGTCAACCTGAGTCCGAGCTCAGGTGACCCAGCAGCCCCCGACTCGGGCCCCGACGGCGTCGGGCCCGACGTCGGCTGTCGCGGAGGCGAGTCCAGAAGGACCACAGGACTTACCCGGGCAGGCATCTCCGACTCCAGGCGAGGTCGCTTCGGGATGTGTTCCTTCTCCAAGGACCCGGGGCGGCTGTCGGGGCTATGCGACCTGGCCCTCGCGGAACCAGGAGCGTCCACCGACGCCGCCCTCGCGGGGTTTTTCCTTCCGACGATGGTCCCCGGAGGGAGAACCTCGGTCGGAGGAGCTCCGGCGACGGTCCGAGCTGGAGCCTTTCGACACGGAGGCCTCCGACGAGGTCCGGGTACGGCTGGGGTCAGCGAAGATTCTCTCACGCTGATGCCGCCGACTTCTCAACGCCTTCGAGGACAGTTTGCTGCAGGGCCCACAGATCAGTTCCTCATGATCCGGGCCCAGGCAGCGGAGGCAAAAGTCGTGTGTGTCGGTTAGTGACATATTTCGGTCACACCGACCACACCGCTTAAACCCACTGGCAGCCATCGGTGGAAAAAGGGCCCCTGCGAGGTCAAAGGACCGGGCTGCCAGGGAAACCGAAAACGAAAGCTGACCAAGTCAGAAAAACCGAAAAAAGTAAGAGGACTCGAGACCGGCGTCGCGAGTCCGGGCGGTATAACGCTCGGCGTCGAACCGAAAGAAAAAAGGATAAAATAAAGAAGAAAATCAACTTTTTCGCGGGGACAAGACGGGGACGTCTTTAGGGCTCCGCGGAAAAAAGAAGACTGGCTAAGATGGCACCCTCGGGCGGGAAGACGACCGCGCATGCGCGCTGCAATTCCCAAAGGCTTTCTTTGAAAGCTGGGGAAAATTGCTCCGCGAGGGCTCCGTCGGCGCCGACGTCACCCATAAGTGAGGACTGACTTCCTGCTTGGTCCTGGAGAAAAATGTGAACCAAAGACCAGGTGGCAGCCCGGCAGATGTCAGCCATAGGCACCGACTGAAGTCGCCATCGCCCTGACATTGTGTACCATGACTCGCCACTCCAGGGGAACTTTGGCCCAGCTGTGAGTGAAGATGATGCAATCTGCCACCCAGACGGATATGGTCTGCTTAGTGACAGCCTGCTCCAGGTGGCTGGGGTCAAAGGAGATGAAAAGCTGTGAGGCTTTGCAGTGGCCCTGGGTCCGCTGTAGGTAGGAGGAGGACAGGGCTCATTTGCAGTCAAGGATATGGAGAATGGCTGATGTTATGTCAGAGTAAGGCCGTGGGAAGAAGTTAGGGAGAACCACCTCCTGATTGAGGCGGAAGTCTGAGACTACCTTCGGTAGGAATTTAGGATGCGTGCGGAGTACCACCCTGCTCCTGTAGAACCTAGTGTAGGAAGGCTCAGCCACCAGCGCCTGGAGTTCACCGACTGTGCGAGTAGAGGCGAGTGCCATGAGGAAGGTAACCTTCCAGGATAGCTGGCAGAGGGAGCAGGTAGCCAAGGGCTCGAATGGCAGCTTGGTAAGCTGCTCCAGAATCCCACTGAGATCCCATTCTGCCAGGGATGGCCGAATGGGAGGTCTGGAGAGTAATAAGCCCCACATAAACCTGGTGATGAGAGGCTGCATAGAGGGGATTGCCCTCAGTGGGGTAATGATTTGCTGAGAGAGCAATGAGATGCACTCTGACGAAGTTGGACTTAAGCCCAGATTGCGATAGGTGGAAGGGGTACTGAAGGATTGAGTGTACAGAGCAAGAGAACAGGTCAAGATGGTACTCTGTGCACCACACGGAGAACCACCACCACTTGAAGGCATAAGCTCATCTCATGAAATCCTTGCGAGAGGCCAGGATGATTTCTTCCACCTCCCTGGGGAGGTTTAGTGGGGCAAGGACGACCCGCTCAGCCACCATGCTGTGAGGGATAGGGATCCCAGGATGGGATGGAGGATTGAGCCCTCCTCCTGTGTCAGGAGTTCCAATGAGAGACTGAGCAGCAGGGGAAACCAAGGTTGCCTGGGCCACCATGGGGCTACAAGGATGACCGATGCCTTGTCATGCTGGACTTTGAATAGGGTCCGAGTAATTAGTGGAAGGGGGGGGGAAGGGCATACAGGAGACTCCCGACCATGAGAGAAGGAAGGCGTCGGCTGCCACCTGGGAGGGATAGGGCTGAGGGCTGAAGAACTGAGGCAGCTGAGCGCTGGTCGGGTTAGCAAAGAGGTCCAGGATGGAGGATCCCCATAGTTGGAAGAGCCTGAGTGCCATCTTAGAGTCCAGATGTCACGCATGCGGTTGAAGGACCCTGCTCAGCCTGTCCACCAGGGAGTTGTCCTGGCCCGTAAAATAGACAGCTCTGAGCAGCATCCCCAGGCTAACCACGAAGGAGCAGAGGGCCATGGCTTCCTGGCAGAGGGGGTAGGAGCCCATGCCGCCCTGCTTGTCCACATAGAACATCATGACCTGATTGTTTGGATGAGCACCAACTGGTGCTGTAGGCGGTGTCTGAAGACCTTCAGGGTGAGGAAGACAGTTCTGAGTTCGAGCAGATTGATCTGCTGCTGGCTCTCCTTGAAGGACCAAACCCCTTGGGTGCACAGCCCATCAGGGAAGCATCCATTGTGAGAACCCTTTGGGGGTTCAGGAGCTGAAAGGGCATGCTCACCTGTAGGTGCTAGGCAACCTACCACCAGGTGAGGGACTCCATGAGCTGGTGAGCGATTGTGATTTTGTCCCGAAGCCTGGGCCTAATGGGACTGGCGGCACCACTGATCTGCACACATGTGGAAGTGTGCATTGGGGACCACATGGACCATGGAGACCATGTGGCCCAAGAGGCGGAGGAACACTCAAGCTGACATGATGCGGCACCGCTCCACCTCAGCCGCAAGGGCCATGAGGCGGTCCACCCTGTCAAGGGGAAGAAAAGCCCTGGCCTGTACGGAGTCCAGGTGGGCCCCGATGAAGTCCAGAGCCTGCACTGGAGTGAGGTTGGACTTTGGATGATTTATCATGAAGCCCAGGTGCTATAAGACCTGAATAGTGCAGCCAGTGGCCTGTCCAGCCTCTGAGGCTGTGTCGCCCTTGACAAGCCAGTTGTCGAGGTAAGGGAAGATGAAGGCCCCATGGAGGCAGGGATAGGCTGCCACCACTGCGAGGCACTTGGTGAAGACTCTGGGGGCGGAGCAGAGGCAAAATGGAAGTATCCTACCACAAACCTGAGGTACTGCCTGTGATTTGGGTGGATAAGAATGTAGGTATAAGTATCCTTTAGGTCCAAGGAGCATAGCCAATCTCCCTGCTGGAGGTAGGGCAGCAGTGTTCCAAGGGAGAGCATCTTGAATTTCTCCCGCACCAGAAACTTCAGGTTTCTCAGGTCCAAGATGGGCCTCCGGCCCCCTTTCCTTTTTGGAACCAGGAAGTACCTGGAGTAAAAACCTTTGCCTTTTGCGTGATGTGGAACGGGCTCCATGGCCCTGTCCCTGAGAAGGGCTGTGAGCTCTTGCCTCAGCAGGGTCTGGTGCAGGGGAGACTGAGGGGGCTCCCCGGGAAAGAAGGGAGAAGGGGCCTGGTCGAGGTGGAGGAGGCAGCCCTCCTTGACTACCTGAAGAGCCCAGGAGTCGGTGGTGATAGAGGCCCACCAATGGGCACAGTGAACCAGGTGCCCTCCTATCGGGAGCTGGTCCTCCAGCAGAAGAGAGGCTATGCCGATGGCGTCAAAACCCTGACCCTGGTTGGGGCGCGGCTGGCAGCTGGGATTTTGGACCTTTGGGTTTGTGTGGGGCCTGGCCTGTTCCTTTGCCCCGCGGACCCTGCTGAGGGGTCTGGGCAGCAGGGTAGCAGGGATAGCCCCGTAAGGCTGGTCCTTCCGGAAAAAAAGGGGATTTCTTGCCCTGCAGCTTCTTCAGAGGAAGGGTGGAAGCTTTCTTTGTGAGCTGGGTATGGGTGATGTACTCTGTCTCGATTTCAGCGGTTTTGTCCTCTATTGGTTTGTCAAAGAGCTGTTCTCCAAGGCATGGAACTTCAAGAAGTTTTTCTTGTACCCACTGCTCGAGATCCAATGATTGTAACTAGGCCTGGTGTCAAGCGCAAATGCCTGTGGCTGCCACCCTCACGCTGGACTCGAAGCAGTCGTAAGCAGTTCAAGACAAGTACTTGGAGCACCCTGAGACAGACTTCGAAAGAGTCTGAAAATACTGGAGGTGATCTCCATCGAGGTCAGCCGCAAAGCTCCAAGCTTTTTTGGCCAGGTCCCGGAGGAACATGCCAATATAAAGTTGGTAAGTTTGGATACGGCATGTCAGCATAGAGCCCTGGTAGCATCTCCGCTTAAGGGCATCGAGGGCACTGGACTCCTTGCCTGGGGGCACCAAAGAGTGACACTTCGGGCTTTTTTGTCGGTGCATGGCCAACTCGACCACCACAGAAGTGTGGGGGAGTTGCACCTTACGGAAACCTGGGCCACGCTGGACCCAGTACATTGTATCCAGCCGGCAGCTGACTATGGATACCAACACAGGGGTCTCCCACATCCTGAGGAGGAGCCGGTAAAGGATAGAGGGAATGGGGACCATTAAAGGTCTCCTTCGGTAGCACCTCGTACTGGAAGATGCCAAGTTCCTCTGTATGAGAGTCCTCCTCCAACTCTATCATGAGAGAGAGCACCTGAGCCATTTCTATGAAAAACTCAAGGAAGGAGGTGTCCTTGGGTGGGGATCGGCACTTGGCAGCCGGCAGAGACTGGCCCGAGGGGAGGTGTTGAGTCTCCGGGGATGTATCGATGTCGGACTCCCAGTCGGAGTAATCTGAGGAGGACTTGAGACCCGCTGGCTGTAGGAGTGATGGCAGCTCCGATCTTGGATGCTTCAAGGCCAGGGCATGGCCACAGCCAGAGGCACTCGCCTGCGAAGACCTCACTCCCGAGGAACGGAAGCGAGAACAAGACCCTCGCCAAGGATCTGACTGAGGTGTCTGGCTCTCGGCGATCGCTTCGGCAGCCTGGGGAGTCCTCGAGGTTGAGGTCCCTGTGGGTCTGGTCGGCACCCGCTGGGAGGCCATGAACACAAACACTGCGCTCCAAGGCCAACATACGGGCCTCCAATTTGGGGGTAGCAGCCATTGACACAGATGCCAGGGTGACTAGGGCAGGTGTTGAGGAGGAAAGGGGATCCTCAATGGGACAACTCTCAGGAGACTGAGGTCCGTCAGCAGAGACCACGACATCCATCCTGGGCACTTTTCAGGGATGCTCCCGCTCCGCCATCTCGGGTTCTCGTCGGGAACTGAGGGACTGAGCGGGGGATTTCCCATGTTTGTCCGCTGCTCCGGAAGAGGCCTTTGAGGTCTTCTTCTTATGCTCTCGCTCTGGGGAATCTTGTTCGGAGTGCTTGCGGCCCCCTGATGGGCAGTGGGAGCCTTGCGTGACTCTAAGGAGTCGTGCGAGGCCTTTGAGCATGAGGCTATCGGGAATACTGGGGCTGAGTCTACTTTGTGGAAGATGATGTCCTGCTTAAGCTGACTGCTCTGGATGACCTTTGCAGACATTTTCTTGCAGAAGGGGCATTCCTCCAGGTCATGGTCTGCGCCCAGACACTGGAGACAACAATCATGTCTGTCTGTGAGGGATATGTTTTTTGAGCACTGATCACATTTTTTTTAAAAACCGGTGGCCATTGGGACGAAAAGGACCAATGCGAGGTCAAATACCCTCGACATGGCCAGCGGTTGAAAAAGGCATGAAAGTCCTGAAAAGTAAAAAATGAGACAAAAAGAAAAATTTGAGGCCTGATACTGCAACAGCAGGTCTCAAGGCGGGAAAGAGCCGGCGCAAGCTGGAAAAGTACAACATTGTACAGGTTAAATCAACTTTTTTCCAGGGGAACAAGACAAACATCTGAAGGGCTCCATGTAAAAAGGGAGACTAAGCAAGATGGCACCCTTGGGTGGGAAGAGGCCAACGCATGCTTGGTGGCATCTCCCAAAGGCTTTCTTTGAAAGCTGGGAAGATGTTTCAGCGAGGGCTCAGTCAGCGTCGATGTCACCTATACAGTCAAACCTCGGTTTTCATGATTAATCCGTTCTAATAAGTCTGACTAAAACCGAAACGTACGAAAACCGAAGCAATATTTCCCATAGAAAATAATGTAAATTCAATTAATCCGTTCCAGACACCCAGCTCCTGTCACTTCTCTCACCTGCCCGATCGTCCACAGGACAGCAAACACACAGATATTGTATTGTACGGCACTGCAACATCTCCTGCTTACATTGACAGCTACCCTGCTACCTCCGAGCCTGAGGAGGCGCTCCAGAGAACAGGCAGGCAGTGGAGAGATCGGGGCCTTCCTCTCTGTGCAAACCTTGCATCTCTGACTCTGGCTCGAGGATGTTGCTCAGCTGACTTTCGCTTCTCAACACGCGATCGGTGAGTCCGGGGGTAGTGCTGCCGGGACTTCCGGGGGGTAGTGCTGCCGGGACTGGGCGGGCAGTGTATACAGACCAGCGCCATTCTTTACGAAAACCGAGGCGATATCCGATAACCGAGACAAAATCTCAGTCAGAAAAGACGTCGAAAACCGAAACATACGAAAACCAGGGCAAACGAAAACCGAGGTTTGACTGTATGTGAGGGCTGACTTCCTTCTTATTCCTGGAGAAACCTTGCTGCCTAGTTTCACTAAAAGCATCTACAGAGAGCCACATTAAAAAGAAGCCACCCTAGGGCAGGGGTAGATCAGGGAAGGGAAAAATCATTTATATAGTTTGAGATCTACATGCGTATTTTTGCACAGGTACTTGCCCTACAGATATCATGGGAGCAAAAGACAGGCACAAAACCCACCTGAGTGGTTTCCCTTTGAAAATGAGCTGCAAGGTCCATGGCTATGAGCAAATAAACACTACTCCCTATACATTTTGCCACAGGCACAAAGGGGGAGGAGAAGGGGGGAGGGGTGGCCATACAGTACATCTGGCTAGAGACCTCCAATTTAAAGGTAATTTTAGGCTGTAGCAACTAAGATAGCCTGGTGGGGTTCCAGTGCACTTAACTGGTTTTACTCATAACCAACCACCTGGTAGTTTAGATGCCTAAGAATTTGGTTTCATTGCACTTGGATAATGTTGTCACAAAATGTAACCTTGTTTAGCTCATAATTACACGGTACTGACCATGTACAGCCCATGGAGAAGTCAGGGCCCAATACGCACACATCCAAAAAAAAAAAAAAGAAAATGAATTACAAACTACTGCATCAAGGTGCTGGCAGAATCATTCATTAATGCAGGATCTTTAGTGTCTGATCATGGAAAAAGAGCAACTAATAAGCAACAACTCTGAAAAGCAGCTTTCGTTCCTGGGTCTGGTCACTGCATCGACCTTACTATATACAGTGTGCTCAGTGCTTCAAATTTCTTCCTTATACAAAACAGAAACTGATATTGTGAGCTCGGGCAGGGGAAGGACATTTATCCCTATTCCCACACATGCTCTGTAGAGACCAGGAAAGAGGTAACAGAACGCTGATGGATATAGCTTGTAATTTAGAAGAAAAACAAAAATACAGTTAATAAATCTCCCTTTCACATAGTAGGATTCCACTGGTGAGGAATGCAGTGGAATTATACTGAATTATTCTGCCTGTTTTAAATCAAGAATATATTTAACTTTTCTGTGCTTTTCTGAAATTATTAAGCATTCTATGATTTGTTTACACAGGACACAGTTGGAGATGCAAGTTTCTTGCCTGGGAAAAGTATCTTCAAAGTATTGCTATTTTCCCAGCTGCAACTACTCCATCTTGGGAAATCTGGTCATACCACTCCATAAATAATTTTCAAAGCAAAACAAGACTACTCAGCTTAACCTTTGCATAGAAAGTGTTTGAGATGCACAGAGTTGTAGCTTGATACCACTATCAGTAAATCAGTAAGAGTCGCAAGTTCATGGCCTAATCATACTGGCTGTAATGTTTTTGGCTTTCATGGACCTCGACCTTTACCATAGTAAGCCCCCTTTAATAGCTTCAAGTGCGCTCTGAGTCATCCCACCCATATTATACTATTACATTTTAACAATGGCACCAAGCACTATAAATTAACTAGTCTTACCACTGAAAAGAATATAAACTATGCAAGTCTAGAAACCCTCTGACTCCTTTCTCCTTCAGGTCGTGCTGGAGCAGAAAGGATGCAGACACCCAGGAAGCTTTGGCTGTCCCCTCCACAACCCTGGAACATATATGTGACCCCCAGGTTGAGATTCACTGTTTTAGCAGGGTCAGACAAAAAAGAAAAATCAAAAACAGAATCTATTATACATACACAGCAAATAAACAGCCTAAAACAACAAACTAATTTTCAGAAGAGCAACAGAAATTTGCATCTGTTCTTTCCTAACAGTTGACGCTCCCTGTTCCTACTTGTTGCATGCAGTGATACCCTGTCTCACTAACAACTCACATGTTTTTTGTGCTTTGATTTCTGAACAGAACTTAATTAAATGTAAAGACCATGAATCCAACATATGATCGAAAATGGAAAACAGGACAGAAATCAATTTAACTATGGAAACCATGGAAGACTGGGCCACAGAAAGGAATCTCAAGAAGTCAATTAGCTCATCTCCCTGTCTCAAGACAGAATCCACTGTAGCTAAACCATCAGAGATAGCATAGTTACTCACCCGTAGCAAGTGCTCTCCACGGACAGCAGGAATAAGCTCTCTGTCACCGATAGAGCCCTGCGTGGGAACGCTCCCTAGCTTCTATTGGAAACTTTTGGGAGGCTGCACCATGTATGCACACCTGCCTTCCCGTCTGCCACGGTGCCATCTTCCCCAGTATGACAGAAAAGCAGTAGCAGAAGAGAACTCCTCAGGGAGGTGGGAGGGTTGTGAGGACTTATTCCTGCTGGAGAACACCTGCTACAGGTGAATAACTTTGCTTTTTCCATGGACAAGCAGGAAGAAAGTCCTCATGTATGGGACTCCCAAGCTACGGGCTACTGAAAACAGAGGAGGCAAAAAGCCCATCAGGGGCAATGAAACAAGAACTGGAGAAAGAACACGTAGTAGCAGAGGTAGCTCCCTGGGAGAGCGCTCAGATTCAAAATCCGCGTCATACAGCTCCATACATCAGTGCTTTGCTCCATAAAGGCGGCTCTCTTTCGTAGCCTGGACAGAAAGGCCTTGGTGGGAAAGAGTTGAACCTAGTCCCCCAAAGAGATACTGGAGTACAGACCAGCCGAAGTTGCTGTCTTGTTGGGAATCCCCTTACAGACAATAAATGTGATGTGAAGGTGTGGATCGAAGACCACATTGCAGCCCTGCAGATTTCTTCCACAGAGACTGAGTGCACGTTGGCCAACAATGCAGCCATGGTTCTGACACTGTGAGCTGTGACATGATCATCAAGGCTCAGGTCAGCCTGGGCATAAGCGAAAGAGATGCAGTTCCCAACCTAATTGATAAAGTGTATTTGGAAATGGCAGCCCTGAGCTTGCAGGGGTCAAAAGAGACAAAACAGCTTAGTGGACCTTTGGTGAGACCGCATCCGCTCAAGGTAGAATCCAGTGTCTGTGACTCCCTACCCGGGGATGTTGAGGAGCAAGTCTTACTGCTCTTGATTCTTTTTAGGGCAAATCCACCACCAGACAGTGGTGTGAAAGTTAGGCTTCTCAAACCCAAGGGCCTACTGAACCCAGACGGAGTCCAGCCTCCTGCTGACAGCAGGTATTGTGAGGGGTTTTTCCCACATCTTTATCTGCAGCCTCTGCAAGAGCCAGTGCACCAGCACCGTCACCGCCTCTTTAGGGACCAAGGGATACTGGAGGATCTCCAGCTCCTCCGCCCTGGGCTCATCCTCTGCCTCCAGGGAAAAGGGGACGGCTTTGACCAATATGTCCTCAGAAGGAGACTTCCGATGTTTATGTGAAGGAGAGGAGGCAGACAGAAGTTCAGAAGACCTGCTGTCCAGCCATCTGAGTCCGATTCTGAGAGAAAGTCAAAGTATCATTGAGACGCCATCCAGCACTCCCTCTGACTGCACAGCAAGATGGAGTACAGATGGGATCGATGTGGCATTCAGCATTTCCTGGGTTTCACTGGGACATCAAATCCCGACACACTTGATAGTGAAATAGCTGTGGGAACCAGCGTAGACGCAGACCGACTCTGCTGTATTCTCAGGCAACGAGTTGGTCTAGAGTATCAGTTGTACGATGTGAAGTAATTATGCCATCAGCACCACAGGCCCAGCCTATTGCTGCGTCAACATCGCTATCATGTGGGCCTCAAGGGCCTGGTGGTGCTCTTTTGAGGACTGCCGCTTCTGAAGGCTTTGGGGCTGGAACAGCTTTGGCCACCGTCTTCAGCATCCCCTCAGGGGCAGCAGGCCCACGAACATTGGGGGGGGGGGGGGATGTGCGGTGCTCCTCTGGAACTGTGGGAGCCAATTGCTCCCGCTGGGAGAATTTAGCAGGCTGTTCCCAGCCATCATTCCTGGTGTCATGTTGGGAAAGACTCCAATGCCGATACACAAAGACTTTAGCCCTGTGCTCGGACGGATCACCCTTCAATGTCGATGGGGTTGGTTCCTTCTTCTGTTTGATGTGCAGGTCAATGGATAGCCACAGTGACCCTTTGTCTCCGAATAAGCTTGAGCACCCCTCAATGTCGATGCCTCGGTGTGCCCTAGTGGGGCCATCAGGACCGATGCCAGAGCAGACGATGTGGACTCAGAGCACTGCCCAAAGAGGGACTCTCACTGCTTTTCACGACCCTTCAGGCCCCTTCTCGTCATCTGCAAGCACAGATTACAAGAGGAGGGCTGATGATCGGGGCCCAAGTACTGAAGGCACCAGCTGTGCTGGTCCGTGACCGAAATGGTCCGGGCACATTTGGTGCACTTCTTAAAATCGCTGGCCGGCTTTTGAAGACATGGCTAGAAAAAACAGCCATGGCAAGGTCGAAAGGCTTGATGGTGACAGCTGCAGAAAGAAAGAAAGAAAGACAGACACCCGAAAAAAGGTACTAAAATCAAGAGGAAGCATCGGAACTGGGAAAACCGATGGTGGAACAGATGCTATTGATGGCAGACAAAAAATTCAAGCAAAAAAAAGATCCACGAAGGGGAGAGAAAGAAAAACACTTTTACCGCAGCAGTGCAAACACGTCCTAGGGGTTCCATAGAAGATGGCGCCACGGCAGGCAGGAAGGTAGGTGCACATGCACAGTAGAGCCTCACAAAAGCTTCCAAAAGAAGCTGGAGAGCATTCCTGTGGAGGGCTCCGTCGGTGACGTCACCCATATGTGAGGACTTACTTCCTGCTTGTGCACAGAAAACAAGGTTTAACTGGCTCTTCAAGTGCAGTGATGGAGCTTGCTGCTTTCAAGCAAACTGTTAGGTGATGCCCTTGAAGCATTACAAGAAAGCACACTATCTTTCTTTGAATGTTTTTCTAAGGTTCCATTAAGCTTAAGAACTGTTTTGTATTCCCAAGAAGAATATTATAGGAACTGCACATTACATCCAAAAATTATACAAGATATCACATGCTCTCAGTAGTCTTTGACTATATTCTAGTTCTGAAGACTGTATCTCTTCCAAGCAGCAAGTTAGACAAGGAATGGTGAATGTCCTTTTTTCTTTAAAATTCTTGTGCCATAATCAGTTTTGATGATATCACTCTTCATTTCTAGTTGGCATGGCATTAAATCATGTGGTATGTCTCTTTGAACATTAGCATCAACCACTTTACAGTCGAAAAGTCATCAGGTTTTACTAGTGGTCCAAAACGTTAGACCGAATATAGCTCCAAATACATTTGCAGAGAAATCAGCTAGGTCAGTCCCAGAATGACAACCAGTTTCATTGTGGAAACCTAGAAATCTATTTTATAGTCCCAACGTTCAGTGCTTTTGAGACCTACTGAAGGGTGTGGACTTTGCGGCTTGCTGCAGACATATGGGGTAGCGGTAATGTACTCTGCTCCTTACTTATCTCTATTCCTTGTCCTTTTTCCTGTTAACCCCATGTCTCTTAGCATAAATATTAGCTTGATATTTCTCCTATTCCCCATGTGTCTCATTTGTGAGCAACCAAAGAATTAAATTGCTTTTAAAACTTCATGTCTTAAGTTCCCCCTTTTAGTTTGTATCATGTTTTATTGTTTTTAGTGTTTTCTATTTTTTACTTTTGTATATACACCACCTTGTTGCTTATCTTTGCAAAAAGCGCTATAGCAAACCTTTTCATAAACTAAGGGCTAAGAACAATGAACTAAATTCAGCATGTTCTAACTTCCCTACAAACACAGTGCTCAGAGACATATAAAAATTGACAAGATAAATATTTGAGACATTTCACTTTGTGAAAAAAAAAAAAGTCTGGTTTGTTCAGTCTGTCAGCGTTCCATTAATTTACAGACATACATCGTTTGAAACATTTGCTCCATTCTCCCAGTGAGCTGGTAGCCAATTTAATGAGCTGGCTTAACACCGCTGATCTTGAATTTCACAAAAGCACTAAGTAAATATAATTGAAAAGGTCTCCCAAGGTGCATCTATGCAGTGTCTATTTATGTGCATCCATTTTAAAACTACTTGTAAGCTAAGATGAATGAATGCATTTTCAGTTTATAAACCTTTAAATGAACTGAACGACAATGGGATCGGAATAGGCAAAATCCTCATTTGTCATTTTTGTCAAGAATGCAGTCTATGGGGCCCAGACACAACAGAGCCACTTTGGGATGGGGAGAACAAAGATGCTTGAGTTACTTCACCAAACACGTTGGAATTTTTGGCAAGCAAATAAAACAAGCCTAGAAGGATGCTTGGGTGCATACGGAGAGGAATGGCTAGCAGAAAAAAGGAGGCGATAATGCCTCTCTCTAAGTCTTTGTTGCGAACTCATTTGGAATACAGTGTGCAATTCTGGAGACCGCACCTTCAAAAGGATGTGAACAGGATGGAGTCGGTGCAGAAGGTGGCTACTAAAATGATTAGTGGTCTTCATTATAAAGCATATGAGGACAGACTTAAGGATCTTAATATGTACACCTTAGAGGAAAGGCGGGATAGAGGTGATATGATTGAGATGTTTAAATACCTCCGTGGCATAAATGTTCAGGGAGAGAGCCTCTTTCAATTGAAAGCAAGTTCTGCTACAAGGGGACATGGGATGAGGGTGAAGGGAGATAGATTCAGGAGTGATAGCGGGAATATTATTTACGGAAAGAGTAGTGGATCCATGGAATAGTCTCCCAGTGGAGGTGGTAGAGATGAGGACAGTAACTGAATTCAAAAAAGCATGGGACAAACACAGAGGATCTCTAAAGGTAAAAAGGGGACTGTTGTAGTTGTTGATATGGAAGGACAGACTAGACAGGCCATGTGGTCTTTTTCTGTCATCATATTTCTATGTTTCTATCCCTAATTCACTTCTCCCAAATCTCATGTCTGAAGTCAATAGCTCAGTAGAAAACTGAAAAAATCGGCACCAGCAATCCAGCACCATTTTCTCTTAGATATTCACTGAAAGAAACTAGCTGGGGAGGAAGTGATGTCACCCACCAGGCATGAACGGCTAGGGGAACAGTTCTGCTGAAAACCAACAAACAAAAGAGCAAATAATGCTCCCAGGTGCATAGAGTGTCCCCGGTGAACAAGCTCCCAGGTGCATAGAGTGTCCCCGGTGAACAAGTAAAGGCTGCAGACAACACCAGTGGAATAAAATGACCACAACGCACAAGAAAATGGCTGATCTAAGACCATTTGCCTTCGCTAGTGCTCGAGGTGACCCCCAGGAGAAAGAAAAAATGGCAGCGGAGGAGCCCTTTGAGCAGGAGACAGCAAGCAGCAAAGTAAGGAGGAGGAACAGATTAATATGGGGGCTCTATTACCCATCCCGAAAGAGGAATTGCGATCATAGTTCACGGAATTTAAAACAGAAATTGCTGGGTTCAAGGCAGAGGTGGAAGAGATGTTTTACACAGCTCCGGACCGATATAAATGAAGTGGGATATAGAGTTAAAGAAGCAGAGGGACACACAGAGGACTTAGAAATGAAAACAGAGATGCTGAAAACTACAATTCAAGATCTGGAAGGGGCGAAGAAGGCTCTCACTTTAAAAATAGAGGACTTGGAAAATAGAACATGCTGAAATAATCTGAGGATCCATGGAATCCCGGAGAGTGATCCCTACCGCGACTGTATGAAAATGGCAAAAAGCGATTTTGGAGCAGTGCTGGCCGGGGAGGACGAAGTAGAGCAGAAGATTGCGTTGGATAGAGCACATAGAACACTCTGTTCATGGCGAAAAGACCAACTCAGAGACAGCCAAAATGAGAGGTTTGATTGGCAATGTAATAAAACTGCAATCTTTGCAGTTCTTGCAGTTGCTACTTTGCAAAGACATAAAACCTGAAGCGCTTACTGCAGGAGGAACATGTAAGATACAAATGGCTGTATCCTATGGGCTTGGCATTCACCACAAATGGCATGACACGTTGAGCAGCGACTTTGGCAGAACCTGCAATGGCCATGAAGGATGCAGGAAACCAATGTGTCCCTGCAGTTGAGTCGACAGTAGCGAGACAGAGGCACGACCAGGGAAAGTCATGGCAACGAGTGGCATGGAGAGAGAGAGAACACTACAAGAACTAGACTGAACAAACAACCAAAAGGGAATGGACAATCCAAAAGATAGTGAAACTAACAAGCTGAGTGATATAATAGTTTGTAGGACAAAGAACAAGGGTAAAAAATTATAGATGGAGAAATGGAAGTTAAATAAAATCTGCAGAAAATGAGTGGTGGTATGAATGGAAATTAGAGTAAGGGGGGAAAGGATTGATTAGTGTGAATAACAGGGTGGGAGGGGGACAAGAATGATGGTGAAGAATAGAGGTTAAAGGGAGCGCAAGGGGAACATAGGCAAGCTAGGTGGGATGGCAGCACTTCTGAAGGATAGTAGAAGCAGAGGGTGCTATGGTGGAGGGAGGAGAGAAGAAGGAGGGAGAGGGAGGGAGCTAGGGAATAAAGTTAAATGCAGGGGAATCCTGGGAACATATAGTAAGGAAACACGATATTCAGTAAATGGGACATGAATTAAAAATATTAACGCTTAATGTGCATGGCCTCAATAGATGGCAAAAGAGGAGAGCACCGATACAGGAAGGGACCGCGCACAGGTAGACGTGATCCTGATGCAGGAAACCCATTTAAAAATAACTCAAGGAGCGGCTCTATGCCGGGGAAGGTATGATAGAGTCTATGTAGTAGCCAATGCTGCCAGTCCCAAGAAGGGGGAAGTGTCTGCGCACAGGATTTGATAATAGAAGAAACAGAAGTAACAAGAGACCAGGACGGTAGATATGTAATTTGGGTCGGGCTTCTAGAAGGGAGAGAGTTGCGCTATATAGTGCATATGCGCCCAATAGTGCTCAGGGGCGATTCTATGATAAATTGCTACTTCAGGTGGAAGATAACCAGAAAGGTGTCTTGATTCTTGGTGGGAACTTTAATTTCACAGTCAATCCCCAAACTGACACCTCAAGGGGAGAGAGGGGTGGAGATAGGGTAGGACGGAGGAAGCTGGAAAAGATGATGGCAAGCTTCAGGGTGGTGGATGCTTGGAGACAGTTTCATGGATCCAGACAGGAATACACCTATTACTCGCACCCACATCAATCGTACAACAGAATAGACATGGTATGGATTGAGAGCAGTTTGTTGGAAAGAGGGACCATAACATGGTCGGATCACGCCCCAGTAGCAGTGGCTATTGATATTCATAGAAAAACAGGGGGCCTACGTTTCTGGTGCTTAAATGAATCCCTGTTTAATGACCACCATAATGGAACTAACCCCCACAGGGTCATCTAAGACTATTTTGAAAATAATGGGAAAGAAGACACATCCAAGGATCTAGTGTAGGATGGAATGAAGGCAGTGGTGCGAAGCCACTAGATAGCATTAGCTACCAAAAAGAAGAGGCAGAAAGAAGAGGCGGAAGAAGGCTTAAGAGCCCAGCTGAAGTTACTGGTGAAAGAGCACCCGGGGGGGGGGGGGGGGGAACAAATAATAAGGCAAACAGAACGGACACAAACAGATTCAAAAAAAATTGAGGATTGCAGAGTGAGCCTTTCAAATGAAAAAAGCTTCAACATGCCTACTTTGCGGCAATAAGTTGGGCAGATTAAGTTGCCAGGTAACTTAAAGAGAGGCATACACAGCAACAGATAGTTAAACTAAAAAATGGGCAGGGAGGTTGGGAATTTGGGACATCTAACATCCAAACAATATTCTGCAACTTTTATAAAAAATTGCATCAATATGAGCAAACAGGGGGACCCAAAAGAGGTAGAAGAGTATTTGAAGGAAGTAGGCCTCATGGTTTTGGATGGGGAAGAGCAGAGGTGGCTAGACCAAGAGACTGAGGGAGTAGAAGTATACTCTGCCATTAAGGTGCTTAAGGAGAGGAAGTCCCCAGTTTGGACAGCCTAATGACAAAATTCCATAAAACTTTTCACAAAGAGGTAGGAAAGATACTAACAGAGATGTTTAATGATGTCATACAGAGGGAAGGTTGCCAAAATCCATGGCAGTGGCTGGGGTGGCAGTACTGCCAAAAGTGGGGAAGGATGTAAGAGAGTGTGGATCGTACAGTGGATCCCTGATAAATCTAGATGCCAAAATATTAGCTAAGATATTAGCTACCAGACTTCAAAACTTTCTTCCAAAACTTATATGAAATGAACAAACAGGGTTCATACCAGGGAGGCAGGCAGGCCAGTGACAACATCTACAAGTTGCTGAATGTAATCTGGGCAGCCCACCGGGGCAAAATAGTATCTTTGGTGATGGCTGTGGACGCTGAAAAAGCATTTGACAGGATTGAATGGAATTTTATGTTTGGGGTGCTTCAGGCAATGGGAGTAGGGCAAAGCTTCCAGAAATGGATACAAGCTCTTTACACAGATCTCAAAGCTAGAATCTGAGTGAATGGGGCCTACTCACAGGAAGTTCTGCTAGGCCGAGGCACAAGGAAGTGCTGTCCTCTCTCACCCCTCCTATTTGCTATGGTGATTGAACCATTGGCTGAATGGGTACGAAACCAGCTGGATATGAGTGGTATATCGGTGGGAAATGGAGAGTATAAGATATCCTTATTTGCTAACTATATTATTTATACATTAAGCAAACCATTAATCTTCTTCCCAAACTTATTAAAAGAAATACAAATCTACAGTGCTATGTGGGGCTACAAAATGAACTTTGGGAAAAAGAGAAATTAGACTTACCTGCTAATTGTTATTCCTTGAGGAACTCCAGTCAGTCCCGCACCTCTGGGTAGTGTACCTTTTCCAGCAGCTTGGAGACTGAGCATGTCATCTTTTTGATGACACCAGTGTACATATGCAGCTGGCACCGCCTACCAACCCCAGTACCTATTGACAAAGACTCAGAGGAGCAACAAATAAGTAGTTGAACATACAACAAACACTTCTACGCCTAAATAGACTAGTACCCCTTCCACCCCCTGGGAAGGATACCCCGTCCTCCACGCCAGGATGAGGAGGCCTACCTATTGAGCGCTCGAGCAACTCCAACCAGCGGGGAGCAAACAGACAGCTCTTCCGCCCCCAAAAAACACAGATTACACCCCACTCCTTGGCTCCTCGCATGACAGGGCCTAAAGCTCTCAAATCTTGCATGCTGAGCAAATCGCCACCAGGAATACCGTTTTCAGAGTCAAATCCTCCAGGGAAGTTCAACTCAAGGGCTCAAAGGGTTCACCAGACAGCGCTGTCAGCACCAGACTGTGATCCCAAGGCGGTACCACCACCCTCCTTGGCGGACAGAGGCAAGTCACCACCCTTAGAAATCTCAGCAGCGACACCCTGTGGGACTTTCCCATGATAACAGGAAATCGCCACCAGTTGCACCCTCAAGGAAATGGTGGCTAGGCCCTTATCAAAAACCAGATTGCAAGAACACCAAGATGTCCGGGACATAGGCAATGGAAGGGCGTGCCTGCCTCTCTCCGCACCATGATTCAAAGATGCATGCCAGGTTCATAGACCTCCTCCGGTCCTGCAGCAAGGTCGCTATCACTGAGCCCGAATATCCTTTCTTCAACCTTGCCCTTTCAAGAGCCATGCCGTAAGCAAGAATTGATCCACCTGGGGCATGCGAAGCAGCCCCTGCGTCAAGAGGTCCTTCCGAACCGGAAGCCGCCACAGTCAATCCGCCAGTATCCGAAAGAGGTTGGCATACCATGGGCACCTTGGCCAGTCTGGTGCCACCAGAATTACTAATCCCCAGTGGGCCTCAATCCATTGCACTATCCAGTCTATGAGCGCCCATGGGGGGGGGGGGAACAAAACAAAAAAAAAAACAAACACACAAAGACGACCCTCTTCGGGCCCCCGCTGAATTAGAGCATCCAAGCCCTTGGACATACCGTATTTTTGCGCATAAACCGCGCGCGCTATACGCTTTTTTTTACCTCTCGTGCGGTATTGGCGAGGGCGCACTATACCGAAACTTTATTACAAGGAACCGATTCCATAAAAGAGTCCTTACAAGAATATAATGGTTTCAAAATATATTTAATTAATTTTCATCATCCGATTCCATAAAACCTTCAAAATCACTCCCCTCATCAACATCATCATTGAAATAATTTAAAACCGTCTGGAGACGCTGTTCCGTAACATATGCACTTTCATCGTCACTCCTTTCGACAATTTTCATCATCATCTTCGTCATCACTACGCACCCGATCCTCGTTCTTATAAACAATCCCGGCTTTTCGGAATCCATTTCTTATGGTTTCCGGGGATATTTTGTCCCAAGCAGAATACAACCAATTGCAGATTTCCGTTAATGTAGCCCTCTTTAATCGTCCCGATGGTGTGAATTCATGAATTCCCCGCTGCATCCAATTATCCCACTCTCGTCTGATGAACGTTTTGAACGGGTGATTAACTGCTATATCTAGCGGCTGCAGCTTGCAAGTAAGACCAGCCGGTATCACTGCAATATGGGCACCAATCGAATTAATATAAATTTTGCACATTTGTTTCTTTATGGGCAGCCATGGAATCGAAGATCAACAAAGACTTTTTAGAAAAGAAACCACCAGGCCTGGCCCTATAACATTTATCAATCCATATTTTCATGACCTCAGAGTCCATCCATCCCTTTTTGTTACAGTGAACAATAATACCTTGTGGAAATTTTTCACGGGGCATGGTTACTCGCTTGAAAATAACCATCGGCTTCAATTTAAGCCCACTCGCTGTGCAACCCAGGACTACAGTGAAGCAAGCCCTCTCGTGTCCAGTTATTGTTATTGCGACAGTTTTTGAACCTGAAGCAGCTACAGTCCTGGTTGGTGGAATGTCAAAAGACACAGGAACCTCATCCATGTTAATAACATCCATTGCCGAAATGCCGAACTCCGAAATTTCTTTGCTGACAAATGTGCCGAAATCCGCCATCTTTTGTTCCCAGTCATCCGGAATCCTCTGGCCTACAGTTGTTCTTCTTCGCACGGAAAGACCATTCCTCTTCATAAATTTGCAAATCCAGTTGAAACTAGCCTGGAAACGTGAAATTCCTCTTTCATTGGCCAGCAGTTTAGCTTTGAATTGAATTGCGATAGTTGAGACAGCTTGATTTTGCTCCCTTCTAGACAGAATCCACTTTTTTAAGTCACTCTCTAGCTCTGACCACTTTCCTTTGGGACCCCGACGCGCACATTTTCGCGGGTTCATCTCCTCTAGCGCCGTTTTCTCCTTTCTCCAGTCGCGAACAGATGACTCATCAACATCAAATTCTCTTGCTGCTGCTCTGTTGCTTGTTTCTTCAGCTTTTGCCACAACTTTCAGCTTGAAGTCCGCAGTATAACACTTGCGTTTAATTCCGGGCATGATGACTGGATTATAATAGAAGAGATCGCAAAGTTGAAATGTAAGGTATAATAGAACCGAGGGCCTTTTATATACCTCACAGTGCACTCGACACATGCGCGATATACGTGCGTGCGCATAATGCGAGAAATTCTCTGCAGAACAGGCCGAAAATTGCGCTTTATATGTGGGTGCGTGTTTTATGTGGGTGCGCGTTACATGTGCTAAAATACAGTACTCTCTCTTCTTCTGCTGAAAAACCATCAGGGCTTGGCCAACTCTAACGTTGTCATTAGGCCCATGACCAGTGTACCCCATCGGCAGACCACCTGCTCGAACACCCCCGGTTGAGCTGCCACTCTCAGAGTCCACGCGCACTCTGCCGAGGTAGTCTGCTGTCACACTGTCATCTCCCGCTATGTGCACCACCGATGACGTCTGGAGACAAGTCTCTGCCCATTCAAATAGCCTTTCAGCCTCCTCCTCCAGGGCTGCACTGCCCGTGCCTCCTTGCAGGTTGATGTAAGCCACTGTGGTCGCATGTCTGAGAGAACTCTGACCGCCTTCCACTGCAACCATGACTCAAAACTTTCTAGCGCCAAGATCACCGCTCGCATCTCGAGCCTGTTAATCAACCACAGGGCCTCCTACAGACTCCACTGTCCCAGAACAAAGCATCCTTCACAATGGGCTCCCCAACCAGATAGGCTGGCATCGGTCATCAGCGGAACCCACACTGGGGACTCAAGTGGTATACCCCCTTCCAGGATCCCCAGATGCAGCCACCACCTGAGGGCATTCCTGGTGCTCCATTGGCAGGGGAGTACTTAGGACAGGGGTTGACTGATGGGACCACCGACGGAGAAGAGCCCCGTGCAGTGGTCGCATGTGCGCCCTTGCCCATGGGACTAGCTTGAGAGTGGCCACAATGGTCCCCAGAACCTGCAGATAACGCCATGCTGACTGTCTCACCATCTTCAAAAATTGCCATATCAAATGTCATAGCTACTGTGCCTGGCAATCAGACAGGAAAATCCTGCCCACGTAGGTATTGAAGCACGCCCTCAAATACTCTAGCTCCTGGGCTGGCCGTAACCGAGAGACTTTGAAGGAACTCCACCACCTCTGCTGTTGCTCTTTCGTTGTCATCCCTGGACTTCACCTGGATCAGCCAATCATCTAGGTACAGGTGGACGAGAACATCTTCCTTGCGGAGAACTGCCGCCACCACCACCATGACCTTGAAGATACAGGGGGGGGGGGTTCGATTGCCAGACCAAAGGGCAATGCTCGAAACTGGAAAATGGCCCCTTGGCAACGCAAAGAGGAGAAATTGCTGATGTTCTGGATGGATAGGAATGTGCAGATACGCCTCCGTGAGATTGAGAGACATCAAGAACTCTCCGCTCCCTACTGCCACCATTACTGATCTCAGCATTTCCATGTGGAAATGCGGTACCCAGAGACAGGAGGTTCATCCCCTTGAGATCGAGAACTGGGCGAAAGTAACCTTCCTTTTTGGGCACCACAAAATAAATGGAGTATCGATCACAGCCGTACTGGTCTCACGGAACCAGTTCCATGGCCCTTAGCTGCAGGAGAAAGTCAAAGTCTCTTCTACTGCCGCCGACACCGCTGCATCCACTTTGGGCGATTGAAGGAGCTCTCGTTCTTTCTCCAGCAGCGGGTACAGGTGCCTCATGGATCACACCCCTTTAAGGCCGATCATCTGCATGCTACTCCATGTATCGGGAAGACTTTCTGCGATTTCTGCACCACCTGGAGCAGCAGATCCTCCAGCGCCTCTTTCTCTGCCGGGAGGTTAGCAGGCATATTCAGGGCCTTGAGGGACTCCAAGATGAGCACTGGCAGCTCCTCCCAGTGGAACACTTGAATAATCTGGGCCTGATCCTCCTGTTCTGGGATCTCTCCTCCTTCTAACTCCTCCTGCAGATCTAGCTCCTTGTCGAGATCTTCCCCATCCAGTCCCTCTGACAATGGCAATTGCTGCCACTCCTCTGAGCCTCTAGCCCACTTAGACGCCACTGCCCCGACTTGTGCTCTTTTGCATCTGTGCCCTCTTAGCTCTGCGTTCCAAGGCTGAGGAGCCATTTGCCAAGCCCTGTTGATGAAGGCAAAATGCCTTATGCAAAGGTAAGACAAACTCCAGTGAGAACTCCCCTGGGAGCTCTATTGCTCCCTGGGCTTGAGGGGTGGATGGCCTGGGCATCGTGTAGGGACTGGGGGCCGGATCCGTTGAAGGTAACATGGTACCAGCCCCCCACCTCCAGGGTCTCTTGCGACCGGGAGGGACTCTCCTGCCTTGTCTCGTCCTGCAGGCCCTGCTCCAATGACTTAGCCTCTTGTTTGCAGTCTAGGCAGATCCCTGCCTCTGAGACTGCTCTCCGTTGGGTCCCGCATATCTTGAGAATTTTTAGATTGCGCTGCCGTGTTGCACCTCAAAGATATGAAATGGACCTCTCACTGATCCAATCAGACTGACACTTTCTCCGAGTAAAAGTTTAGATTTTCATTATAAGTAATACAAATGGCTATAAGGAGTACAGCTTCCCTTACAAGCAATATCACAAATGTAGTAGGTACAGAGTCTGGGCTAAGAGACGATTATGTCAGGTTACTCACCAAACAAACAGATGGAAGGATTTCATTTGCCTCCTATCCACTGACTGTTTCTGTCTTTCTAGTTATATACATTTCTTGTATGCAGGTACTTCCCTGTTTTTCACAGAACAAAACTGTAGCTACACAAGCTACTACAAACCTATATGCAGCACTTTTTCATGCTTATCTTTCATTTATTTCTGTCTCCGACGTTTTGCCTGACCCTTCTCAGGAAAAAGTCACAATGTCCCAACAAACTGTCACTTACATCACCTGACCAGGCACAACAGCTCTCTGAAATCTGCCCAGCAACAAAACAATGGCACATTTAGTTAGGCTTTTGCCACAGGTCTGCTTCAAGTCATTGTGCACTGAATATTTTGAGCTATATAACACTAGGAATGCTTAAGGATGTGGCATGAAGTGGGGTTCATCCCCCCCCCCTGATACCATCACATACCAGGCACTGCGGTCTGGCCGGCAAGGTGGGAAGGGCTGCAGGTACACCTCAGAACACCCTCAATCTATATCTAGGTAGGTAGAAGGATCCCTAGCACAGTGCACCTCCACGGGCTCAGGCCCGGAGCACTCGTGTACCTGAACTAAAATAAAATAATTAGAGTTTGGTAAATTGGTTTTAACTGAAACTGAAAGGAAACTGCAAATGGCCCCCTAGGAAGAAGCTACTCTGTCCTGCTTTATTCTCCGGTGGCTGCCTCTCCTGGGCACCCAAAACACAATGGGTGGTTAGAACGCACACAGGCCTGAAGAAGAAATCATGCCTAAACACAGCGGGAGGAGTTTCCCATGCAGCTGCAGGCTCCCAAACACGCAGCAGCAGGCTGCTCTCTGTCTCCTCGTGTTCCGACGGTTGCTAGGGGTTCCTGCTGTCCTCCCACCCTGCCGCTCTTAACTTGGAGCCTCTTTGCCACATGGCTTTTCTACCCCTCACGCTTAGCCTTCCTTTCCAGCTTTGGCACTGAGGGCGGAGTCTTGGGGCTGCCAGCTTTCACTCCCGTCAATCAACTGCTGCCCCTGCGGCAGCCCCTCATCCGATAACAGGTTCAGGAGCTGTCAGAAGTCTCAGACTGAAGGCAGCCCCCACAGAACTCCCCCCTGAAATCTTTGGGGGGGAGGGAGAGAGAAGGAATATCCTCTCCTCAGCCCTGTTGTCCCCCCGGGTTCCTTCTGATCCATCTGATTTTTTTTTCTGCCTTTAAAAACAAAGAATCCGGCACCTTAATAGGGGAAATGAAAAGGAAATTCTAACTAAACCTATCTCCTTAGTTATCCCCTTCAATGAATCCAGCACCCTGGCTTACTACCTCCTCCAGCTGATTGGAGACTGAGCATACTGGGGCTGGTAGGTGGTGCCAGTTGCATAAGTATACTAGTGTCATAACATAACATAACACTTAAATGTGCTTACATAAATTCAAGATTGATAAAAAAGAAAATAACAATAAGTGATTGTGTAAATGATGCTAACCCTGATATAATATTCATAACAGAATCTTGGCTCAGTGAATTTGATAATGTACTACTCAACCAACTAAAGATACCTAATTACACAATATTTCATACCCCTAGATCAAACAAATGTGGAGGTGGTGTATTGATTATCATAAGAGTCATTAAAGCCACTATTAAATATTCTAGTACGATATCAGATATTGATCTTCTGCTAACAGAAAACAGAAATATTGCATTTTGTCTAATCTATAGACCACCAACCTCTAACCCAGACGGGCTAACACATTTTGATTGAAGGAAAAGGTGGTATATAAAACTGAATAAATAAATATCCTCAATGAAGTCTGTAACATAACAGCGAACAAAAAAAAGTCGTCCTCTTAGGTGATTTCAATCTTCCTTCCTTACAAAATTCATGTGCCTCAATATTCCTATGCGCCATGGAGCAGTTACACTATAAACAAATCGCAAAAAGCCCTACTCGCAAAAAAGGGAATATCCTAGATCTTATCTTTATCCCTCAAAAGATCTACGCACAACACAACGATCCCCCCCCCCCAACTAACCACGGGTCCCATGGTCTGACCACCATCTCATTGAATTCTCCCTTGAGTGTGAACAATCATAACTATGTTAAAAACCAGAGAACAAAACAATACTCAAGATTCAAGCATTTTGACAAAGATGCCTTAAATACAGAACTACTAGAGTCCATGCACACAAGTATAAATGACCTTGAGGAGCTGATAAACAACTGGATCATCATCATTACTAGGATAGCAACAAGACCCCAAACTGCACACCAAACCTCAAGGAAACTCTCAAAACAATGGTACTCCCACGACACAAGAAAAGTAAGAAGAGGAGATCAGAGAAAACTTGAACGTACCTGGTGGGCAAAGAAATCTACAGAAAACGGAAAAATATGTAGCCATGCTAACAAAATACCATATGCACATTAACCATATTAAAAAAGATTACCACAGGAAACTACTTGTGAAATCAATAAACCAAAGTATCTATTTTTCATTGTAAAATCTTTAACATCTCATCCAAGTAATTCCACTAAGCCTCCAGACATCTCTCCTCAAATATTAGCACACTACTACATGCCCAAAATCAACTCCCTGATAAATATTCCCTCCTTGTGTAGCAACAATATTATTCCACAAACAGAAAAATGTGATAAAGTTTAATAATATCTACCTAGATCCCCTCAAACGGAGCATAGCAAACATGAAAGCAACCACATCTAAAGCGGATCCATGTCCAGTAAATTGGATTAAAACGGCATGTGATGAGTTAGCGCCCATCATACTATCTATAGTGAACCTGTCTCTAATCCAGGGACATATGACTAAAGGATTTAAGGCAATGAATAATACGTCCCATGCTAAAAAATAAATCGCTTGACAAACTGTGCCCCTCTTCTTACAGACCTATTTCCAGTTTACCATTCTTGGCTAAAATTATAGAAAAAAGAATGTCCAAATGCAACTATATTGACCTTTATGCCCCCGCTGGACGATAATCAATTCGTATTTAAACCATTTCATAGTGTTGAAACTTTAATGTTAACTCTCTACAACAAAATCTCAAAAAGGATTAGCACTAACCAAGCCTTTATCTTAATTTTCCTCGATACTGCCTCAGCTTTTGACTGTTATTCATGCCCTAATGATACAAAGGCTGCAATAAATAAGCCTTAGTGGAACTACATTGCAGTGATTTACCTCATCTCTCTGACAGAACTCAACAGGTCAGCATAAGCCAAAACGTCTCAAACACATACCACCAAACAGGACTTCCCCAAGGCTCCACACTATCAGCCCTCCTTTTCAGTATCTATCTATCTATAGCCAATTTGTCACTTAATACAACAATTCAATATTGACTATGCCATCTATGCAGATGACAATGCTGTATATGCCCTTCAATGTAACCGTATCGAACCTTGAACCCATAATATCATGATTTAAGGAATTAGCAATTTTGCTCAGAAATTTTGGTATAAATATCAACTACAAAAAAAAAAAGTAGTATTTACACCACAGGTCTGCAAAAACGTTTTTGAGAGCTGTTTTGGTTATTCCACGTAATCTTTATGTTTTTTGATGCGCTGAATCCGAAAAGGACCTACATTTTGTCATAGAACATCACGTTTCCTGACAATTTAGGTAACTATGTTAAATAAGGCAATACCTCAAAATAAATGGAAATAGACTTATAAAATTAAAGTTTTATTATAATATTTTCATGAAAATCCTTTTTTGAACTGAATTGAGCTCACCTACACACACTAAACTCGATTCTTCTTCCTTGTGAGGCTCCTCTTGGTGCATTTACGCTTGTGAGTAGCATCTGGAATGTCTCTCTGAAGCATCCAACAGTAGTCTGCCATCATTGTAATGCTCCATTTTCCCTGGTATCTCCTTTCCATCTCTTTAATGTCTTGGTGGAATCGTTCACCTTGTTCCTCGCTCACAGCTCCCAAATTTTCAGGAAAGTAGTCAAGGTGGGACTGGAGGAAATGCACTTTCAAACTCATCAGGCAACCTAAAGCTTGAAATGCTTTCAGCATTCGTCCGACGATCTTTTTGTAGTGAGGATCTTTGTTATTTCCTAAAATTTCTGTACGACTTCTTTAAATGCAATCCACCCTTCTTTTTGAGGATCAGTCATGGTATTGACAAACTCTTGATCAACTATAAGCCTTCTAATGTCTGGTCCGATGAACACACCTTCCTTCAATTTTGCCTCCGACAGGCCTAGAAACTTGGTGACCAAGTATTTGACGCATTCTCCATCTCTTGGAAGTGATTTTACGAATTGCTTCATCAATCCCAATTTTATGTGGAGGTGTGGTATGAGAACTTTATGGGAAGGTACCAAAGTTTCTCGGAGGACATTTATTTCACCGACTGTTAGCACCCTCGGCTGCCAACTCTTCTTGGTCCAGGGATTTTGTCGGTCTCGACTGTCCCATAGACACAGAAAACAAGGATATTTGTTATACCCAGCTTGTTGCCGGAGCAGCATGCAAAAGACCTTCAAGTCCCCACACACTTGCCAACCATGGTCTTCATATTTAAGTTTATGAAGAACCAATTCCAAGTTCTCGTAGGTTTCCTTCAAGTGTACGGAATGACCTACAGGTATGGAAGCGTAAAAACCGTTGTGGAGTAAAACTGCTTTGAGACTTCTTTCTGAAGAATCTATAAAGAGACGCCATTGCTCTGAATCATATTGGATTTTAAATTGACCCATCAGACCTTTGACATCGATGCAATAAACCAACTTGAATTCCTGGGCGAAGTAAGGAACGAACTCCTTTTCACGATGTCTGAACCATGAAGATGACACGCCTGGCAACTATAAATTCCTGCTTTTCAGTCTTGATCCGAGTAACTCAGCGGCATCTTTGGGAAGATTCAAGTCTCTTACCAAATCATTCATCTCCTCCTGAGAAAACAATTTTGGTCTTGTATCATCTTAAAAGTCAGAACTTGATTTGTCATCTGGTTCAGGTATGACTTCACCTTCATCGGAGCTAGGTATCTCTTCCAAGGTAGCAGGGGGCTTGGGTACTGGTATATCTGTGCCATGGGGGATGGGACCAATTGCCGAGTGAAGATTGGGGTATGAAATGGAATGCTTCCATTTGGAATTAAACCCTTTCACATCGCATGAACAAAAGTAACAGTCGTCGCTATGGTTCTTTTGCTCTCGACATACCATAGGAATCCCATAATGGAAAGATTTTTTCTTACCCTTGAACCAGTTTCGGAGGTCCTCAACACACCGTTTGCACACTTTATGAGGCGCCCAGACTTTATCTTGATCTCCAATTTTTAGTCCAAAGTATGCAAAGTATACTTTTTTCACAAAGTCTGTAATATTCTGCTGTTGCTTCAACACTATATATTCACCACAGATGAAACAGAAACTGTCTGGAGAATTAATACACTTTCGGAGCCATAGCATAACTGTTGAAGAATGACGAGCTAACACGAATTGCGATGAAAAAGTGTGAACAGCCTAGAACCAAGAACCTGATGATGATTCGTGCACAAGTGTGGCATGCAGGAGAGAGCAGCTCTGTGTCTGTACACGAGACGTCACAGTGCTGGCCACGCCCCCCTGCACTGACCGGAGCTGCTGCTATCTGCCCTGTCTCTCCCTCCCACTAGATTCTTCAGGAAAGATTAACCCCTTCTACCATTAGAAGCACGGACTTAAAACTTGCTTAGCTTATGTATATATTGCTGACCATCAGATTTATAGTGCTATTTTTTTTTTACATAACTCAGACAACCCAAGGTTTTTTTGGCATTTTATATCTTAAATGCACTTATGTGAATTAATTAATAGTAATTTGAATTAATTAATAGTAATTTGAAAAAATTTGATAAAATTTGAAGACAATTTTGCATGTTGTGGCAAATCATGACGTCTAGAAGTTTTTTCAATATTTTATTTGTTTTCAGCACACCAAAATACATGGAAATTAGATGAAAATAATCAAACAGCTTTTTAGTCGCAGACCTGAAATCACTACTCTTCCAACATAGTCAAAGAAGAGGTAAAATATTTTGGCATCATATTTGACAAACACCTTTCATTCAAAACCCATATTAAAACACAACAAAGGTTATATTTAATAAAATAAGACTCCTACAGCACTTGAAGCCCCTACTACATAACAACGACTTCAGAACCATTATGCAAGCTATGATAATCCCATATATTGACTACTGTAATAGTCTACTACATGGACTACCAAAACAATCTATACATCCTCTTCTAATGGCGCAGGACAAGGTGGCAAGCATCACCTATAATGCATGCCGCATGGACCGTATAACACCTGTACTTTGTTACCTGTATAGAGCAGGATAAAGTACACGTTAATTATGACCATGTTCAAAATCATCAGAAATATAGCACCTACAATTTTATCCCACCTAATCAAGGGCACACCCAACCACCGACAAAGAAGCAGCCAAATGAATAATACCGTATCAATCCCCTCCAACTACCGAAAAACAAAGCAATACACTAGCAACAGAGCATTTGAATACCTATCCCCAATGCTCTGGAACTTCCTGCCAGAAAGAATTAGAAACATCAATCTACATTCCGCACTCAACTTTAAAAAAACCTTTCCTATTCACTGAAAATTTTGGAGATAATGATCTAACACCAAACGTCAACCCAACATAGCACACACTTCAAGTCGCACCCTAATGGAAGCATTCTCACCCTCAACCATACTAGCCTCTCCAAAAAACACCCACCTCACACTAATTTAGTTACTTCACTTCCCTCTCAACAATCCAGGAACTTTCTCATCCAAATTGTAAATAAGTTGTACTAGTATGAATCATGTAAATATACTTGCACTTGTTATATCTCAGTTGTTCTGTATATAAACAGCTTTGATTACCCAAAATGGCGGTATAGACAATAAATACCTCAAATAAATAAATAAGATGACATGCTCAGTCTCCAAGCTGCTGGAAGAGGTGCACAACCCAGAGGGACTGGACTGGACTGGAGGGATGATATGGAATTGAAATATTGAAGATACATATGGAAGCGGACTTAGAGAATAGATTAAAAGCTGCCTACCCATTTAAATGGGTGGCAAAGCAGATTAGATATCTCGGGGTGCAAATATGTTGCAACTGGAAGGAGCTGAAACGTCTGAACTATGATCCATCAATGACTAATATACCGACAGACCTGCTGAGGTGAGACAGACCCACTTTCTCCTGGTTGGGAAGAATAGCCATCATAAAGATGAACATACTTCCTAGGCTGCTATTTATGTTTAATCTCACTACCTATAGAAGTGCCAGAAAAGCAGTTAAAGATTATTACAATGGTAGATATTCTTCTTTATCTGGAGAAGATGGCCCCCCAAGAGTAAATAGAAGAGTAATGTGCCGGGGCAGAAGAGAGGGGGGGGACTGGGGGTACCTGAGATAATGCAATACTATTAGGCAGCACAGTTGAGGGCGATATTGTATTGGCATAAGGACCCTGAATATTGGCAATGGGTGTGGATAGAGCAAGAGGAGGGAGGACCAGACTCCATCATGGATAGCTTATGGGAGAGCACGGGTAGGAGGAGGGATAGGATGGGGGGAGATGGAGAACAAAACTCGTTTAAAAGCTGTTACTTTAAAGATATGGCATCATGAAAAGAGCCAATTGGTGGGGTAAGGATAGAGCAATCTGCATCAAAGAATAAAAACGTGTGACTGGTTTTACAGAGTGAAAAAAATTCACAGATATTCAAAAGGTGGGAAGTACAAGGGTTACAATATGTAGGACAAATGTACAATAAAGCGGGCAAGATGTTTACATTTGAGGACTTGCAGGAGGCCTTCTCTCTTGAAAAGGGGGACTGGTATGGATACCACCAGATGCAACATTTCCTCTGACAAAAAGCAGAGGCGGCAGCAGATAAAAGAGAAATTACCTTTTGAAAAATTGTTCTATCAAGGAATAAATGAGAAAGCCCTTATTACTCAAATATATAGAGGGCTGGATCCTGGCGACTAAAGGGGGGGGCGGGCACCAAGCAGCTTTGGAGAAAGAGTTAAGAGGGCAGTGGGACAAAGAAAGATGGGGCAATATCCATGAGGTGGCCCGGGTAACAACGGTATCAACCTCCATACAGAACACTGCTACAAGATGCTGTAATGTACTTATATGACACCGAAGAGGATTGCGGAGATAGATAAGAAAAAGAGCCCCCTATTTTGGAAAGGGTGCGGAGCAGTAGGCACATATTTGCATGTTTGCTGGGAATGCCCGGTAATTCTGGAGACTTGGCAATGGATGAAAGAGGAGGGTCAAGAGATGCTTGGCTGGAGAGGCTCTATGGGTCTGGAGCAAGTCCTAGTGAATGAATGGGGCCAGGAGGTGATGAAATAGGGTATATGCTTAAATTCGTAGAAAGTGGGGTGCAGATGGAAATAGCATGTAAATGGAAAGAAGTTAAAGGCCCTGATAGAGGCCAGCTTTTGAAACGTTTAGTATTTATATACCAAATGACTGAACTGAGTGCTCAAATGAACCAAAAATTAAATAATTTGCAACATAGATGGGCACCTTATGTTCTATGGAAAAGTAAGGCGGGAACACAGAAGAAGTGGCAGTAGAAAACACAATAATGTGGTCAGGTACCCAGACATAATCAAAATAAAGGTGAAACCATACCCAGACAGTTTGTGGTGAATTTGAATATATTTAGTCCCTTGGGATTTCAACACATTTACAGCAGGGGGAATTGGGGGGGGGGGGTGAGACTGGCGTAGACGTTTGAAGTTTAAAAGAGAAATATGGCAAGATATTATTTATAATAAAAAGCAAGAGGGGAATGAAAAAGTACAGTACTAATGAGATAGATTTCAAGTTGGGGAAAATGTTTATGTTTATATACATTATACAATAATATAATTCTCTTTAAAGTTGGACCTGGTAGATTATATAGAGGGGTATGAGATTGGCTATTGGATGTGGGAGGTTAATGTATGAAGTCTAATTCAATGGAAGAGAATGGAAATGTTGCTGTATAAAAGAGTTGCTTAATAAAAAGTTTAAATACAAAAAAAAAAAAAGAGAAAGCTGGCAGAAAGGAAGTGGTTTCAAAAAGTTACTTTGCTGAAGTCCAAAAAGTGTGGAAAAACAGAAAACTCAAGATAAGGCTCAGAGAGACAGGAAGCACCGTTTCTGTCTTAAAAATATCTTGAGCTCAGTGGTTCTAAATCTAGAGAAAGTGCAGAATGCATAGTGAAGTCCAAAAGAAAAAGCAAGCCAATCATAAGAATGATAGCAGATATAGCACAGTTACTTACCTGTAACAGGTGATCTCTGGGAACAGCAGGAATAAGTCTTCATATATGGGTATCGGCGGTACCGACGGAGCCTGCGTGGGAACGCTCCCCAGCGTCCAATAAGAAAGCTTTTGGGAGCATCCCACAGCGCCTGCGTGCTGCCTTCCCGCCTTTCCCAAACGCCTCTCTCCAGTTCGCGTTTTAAAGCTGAGACAAAGAGAGAGAGAGAGGGAAGGAAAGATAGATAGAGAGATACAACTCCTAGGGGAGGTGGGTGGGTTGTGAAGACTTATTCCTGCTGTTCCCAGAGATCACCTGTTACAGGTAAGTAACTGTGCTATCTCCAGGAACGAGTCTTCACATATGGGGATTCCCTAGCTGCAGATGCCAGGGAGAGACCCCAGAGTTGTGTGTCCTTCAAAAGGGCTCCACCTCCCCCCATGGATCTCTGGCATCCAACCAGGGTAGGTGGGTAGGAGTTGATTAGGAATGGAATAGGTGTTTGAGAACAGCCTGACCAAACAAGGCATCCCGGCGGGAGTCCTTGTCCAAACAGTAATGGGCTGTGAAGGTATGAACCGAGGCCCAGGTGGCCGCTCGACAGATTTGGTCGATGGACACAGAGTTTAGATGAGCCATTGAGGCTGCCATGGCCCTCACATTGTGAGCTGTGACATAGCCTTCCAGAGAAAGGTTCCTACTCTGGTAGGCGAAAGAAATACACTGAGCAATCCAGTTGGACAGTGAGCTCTAAGAAACTGGAAGTCCTAAATGGGAAGGATCAAAAAGCAACAAAGAGTTGAGAAGACTTTCTATGTTGCTGTGTTCTTTGTAAGTAAAAGGCGAAAGCTCTTTTACAATCCAAAGTATGAAGATTCCTCTCTGCACTTGATGCATGAGGTCCTGGAAAAAAGACAGGTAAGTATACCTCTTGATTCAGATGAAAAGGCGAGACCACTTTGGGCATAAAGTGTGGATTGGTCCTGAGGACTACCTTATCATGATGGAACCTTGTATGAGGAGGATTAGCCACCAAGGCTTGCAACTCACTGATGCGACGTGCTGAGGTGACTGCAATGAGAAAGATAGCCTTCCAAGAATGAAATTTCAAGGAGGTGGTGGCTAAAGGTTCAAAGGGTGGCTTCATAAGCTGGCCAAGAACCAGATTTAAGTCCCATGCCACTGGAGGTGGTCTAATGGGAGGTTTAGTTAAAAGAAGGCCTCTCATGAATCTTGCTATAAGAGGATGAGAGGAAATAGGCTGTCCATTGTGAGGCTTGAGGGACGCTGCAATAGCACTCAAATGGACTCTTACTGAATTTGTTTTGGGGCCTGCATGGGATAGATGCAGAAGATACTCTAGTAAAGAATTCAGAGGTATTGCAAGAGGGTTAAGATCCTTCTCTGAACACCAAATGGTAAATCTTTTCCATTTGAAAGCATAAGAACGTCTAGTGGAAGGCTTTCTAGAAGCATGAAGAATATCTCTGACTTGCTGAGAGAGATGAAAAACTTGAAGGTCTAGGCCTTCAGCAACCAGGCCCTGAGATGGAGAGACTGGGGGTTTGGGTGCCACAACGTTCCGTCTTCCTGGGATAGAAGATCTGGTGCAGAGCCCAATTCCAGGGAGGGAGCTTGAGAGAGATGCAGAAGTAGAGGGTACTACACTTGGCGTGGCCAATGTGGTGCTATGAGGATCATGGAATCTCGGTCTCTCTGAAGCTTGAAAAGTGTTTTGGGAATTAGGGGAATGGGTGGGAAGGCATAAAGGAAGTCTTGACCCCAGTGAAGAAGGAAGACATCCTTGGCCTGAACTCCCTGACACGGAATTCTGGAACAGAACCGGGGAAGTTTGGCATTCCACGGACTTGCAAAGAGGTCTATGTCTGGGGTTCCCCAATTTTTAAAAATCCTGGCTACCTGGTCCATGTGGAGGGACCACTCGTGTGGAAGCAGAACTCAACTGAGTCTGTCTGCCCAAGAGTTTTGAACGCCTGGAAGATATACTGCCATAAGATGAATCTGATGCTCTCTGGCGAAGGCCCACAAATCACAAAGCTTCGTTGCAAAGTGACAGAGAGCCAGTCCCTCCCTGCTTGTTCACATAGAACATGGCTACTTGGTTGTCCATGTGGATGAGGACTGTCCTGTAGCTGAGCAGGGAGTGGAACACTCTGAGAGCTAAGAAAATTGCTCTGAGTTCCAAGAGATTGATGTGTAGAGAAGTCTCCTGTGGAGACCAGATGCCCTGGGTGGAGAGATCTTGCAGATGAGCTCCCCAACCCATTGGAGAGGCATCTGTTGTAAGGATTGCTTGGGGAAGTGACTGCTGAAAAGGGGACCCCAGCAACAGGTTTTGAGAGGACTTCCACCACTGGAGAGACCAAAAAAGGCGACTGGAGTTTGCTATTTTGTCTGACAGGCAACCTGATGCCTGAGTCCATTGGGTGGACAAAGTCCATTGAGCTGCCCTCATGTGAAGGCGAGCATATGGAACCACATGCACGGTGGATGCCATGTGGCCTAAGAGTTGTAACATTTCCCAAGCAGTTAAATGGGACTTTAAACTGTATTTGGGAGGCTAACTGCACCAAGCGTAGGCAACGAGCCTGAGGAAGATAGGCCCTTGCAGTTGTGGTATCCAGGACAGCCCCTATAAACTCCAGAGATTGAGTAGGGGTGAGATTTGATTTTGGGATGTTTATTACCAGTCCCAAAAACTGAAGGACACGCATTGTGCAGGTTAGAAAAGTCTTGGCCTCTGACTGAGAGGGAGCTCGAATGAGCCAGTCGTCCAGATATGGGAAAACGAATATTCCCAGGGTGCGTAGAAATGCAGCTACTACTGCCATGCATTTCGTGAACACCCTTGGTGCGGAGGCCAGACCGAAAGGAAGCACCCTGTATTGGTAGTGCTTTTCTCCAAAAAGGAACCGAAGGAACCTTCTGTGTGTTGGATGGATGAGGACATGGGTGTACACATCCTTGAGATCTAGAGAACAAAGCCAGTCCTGACTCTGAAGGTATGGAAGCAGAGCACCGAGAGAAATCATCTTGAATTTCTCCTTGAATAGAAATTTGTTCAATTCTCTGAGATCTAAGATGGGTCTGTAGCCCCCTGTTTTCTTTGGAATAAGAAAATAAGGGGAGTAGAACCCTGTGCCTTGCTGAAGAAGAGGTACTTCTTCTATTGCCCCTTGGGCAAGAAGGGTGGCAATCTCCTGACCCAGAAGGTCGAGGAGAGATGTTGGAGAATTGAACCGTTTCACTATGGTGTGAGGGGGAAGGCTTAAGAAATGAAGCTTGTACCCTTCCCTTATGATAGAGTGTCCATTGCTCTGCTGTGATTTGTTCCCATCTGGGAGCAAAGTAAGTCAACCTTCCTGGAATGGTAAGGGGCTCTGGTTCTTCCAGAGCCAGAAAAGCAAAGTTCTCTAGTTGCAAGTCAAAGGCCCTGAGGAGGCTAAGGCTGCTGGGTCATGGCAGGCCTAGCAGCCTTTGATTTGGCCTGTTTAGGTGGTTGCTGACGCTTTGCAGCAAAACGATCTGCAGAAGATGCCTGCTGACTATAAGCAGGATAGTATCTTCCCTTTTTGGAAAAAGATGTCTTTTTGAACAATCTTTTCTTAACAGGAGCAGAGGTAGACTTTGAAAGTCGATCCAATGCAGAGTTTTCAGCATCCATCTGATTGGCCTTTGCTTGCCAATCCTTACCAAAACGGTTTTCATCTGTACAAGGGATATTCCCTAATTCATCTTGTACCCAGAGCTCCAAATCTGAAGCTTGTAGCCAAGCAATTCTGCGTGCCCCTAAGGCAATAGCCGAAGCTCTGCTTACACACTCAAAAGAGTCAAAGGCTGCACGGTTGGAAAATTTGGAGGCATCTTGGACATGTTTGAGCCAAGTGAGAAACTCCTGCCTTTTATCCTCTGAAATAAAAGGAGTTAAAGTCTGCAGATGATCTGTGACTTCTTTTAGAAACATCCCTATATAGAGACTATAGGAGTTGATCCTGGCAGCTAGCATAGAAGCTTGGAAAACCCTTCGGCCAAAAGCATCTAGGGTCCTGCATTCACGCCCTGGAGGATTAGATGAGTGTCTCTTTGCACTCTTTATTTTTCTCATGGCAGACTCTACCACAATAGAGTGGTGAGGAAGCTGAGTCTTGTGGAAGCCAGGTCAAGGAGGGACACGATACATGGTGTCTAGCCTGCGAGAATGAGGAGAGGTGGTAAGAGTTGTCTCCCACATCCTCAACATGAGATCATACAGAATCTCATGGATAGGTAAAGTAGTTGCCTCTTTAGGAGTTTTAGGATATTGTAAAATATCTAACTCCTTGGCTCTGGGTTCTGACTCAGGGGCCACTGTGATGGAGAGGTCCCTAGCCACTTCCCTAATGAAGTCTTGAAAAGACAAGTCTTCTGGAGGAAACATTCTTCGTTTAGGAGAAGGCGGCTCCTGAGGAAGAAGTATCGATGCCTCGACAGAACCCTCAGAATCATCTGAGTCTTCAGAGGAATCGAAGTATCGCCTGTCTGGATGCTCCTGTAGAACCCGATAGCCGTACCGAGTAGGATCGGTATCGGGAGTAACCGGTAACGGTTCAGTACCGATGGGCATCATAGGACAGGGTACCATTGCAGTCGACACCGAAGCCGATGCACTCGGTACCAGCACCGGGAGTGATGCCGGTGTCGGAGCCGGTACCGACAACAGGGATTGTTGCGATACCGGAGGCATCGCAGCCTGTATGAATGCCGACAGGGTGCGCTGCATGGCCAGAATCTTCTCATCCATAGACACCACCAGAGTCTGGATGTCGGTACCAGTGGGAGCCACCGGTACCCCAGAACACGGCAACAGGTGATCTGTCGAGGCCGAGCCATCGATGTCAACCTGTGACCCCATAGATAACGCTTTGGAAGCCGGAGCTTCCCGCCCGGGTGATTTTGCCGGTGTGGAATCCTCGAGGGCAAGCCCGGAGGCATCTCGATGCTTGGAGGGAGATCTACCCTTCGAGGACCGGCTGGACTTATGTTTGGTTACCTGAGATCCATGGGAGGAAGAAGCAGCCCTGGAAGATGTCAATGCCACCGAAGCTGCATCAGAGGGAAACAGGGTACTGAGCTTGGCTGCTCGGTTCTGCCGACCTCTTTTAGACATCATGGTACAGGACACACAATCCGTGATGGAATGGTCAGGACCCAAACATTTTAGACACCAGTCATGGGTGTCGGTGACAGAAATAGTACTGCCACAATTTGTGCACTTTTTGAACCCGGAGGCGGGCTTCTCCATGAGGAAAAAAAATTTTAGGCCTAAGGCCCAAAAACTAAAAATGCACAGTGAAGAAAAGATAAATTGTTTTTTATTTGTTTGTTTTTTTGAAAGAAAGAAAAGAAAAGACCGCCGCTGCAAAGGTGCTGAAAACAGCTGACTCCTCCGCGCTCGACTCCGATTCCCTCCGCACCAATGTTCCCTCTAATTTTTTGTAGGCTGTGTGCGCATAAAATATCAGCTGTGTGCAGCTTTTGAAGGAAGGTTAAATTTTTGTGCGCCACATAACGACACTGAGTTATATACTTTAAAATTTGACTACATGTCAGAATACAGTATGTACACCACATTGATTGCACTAGAAAATATTGTAGAACTTGTGAAAACCGCAAATACACAACAACTTTTAAATTTTAAGACGTCTGTGTTGTTTTCTATCAGAATCAGAACCGTAATTTTTGTGCGCTCTGTTATAAAGTATGTGCGCTCGCTTGGCGAGGTGTGTGCGCGCGCACACGCGCACAGCTTAGAGGGAACAGTGCTCCGCACTGGGACGGGATGGGAAGGAGGAGCACAGTCGCGGCGAGCCTCAAGCGCTCAGCCGCCCCCGGGGCTTCGGCGCAAGGCAGGGCAGGATCCTGGAGGAGGTACAGGAAACGAGCGGCTCCGCGGCAAGAGGAGAGCTGCCGATCCACCGTACCGCTGCAGGACTCAATCAACCCCGGTACCCGGCCCGGCCAGAGGGGGAGGGGAGAGAGGGAAGCCGGAGAGAGTAGGTAAATTTAAAGGCACAGGAATAAAAGAAAACCAGGTAAGATTACCCAAACTAGAAAACAATAAACTTAAATACTTATCAAGAGCAAATTTAAAATTTAAGAAGGAAAAGGAGACTCCAGTAAGCCCTAGGCTTACGGAACCCTCCAGCTGCTTGGAGGCTGAGATTACTGGAGTTGGTGGGTGGTCCCAGTGGTATTTATACCGCTCCATCCCCCAAAAAGGTTGGGCTCAGCCTCCAAGCTGCTGGAAGGGTTGCGCAACCCCAGAAGTAAGGGACTGGACTGGAGTGACGATAAGGAAATTGTTTTTTGTTTGTTTGTTTTTTTGAAAGAAAGAAAAGAAAAGACCGGCGGTACCAGTCCGACGTCGAAGAAGGCAGACGCGACACAAAAGAATTAAGAAAAAATAAAGAACTTCTTCTGCGGTGACAGGAACACGACCTGCTGGCTCCGTGGAAAAGAAGAACTGGAGAGAGGCGGTTGGGAAAGGCGGGAAGGCAGCACGCAGGCGCTATGGGATGCTCCCAAAAGCTTTCTTATTGGACGCTGGGGAGCATTCCCGCGCAGGCTCCGTCAGTACCGACGATACCCATATGTGAAGACTCATTCCTGCTTGTTCCTGGAGATCTACTGCTCATTTCTAAAGCACTACCAGGCATACGCAGTACTGTACACACACATAATGAAGAGGCAGTTCCAGCTCCAGAGCGTACAGTCCAGTCGGAGACTGGGGGTTGGGGACAGACGATGGCTGGTAATGATGGTAAAAGCAGAGGAGGGAAGTTAATTGCTACTCCCAAAAGATCTACAGCCAGCAGTAGTATTGGTTGAGAGGAACAGAGGACAGCTTCATATCCCATGTGGTCCACCAGCCATGCAGAAGAGAAATTTCTTTAAGAGGAAAGTACTGATCCACTGCAGCTTCCAGTGTAAATGTGAAAGATAAAATTATCTGCGCCCATCTCCACAGAGGGCCAAAAGAAAGCAGAGGCTGTGTGGAGTTAGAGGGGGGAAGTGGGGGAGAGGAAATCAGCAGCAGGTAAAATTATTGCTAAACAAGCAGAGCAGCAGGCCCACCCTATTCCCCGTTGAGAAGTGTTGGGAGCAGGTTTGGACAGATTCAGACAAAGCTTCATGTGATGGATTCCCGGCAGAATCATCAGATATTGAAAAGGACTCAAAAGGTAAGAGAAGGTCAAAGGTCAACCAGGTTTTAAGAAAGAAATAAAAATGCAGGCTTTGCAGTTCTTATGTTCTCTCATATTTCATGTTTCTGTTTTTAAAATAGTTCTTTTAGGAATGTACATACTGATGTTTTGAATTTCTTTATTTGATATATTGCATATCATAAACATACAGTTTAAATTAAAAAGGGAGGAAGGCTAAAGAGTAACTAACAGAGACACAAGGATGGGCAAAAGCAATGGGAGCCCTACTACAATATAGCTGGATATTAACTCAGTACTGCAGCAGTTTCTGGTAAATAGTTTGGTTGTACAGGGCTTCTTATTCCTAAGGATCGTCAATGAATTTGTTGCTGCTGCAGTCACTGACCTTAGAGGAAGCAGCAGTGGTGGCAGCTGGTGAGGGGGGGGGGGGGGAGACACAGTCGCTGCCATTACTGTCTGCCTTAAGGAATAGGGCAGAAGTGAGGTGACCATGACTGGGCTCTTTGGGAGCATTTTTTACCATCCCTAAAATTTGCCACCTAATCCTACCTAATATAGAACTGCCCTTGATAGGAACTATAGCAATTCTTGTCTGATCAGTGATCTCAGCCATAAGGCCTGGGATTCAACTACCCTTTCTCTCAGCTCACACTGTGGAAGATTCGGGGTGGGGGGGGGGGCAGGAAAAATTAATAAGCACATTTCTGTTGCAGTCTTGGCATAGACCTATTGTCTTTACTTTTAAGCTACGACTGGAGAGTTGCACCCTAAGCTAAGCACAGCAATGGGTAACCTGCGTGAAGCACCAGATACAACTCTAGTCACTTTATCAGCCAGACTAGATGGACTATGGGAAAACGTGACATATTGGATAATTTCATTCTATTAATTCTGCTAGACCAGTCCAAACAATTGGGTTATGCTCCCTTGCTAGCAAGTGGAAACAGACTTGAGCATCTTTCAGTGATGTTATTAGAAGGTATATCTGGTGGTGCACCAATGAGAAAAACCATTATGACACTTCCCAAGCAGTAAGCAAGACTGAAAAACTCATAATAAAAGCGTAACCACTAGCATTCATAACCACTCTATCAAAACAAACATTTGAAACAAGTACTGGTTCTCTTACCATAATTGATTCCGTGTCAGGCTCAAGGAGTAGAGAAGTAGCCTAGTGGTTAGAGCACTGGCTTGATAACCAAGAGGCCAGGGCTCAGTTTCCACTGACAGTCCTTGTGGCCTTGGGCAAGACACAAACTCTCCACTGCCTCAGAAGAAAGACCCGACAAGCTACTTCCAGTCACAATACCAAGAAAACCCAGGAGCCCGCATTGACTCAAAGGCACACATTGCATTTGCAGGATCTGAAAACCAACAATGGAACCCAATAGTAACAAGGCTTCCCAACCTATAGTAATGAATTCTATACCAGTCCAGAACCCACACTGGAAGGGTTCAAGGAAAGAATATGCAAAAGGTATATTCCTTATCATCCTGCTAGATCAATCCAGATGAGTGGGATGTACCCAAGCAATCAGGACCCAGGATGGGAGGAAGACAACAATCAGTTGATCAGCCAGGAGGCCTCCTGAGAGGGCCAAAACCCTAAACCATTTGGCCAACATAATGAGCTATCCAGCTCTTCAGGCTGGTATCTGTGGTACTATTACCTAATCCAGGGCTTCCAGAGACATCATTACTACTACTACTGAACATTTATATTTGTATAGTGCTACAAGACGTATGCAGCGCTATACACACACATGTAAAAGACAGTCACTGCTCATCACAGCTTACAATCTAGTCAACACAGTAGCTGTAGATATAGAATACATCTAGGGGGAATGGTAAGGAAACACAAAGGAGATTAGGTGAAATCAAAATCTGAATGCGGCAGCGAAGAAGTGAGTTTTCAGCCTGGATTGGAAAAGGGCCAGAGATGAAGCCTGATGTACAGACTCAGGTAGATTGTTCCAGACATAAGGAGCAGCAAGGTGAAAGGAGTGAAATCTAGAGTTAGCAATAGAAGAGAAGAGCACAGATAGAAGGGCACAGACATGTTGCTCATCAAATGGCGAGGTTGAAGCCACCATGCCAACTGCTCCCTGGCCTCCCGGGGACGGGGAAGGGAAAGGGTCTGGTCGAACTGCTAAGAGCAAGGTGACCAGAGACACAGCTGATTTCTCTGTAGAAAACACATATGTACCCTGGCACAAGCGACCAACTTCAGAATCAACTCAGTGGGTCCCAGGAGCTGCAGGTAGTCCCAGGCCCAAGAAGCAGGCTGTACACAAAACTCCCTGATATAGCTCTGAAGCTTTAGCATCCTCTCCGACATGAGGAAAAGCCAACCCCAGAGAGTGTTGAAACGGGCTCCCAGATACTCTAAATCCTGGGAATAGTTCAGGCTGCTTTTGGGATAATTGATCACCATCCCCTGCCATTCCAGCCAATGGATTAGCTTGGCTCTGTCCTCTTGAATTCTGCAGGGAGTTTGACTGAATCAGCCAGTCGTCCAGGTACAGATGATGCCTGTGGACAAAAGCCACCACTACCACCAATCATTTTCCAGAAGGTGTAAGGTGCCATGGTAAGGCCAAATGGTAGAGCCCTAAACCAAAGTGCCAGTCCAGGATACAAACATAGAAGAACCATTTAAGCTCTTCTCCGTTAGGAATGACAATATGCCTCAGCCAGAGCTAGGAAGGTAAGAGCTCCGCTAGGTGAACGATGTAATGGCCAAATTGATGGTCTTCATATGAAAATGGGGGATCCACAGTTTGGAATTGACCCCCTTTAGGTCCAGAATAAGCCAAAAAGGAGCCATCTTTCTTGAGCACTACAAAATAGATGGAATAACTGCCCTGATTTTGCTTTGCGAAGGCACGGGTAAAACAGCCTGCAACTACAGGAAGCACTGAAGAGTTTCTGTGACTGCCATTCACTTGAATGGGCTGCCACAAGAAGACCAAACCAAAAGCATCTCTTATGGATTCTGCAAACTCCAGTGCATTCCCCTGATCCGGCACCTCTAGAACCCATTTATCTGATGTGATTTGGGTCCATTCTGAAAGAAACAAATGGATCCCCCCCACTGGTTGTACCTCAGATGGGATCTGCTGGAAACTCACCGTAGGCATTTTCTGGCTCCGGTGGTGGTCACAGAACCATGAGATCATTAAGAGATCCGAAAGGACTGACCATTGTTGGGCCTAGATCCATAGGCGAAATAAGCCCTACCTGTGCTCATGGCCAACAGAGGGTGCTTCCAAGCTCCCCACGAGGCCCTTTAAGAGGTAGATCTAGCAACCTTGAGCCTGTCTTTGAAAAGCCTCTAAGGATGGGACTCTCCCAACTCCTTTATCAACTTCAAGATCTTCCCTAAAGAGAAACTTGCCTCTAAAGGAAAGCTTGCTCAGTTACAACTTGGAGGCTATATCTGCCGACCAATTGCAAAGTCAAAGCCACTGCCTAGTCTCAACCACTACTGCTGCCATAGATTTGGAGGAAACCCTGATCAAGTCAGAGAGAGCTTCAGCTGAATACATGACACCCAACTCAAATAAAGCAGCCATCAGGCCCGTCTGGCAGTTGTTGAATCCAGTGCAAAAGTACCCTGGCGACCAGGCCTGCATGGTGTTCTTCAGAAGGAGTCTCATTATAGTGACAAGAGAATTCAACTCGAGGGCGCCCAAAAAACTATTCCAACTAGCCTTGAGGCAGGGGGTATAACCCAGAAAGGACCTTTGGGGCCTTAAGGGCTAGCTCCTGATTCTCCCACTGAGAAACCAGGACTTGTTCCATCAGCTCAGGGAAAGGAAAAAAAAGCCAGAAAGGGTCCACCTGAGATGGTGGCGTGGACGTTGGCTCTTCAATGCCTTTGCATCCTGAAACAAAGCCAGGAGGTCCTCTTGGTGAAAAAGGGCAAATCACTGAAGAATCCACAGGGGGAAGCTCCCCTTCCTCAGACTCCTCTTCTGAAGCAAATGAGTCCTCTTTAGCATTCCATCCACCCCTGTAATGGATAAGGCTGGGTTCTCAGAGGAGTGACTGGGCAAAAGGGCAAGTTGAGGGCACTTTTTCCCCTGAACGTCTGTGAAAACACTATTCAAGGATCCTGTAATAGGGGTTGCCAAGCAACTAGAAATATCTGAAAGCAGCCCATCAGCTGTTTCAGCAAACAGAGTCCCCTGTGGCCCCTAGGGAGTCTGTGGCTTGAACCAGAGGGCCCCTCAGTCCTCTGAACCACCCCATATGCTCTCACAAGGGAGCAACCTACCATGCAGGTGGAAAATGCATGGAGAACACAGAGGAGGCTCAAGAACCAGTACTGAGCTCCAAGCCCCAGATCCCAATGCTGCCAAAAATTTGGGCTCCTGGCAAACCCATCACACAGGGGGTAAAAGGAACCTACGGTGGAACCGATTTTGTGTGTACCACAGGAGGCACAGCATTGGGTACATGACATGCCTGTCAGGCTCCACATGACTGAGATGAAAAAAAACTGCAAAGAAAAAAAAAACAAAGCACTAAAAAAGAAAACGTAGAGGCTGTGAAAAAATGGACTGCTGGGAAAAAAATAAAAGTGCACTGCTCTAGTAAAAAAAGGAGTCATGAAAAGGGATTCCCAGCACCTGAAAGGCTGATGGGGGCAACCCAAAATGTGTTTCCCCAAGCATCCAAACAGTTCTGGGAACAGGACAGCTGTCAGCCCAAGAGACAAGAAAGTACCCATTCTATGAACAATGTTGGCCCTACCAGACTCAATCACAGTGACCATAGCATCAGAAGTATCTGTACTACTGCACCAGTCCACACACCTTGCCACCTGGTGGAGGCAGACAAATACAGGTTTCTCAGTACTGTATCACCAAATATACCTCTTCACATGACATCACTGAAAGATGCTCAAGTCTGCCTCCACCTGCTGGCAAAGGAGCATAACCCACTCATCTGGACTGTTCTAGGAGGATAAGGAAGCTGGTCTTTACCATGTCACTATGAATTTCACCTTTCATCACACCGCTTGCCAGGATATCCAGAAGGTTCATGACAGAGCAGACACCTGTGCTTGGTCTGACAGCTCATTCTCCACCATCACAGAATGGAAAATGGTGGACACTTGTTCCTTTGTGCAAACAGCAGCTGATTTCTGCAAGGTTTGCATATTGTGGTGAGGCTTTTACAACTAAATTTTGATAATGAAAATATATGGCTATTTGGCACTAAAAAATCTAATTTTTATAATAATGTTTGTGACAAAAAACATTTCTTTGTTTATTCCATCATTACACAATTAAGAAGGTAATCTGGATAACTTGTCAACATTTAATGTAATCTCCCGTTCTCCTTTAATGATGACTTATTCCTTATTCTCGTCAGGCTTCTGTATGCCAGTATCTATGGAAACAGTCATCATAGAAGGCACTGACCAACACAAAGCTACTTGATGCTGCTTTTCCACATTAAAACACCAGGTAGCTGCTACAATGCCAATCAGATAGGCAAGCTCATCACTTTAAAGTTATGCAGAACCACTCTCCATCACTTTTTATTCTTTCCATAAAAATACTGGTTCCACAGGACAGCTCTCTGCTACAATACATCAGAGACAAGAAATGCTCTGCTAAATACTGCATGGGTCAAGCTGTGAAGTCTAGTTTGACCTGTTGTCCTAGTAAAGAATTAATGGCCGTGACGACACCTTACTATGCTCAGCAATACAGAGTGAGACATTTCAACCTGAGTGGACGTGGAGGAACAAGCAGTCGACTGTCCTGACATGCATATCTACAGCACACAGAGCTAAATAAATACTCTGCTGTTCAGATGAAACTATGCTAGTTTCTTCTGTATCTGTGGCATTCCTTAAGAACATCACAAAGTAATCGTACCATAGTAGTGGCCTATTGGACAGCTCCTCAGGCAAAAAAAAGGGTCCTTGCTAGGTCTAGCGGAAGGAGCAGCAAAAATTGGGTTCACTACTTTGCACTTATGCATGGATATAGAAAGGAATATAGAAAGGAAGGAGGAGTAGCCTAGTGGTTGGGGCAAGTTGCCTTAGGCTGGGGGTTCAAATCCTGCTGGGAGGACAGCAACCTCGGACCGAAGGAACTGGGGTTTCCAGTCCCACAAGCACTTCTTGTAGCCTTGGGCAAGCCACTTAACCCTCCATTGCCTCAGGTACAAAAAACAAACAACCTTTAGATTGTGGGCCCTTCGGGGACAAGGGAAATATATACCATACCTGAATGTACACCGCTTTGACCAGGTGAAAAGCTGTATATAAAGCATTGCTAAATAAATAAATAAAAATAAATATCCTATCTAGCCCCAGTTAGACTCTCAACGTATTTCCTATGATAAATATCACAGCTTTGACCCCCCCCCCCCTTCTATCCCCCAACGGCACTCCAAGTTTGAAAACTAAAATGGTTTAAATTTCTCACCAATAACTGCATTCCACACCAAGTTTAACCGAGCAAGGTGCAGGCATTCAAAGATAAGGGGATGGGGCACATGACGACAATCATTGTAACACATACAAACAAACATCAGTACATGTTCACCAAACCCTCCAGTTCAAACCAAAACTGAAAACATGCATTTCTTCTAGCAGACGACGATTACGCAATACCATTAAACAATGGCAGGGATACAGGATGAAATTCAACGTGACCACCTATTGAACTAGTTATTCTGAAACAAAAATATTAAACAAGAGAAAAACCAGTATAATCTTTTTGCATATCAATCAATCCTGAAAGTAAAGTAAATTATACTGTATCTTAAAGAGGTGGTCAGATAATCATTACCATTTTGGCCTGTGGCAGCATACAAGAGCCATCAACTAAACTGTAAGAGGATGTAGAACTAGACCAAGGGCCAAATGGCAACTACAGTAGGTTCGCTTTCCTGACATTGAGGATCCCAGAGCAGAGAAGAGGCCCTACTAGGTCGAAGAAGGGCAAACACTAAACACTCCAGGTGCCCTTACAGAGATAGCTTGTGTCTTCCCAGGACTTTCCCCCCCTCCTCCCCCAACTAAGCTGTTGTAGTGATGCGACCATGAACTAGGCCAGTATCCATGATGACTCTCACCCAAGGCAGTGCTCCCAGAAGAAACCCAGCCATCAGAGGGTGAAATCTGCAGCCACCAAGCCAATGCTCTTTGATATTTTGGACAAGTTAGATACTGAGCCAACAATTTGGAGGAAGGACAGAATCTGAAGGTAATCCTGCAGGAGGCCCATGCCTGCCCTAGCCCAAAGCACCTGTTCCAGGGTCAAAATCATCAAACCCGAGTTGTAGGTAGACGCAGGCCCTGGGAACTGCCTGAAAGCAAGAACCCCAGAACTACAACCAAGCACAAACAAACATATTGGGGACAAGAAATTCTGCCCAAGTTCCGGGAAGAAACTCTACTGCTCTTGCAGTAATCACCAATCCAGACACTGAACCACTGGGACACATCTAGGACTGTTCCAAGAAGTGGATTGATTCAACTAGTCAATAAGAAATGGGAGACCCTGGATTCCTTGATTATAGAAGAGGCTGTCATGGCAACCCTGAATCTCAAAAAAGTGCAATGAGGGATGGCCAAAGCAAGAGCTGGGCCCGAAACAGAAAATGGTGGGCACGGATGTAGAAGCGGAGAAATCACTAAAGGAACTCCTAGATAAGGATACAGAAATTCACCTCAGAACATTCCAAGATGGATAGATACCCTCCATGTTGGAACCATGCAAAGACTAACCTGAATCTTTCTCAGAGGAACTAGGGTTCTTGTGGCATGACAATCAGCACTTACAAGCCCAAGCAGGGCCAGGAGTACTGGCTCTCTCTCTTTAAACCAGGAAGAAATACTGCCTTTGACTTTGAAGTGTGGAGGCCACAAGCGCAAGAGTTTGTAATGTCAGAAGGTGCTAAATAGTTTCAACAGCAACTCTTTTAAATAAGAAGCCATAAGGAACTCCAGAAGGGTAGGTCAGAGAGGCTCTGCCAGCTCTAAAAACACCTCTCACAGCTTGAGGACCTATAGAATCCAAGGGCCAATATGAGCCCATTCCAAGTAACCAGTCAGAGACATCCACCCACCAACTGTCTGTCCCTCGGAAGAGACCCACTGAACACACTATAAGGGCTTGCCAACTTCTCCCACCAAGTCTTGAGGACACTGAAATGCCCAAAAGGACCCTTCTCAGGCTGAGACCTATAAGCAGAAGAGGCCACCAGAACTGTTCCAAGCCTTAATCCATTGCCCAATGTGAGGATGGAATCCACTAAGCCCAATGTGAGGATGGAATCTCTAGGCCCATCATCTGGGAACCTCTGAGAGAGTGCTTCACCAAGGGCTTCTATCAGGCACCGCAGATCTGCCCAAGGGAGCCAACTGCTCTTAAAGTCAAGTTTGCTAAGCTGCAGCTGAGACATGGCCTCTACAGACCATAACTAGATCCAAGGCTACTACTGAGTCATCACAGCCAATGTTCTGAGAGAAGATCCTACTCACACTTTGTTCCCCACCCAACCAGTGAGTCTTGGGTTGCAAAGCTGGCATCTTACCAGAAGGGCCAGTATATCTCCTCTGGGCTATATGGCAATTGCTGTATCCCACATTAGAGCTCTCAGGCCACCATGCTCAACCAAGGCACTGCCACAGTCAAAGGTGTTCTTGAAAAGTACCTCCACCCTCCCCTTACAGGCTCCATACCACTGGTCTCCGAGGTGTTCCAACTCCCCTGAAATAGAGGTCAGTGCCAAACCAGGAAAAAGCTTCCCCTCAATCTGAGCTCCAGTGCCTCCCTGGAGAGAACACGAGCTTTCTCAAGGACACAGAGAAGAGAAGCAGCAGGAGGGGTGCTTCCAACCCTCTAGGCCAGGATGCATAAGCAGAGGAGACTAGCAAAGTGCAGAAACATCCAGAGAGTCTGAATAGGGGCAAAGAGGTCCTCTCTGTGAGAAAGACCAGCTCTGACAGAATAGTTTCCATCGCCAGGGCAAGCTCCCCTTCCCCCACATACGTACGCATAGAAGTCAAGAAAAATAAAACACTCCTCACTGTAGGACTCCTGAGGGGACCAAGCCAGACTTCTGGAGGAATGGATAAGTGGTAAATCAGGATGGAGGCCCGAAGTCCCCTACTGCCAGATGGGGGATGCCATAGTGCTCCTAGTCTCCTGTAGGGGAGGTCAGGGCCCCATATCCCAAAAAGGGGACTGGGCTGCCCCACCCCATAGCTACTAAAGACTGAAAACAGCCTGTGAGCTGTTTCAGGAGCTGTTGCTCAAGGCTGGCTAACTAAAGTATCCTGGGGCTTCACAAGACACTCGGGCCTGCAGGCTTGAGGCTGCAGCTGTCCTACCACACTTACCCCTACACAGACACTATACAGCCATCAATGGTTGGACTAAGAGAGAGCGCGATCAAACTTGGGTAAAACATGAATGGATATGAATGACATGAAGGTGCCTCAATCTTGGATCCATGATCATTAAGGGCTGTTGAGTAGGATGATGCAGGCTTTAAATAGGACAGAATCCCAAGAAAGAGGCTGCCTGGCCCAGAAAACAAGCAACACATGGAGGAGGTAAGTAAAAAGTGCAGTCAACCAGCAAATCTTATGTACCACTCATTCTCTCCTGTCACTGCTTGAGCATAAAGTACATGTTCTAGACATTTACAGTTCACATCTATCACAGTTTACTGCTGTACACTGAAAAAACTGTATAGGGGGGGAAAAAAATCAGCAACATTAAAAATATGACACTGACACGTGTAAAACCATTTACAAGATCAATGGTACCCAAAGGATAAGGATTTAGACCAGAACTAGAAAAATGTGTTTTCAGAATCAGGACGATTAATGTGATACTTCAAAACAGATTTCGATTTAGCTTTCAGCAGGTTGCCAATTAAATCAAGTTAACTATCTACATCCTACGCTTTTTATGCTGCTAGAGCTTGAATTGAAAATGTTGACAGAATATGAATAAATCCATCAATCAATAACAAATTAACAGTGTCCCACTTCAGGCCTTTCTTAGTAGGTTTCCATTCTGTATCAGGAATTATGCCCAGTTAAAGGTTCACCATATCACAACATTTGTTAATTGACAGACACAAGAAAATAAATTAGTTCCCATCACGTTGGCAAGGATCAATAGGAAAACTGCTTAACATACCAACAGTGTAAAAAAGATTTAAATGACATTACCACCAAGATGAAAGACTTACTGTACTGGAATCATTTTTAAGAAAACTTGAGACACACTGCTCTATCCAACACTCCCATGAAGCAGCATGGGAGTCTTCCACGCGCGCTGCTGCCAGAGGGGGGAGGTGGTGCTGTGATATCACCTTTCTAGTCACAATACTGCAGCACCTTCCCCAGCCGGCAGTAGCGCAGGTGGAGGACTCCCGCACAGCTTTACAGGAATGTTACCTCTCTCGCATCCGAGTGCGAGGAATGTCTTCAGCTCATGGCACTCAAATACATTTCACACTAGGAATTTGCCTTCAACAAGGACATCCAGTGCCTCACTTGCATCTGAAATGAAAGGCTATCATTGGAAGTTCCTCTGTTCTGCCTCCACCTGCTGGCTGGGAAGCATAACCCACTCATCTGGACTGGTCCAGCAGGACAATACGGTATCACAGATTGTGTAGCATGGACTACTCAAACTCAGTCTCATTGCTGAATTCTTCGATTAAAGAGTAAAAAATCAGGAAAGGAATTAAAAGGAAAGCGAGTAGCTGCAGTACATACTGACTGCAGTAAAGCTGACTTCAGGAGAACCACTGATGCTGCTGAAGAAGTAATCGGATAAGCGTTTTCTATGGAATTGAGAAAGAGAATAGTTAACTCACTACGGACAAAACTGCATCTCTTATGTTTTGGCTTTAGTTTTACTTCTTTTTTGGGGGAGGGAGGGGGGGGAAGTAGAGTAGACTTGAGAAAAACTGCTATTCTGAAACATAATGGAAATTCAATGCATTATCCATGCTGACACCTAGATCCTTCTCCTGGGTGGCGACTCCTAGGGGCACATTTACAAAACTGCATTGACCGCGGTAGCAGCTAACATAGGGCAGCTGCAGAGAACGCAGCAATTTTCTGCGCTATTTGCGGAACGAGAGTTATCTTCAGGCATGGGCAGGATTAAGGCAGAGAGCAGGCATGTCTGCAACTCACGATACCATGGACCTCAACAGCATGTGTTACCTACCGAATCTGCAGACAGAGCAGGAACAGCTCACGTGTTAGCTGCATCCACGATGCTGCCCAACCGCGTTCTCTGCATTTTTGTTGCATTATCTGCTGGGGAAATGCTGTGCATGCCCCCAAAAGATAATGCACAGCTTTTGAAGCTAACATGGCGCTATCTGCATTAATGCGCTGCATTAGCTGCAAAAGCCTATCGTGGCTTAGTAAACATGCCCCCTAATGTGGAACCTTGCATCATGTAGTTATAATTTGGATTGTTCTTCCCTAAGTGCATAACTTTGTATTTGTCCACATTAAATTTCATCTGCTATTTGGAAGCCCAAAAAGAGCGATATAAGCACTAAATTAAAGTCTCCTGAAAAGGCCTTTGGAGGGCAGACATCATATGAAGGAGAACTTGCATGAAGTGGAAAAGGGATATATTATATAAATTTATGTATCGTTATTTACTCACTTATGATTAGTAGAGATGAGAGTGTGGTGCTTTCTTGTCTAAGATGTTTGAAGATCAAGACATTATAAATAATCTGTATTATCTCATCGATGTAGGGAGAGGAACCCTTCTGGAAGCAAGCCAAACGCTCCCGGTATTTATTTATTTTTAATTTTAGGATCAATATGATTTCAAATTGGCAAGCTTCCTGTACATAGAGAAACTGAGTGCAAGGTGTCAGTTTTCTATAACTCAAACCTGCAGATCCCTACAGATGCTTGAATGCGGCCAGGGGCTTGAAACCTTGCAGAATCCTGATGTTACAGTTATTTAAACGTGTCTTCTCTTATGAGTGCATGACATTCCAGTGTGCACCAGCAGAGAAGAAAGAATGCAAATATATGTGCAGGTAAACTTGGGAGGAGACTATGTTGAAGCAACTTTGCTTATTCATATTAAACTATTTCAATGAAACCCAAAGTGCAGGTTTTTGACCTAGGGGCACCGATTTACAGGTTGCAGTACACTTGGCTCCTTGACAAATAGAATTGTTAACACAATGGTGATGCAGTAGTCAGGGACTAACAATTCCTGTATGTAAATGTCTCATGCATATGTTTTCCATCAGAAGTATAAATAAGCAGGATTTATTATCCTGTCTTTCATATAGAGAAAAAAAAACCAATAATAGTTGTTGTCGCCAACTTTGATCAATCCAAGAAGCACTCTTTGTAGAATCAAGGTTAAGAAAGAAATGTCCTAGTCTCCTAGGTTAAGACAGTAATGAAAACATGTTTGGAGATGCAAATTTTTGTTGGCATTAATAGTTCTCAACACTGATGGACAGATGATATTAGTCGGAGGGTACGTTATTGCCGTCGTTAAGGCTGAGAGATCCTAACCTCCAACATCTGTATTAGTAAGTCTTGTGATAAATACCAGGGAAATTATAAACTCTGGGCCCAATATTCAGCACTGGCAGCTAGCACTGAAACTTGCACCCAGATATTCAGTGGCAGGGCAATATCCAACCAGCAGAAACTGAATATCCAGGTCGGCCACAGAACCTGGAAACGAACTGGGCAGCAGTGATATTGAGCCGCTGCCCAGTTAGCTTCCGTGGTGAAAGTAAGGCCAGCCTTTGCTGCGCCTTACTTTTGCCATGTAGCCATAAACCTGTGCTGCCCCTAACACACCCCAATGCTAACTGGGTAGCACTGGGACATGAAGCATTTACACGGTTTGCAGGTCTGCGGTAGGTCTGCAAACCGTGTAAATGCCTTTGAATATTGGACCCTCTGTGTCAAGCACTGAATCTAGATAGTTCATAAATCAGGACGTGTAAACTGACTTGCTACATACTTGCTGGTGATAAGTTATCCGCAATACTGCAATATCTCATGGTGTACTCCATACAGACAGAAATAATCAATATGCGTAGGTAAATAAATAATGTGTGCCGCAAGCATATTAGGGAGATATCTGGTACAGCTATTAAATGCCTAGATGACTGAAAGGAAAAGATGGATGTATGGAAGCAACTCAGACATATGGCGAGGTTGCCACTGCAACTGGAAAGAAAGGGGCATGTTTACTAAAGCACAGTAGGCTATTGCAGCCAACATCATGCGATACTGCGGGGCACTATCTTCACTATCTGTTGAGGGCATGCACAGCCTTTCCCCTTCAGGTACAGCACTGAAAATACAGGCAACATGGCCGGGCAATACCATGGATGCAGCTATTGACACCCATTGAGGTCTGCAACTTTGGCAATTTACTGCACAATGCTGACACAATGCTGATTGTTCTTCCCTAAGCAAAAGCAAGCATTACAGGCACACCCAATCTCCACCCTAATCCCACCCAAGTGTGCAGCTATCACGTAATCTGTTGACACTGCAGAAAATTGCTATAACTGCATTTGTCCCACATTAGCTGCTACCGCAGTGCACTTTTCCCACAATATCAGCGCGTTAATGACTAACGCACTTTAGCAAACATGCCCCAGAATGTTCGTACAAACCTCCGTGAGAAAGAACAGTAGGAAAAAAAGGTTTTGTATTTTAATTTTTAATTTATCTCCTGGGAATATCACTGAATTAACAGCATTTTGAACAACATGCTTGGGTATGTAAATAGCTGATGATATGTTGGTTGAATTTCACTGACAGACCTTGATGGTCTGAAAGGAAGTAGGTATTTTTAAAATATTGATAATGTTATTTCCCCTTCCTTTGTTTATCTTGATTTTCTTATTTCCTTGGTCTGGAGGAAGGAGGACTTTATTTCTCATTAAGTTTGTGCTGTGCTGTGCTCTGCAAGGATGACTGGACAAAAGGAATATTATGAATAAATATAAACCTTACAAACTAAATAAGGATATGATATAGTTTCTTTTTTGGTAACACAGGCACTCAGCCCTCTGACTGCATTAAAATAATGATAGGAAGATATTTAGGGTAACTAGACCCTGGCAATGTATCAGGTTGAAGTGATCTGAGGCATTCATAGAGAAATTCTAGAGGTTTTTAACAGAAATGCAGAAACTGAAAGGAAAGACAAAGACATTTCCTTTATTTTTATCAAAACCCTCCTTGAAAAACAAACATTAAAAAAAAAAGAGAGAGGGCTTTGTGTTTTTACTTTGGTCCCCTTCTTGTTTATTAAAAAGAAGAATAGCAATGTTCTCACATTCCCTCTTATGGTGACTGTATCCCAAAAAGTTGCAGACAGTCTTAGAGAACAAACTATGTTCGCTGCGCAATCACTGTATGTAAGACAGAGCATTATTGCCCTTAACAGGCATGAAATGGTGCTGCACTGTACTGACAGGTTGGTTTGGCGAGTTCTGTCTCGTTGTGCAGGCATCGAGGTGAGACTGAACGAGCGCTTAGTGCAGGAAATGAGAAGCTTGGTCCTCTGGAACCAGCACAGATGGCGCTGGCAGTAGTTCCGTCACAGAATGGTTAGCTGTAGATTCTTCAGCAGCCCATGAGGAGGCACCAAAGTGCGAGAGGAGCCTAGGACTGAGTACATGCCCTGTTCTTGAATATCTGGACTTCTTGCACTACTATGCATAAAGGAGGTATGTATCAGCGCAACATTGCACATTATATGGGAAGCACATGGTAAGGTGAGCCACAGCATTATTGAAGATTTCTCTCATTCTCTCTTGATGGCGGCAAGCAATGAATCGGACTATGCAGAAATACAAGTTTCAGAAGTATGTTCTGGTCCCAGGCAAGCAGAGCAAACTGGACGGTGGTGGAAGGCTCCGGAACACAGTGGACAAGGATCATATTCAGCCATAATTTTGGAGCAGAAGCCACAAAAGTAAGAAAACAAATAGAAATAAAGAATGGCAAAGAACTTCACAAAAAAAATTAAACAAAAAAAAGAATATTTGGTGGCAGGGTTTTGTCACATGCCCATTTGGCTGCATGGAAAAATCAAAGAAAACCTGGAGATGCTGAGAACACCACGGCCATGCACGCGCAGAACTTTCCACTAAAGCTATAACCTTGGGGAGATCAGTTCATCCTGGCACTGTTGAATGAAGTCACTCACTTGTGTACCTTAAGATTCAATCCTGCTTAGAACCAGCAGTCACAGGATGACGCAACAGACAATTCCAAGAAAGAAAGTGCTAACATTAAGCAATACAAGGGAGAACACATTTTCTTGGAAGGCATGTTATTGGTCAAATGGTCTGCCAGGAGACTTAAAAATGGACAGCCCAATATTCAACGTGACTAACGAGGTCAGCAGACCTGATAAGCGCGTTAATCACGGTGATGGGATATTCAGTGGCATTAATGTGCTTGGTGCCGCTGAAAGTCCTGATGCTAGCCGGCTAGCGTCTGGGCATTCTGGGGACGGGGGCAGCGGAGATGTTCAGTCGCTGCCCGGTTATTGCTAAGGAATGAAAGTTGAGCACCTTAAAGGGTGGCGTAAAAGCTTTTGCCGCAGCGGCTATTCAATGCCAGTGACCAGATATGGCCCCGGTATTGAATATCCGAATCTTAGGTTCAGCGGCAATGGGCTGGAGATGTTTTCCTAAACAAGAAGGAATTAAATAAAAATGTTGCTCTATGAACAGTTTTTAAATACACATGTATTGGGTTGCGTATTTGATGAAGCATGGACTCATAACTGATGTAACTGAACTATATGCAACTTCAATTGGGTTTTAATTGGAAGGTAAGGGATGAATATTAATAAAATCTAATCTGATCTGAAAAATGCTAACTTTATCATTCCTTTGTTGTTTTTATTGTATTATTTGCATCTAGCCTCCACTATAACGGTTATAGAGCAGGATATAAATAATTAAACTAAACTAAACAAGGCCGTCTGTGACCCTCAACCATCAGGATACCAAATCCACAAAGATCAATATTTACAAGTTCTCTCTAGTATTCTGGTACATATCTAAAAATAAAAAGGATGACAGAATTTATCAAACCAGCACGATAAATAAAACCTGCCAGTGTGTTCAAAGAATATTCTCTACATATAGTAACTGACTAGAGTAACGTTACTGCCAGAAAAAAAAATACATATGTGGCCTGTATTTCCAATCAAAACACAATAATGCAGTGAACTGGAAGGAAACATGCTGAGCGCCCAAGGAGAAACAGAACATCGTTAAAATGATTAACTCTCAGAAAAACAAAAAGTCCCTCAAGTCTGTGCGCGCCAACCCAGGGCTCTCGGAAGTGGCTAGAAGGGAACCACATTTGCTTCTTTTCATGGTTCCAGTGGAAGGGAGCAGAGTAAGAGTGTCAAAAACAGTCTTCCAGGTCTGCAAACAAGTCTGGTATGGGGCAGGGGGAAGGGAGGAGGTAGTATCCCAAATATGAAAATTAACCTGGTCATTAGAGCAATTAGGGATATTCGCTGCAGGCAGCCTCAAACTGGATGTGTCTGGGAGCCATGAGAACTAAATCTGGGAAGCATTGCTATACCTTTGCCAAATATATGAAATGCTCCATCTATCCAGTATGTCACTTGATTTTCCGCTCTGCAAATTCCTTCATTTAGACAGACATACATATTAATGTTATTTTAACAGGACGCTTATCATACTATCTTTTTTAAATTTAGTTTTCAAAACAGCATAAGAAAATGTTTTAAGAGTATGCCAGGCTATGTCTCCATTTTTAAATTTCTCCACCGAAGGACACAGCTTAAAAAAAGTTGTATAGAAGTGTACAGAAATGTCAGCAGTGACCCTTTTTTTTTTTTTTATTAAACAGAGGAAACCACAATATTCCTGACAATTAAAACAGATACAGCATATCTCAAAAAAATACTAACTAATAATTGTTCTTCAATATCCCCTGCTCATCATATTCTCACACCGTCCTCCAATACTGAAGAACAAACTGGACTTTCAAGGAAACAAAAAAGGAGAAATGAGGTATCTTTTACTCTTCCCTAAATTCCACACCATTCCCCCTAATCGATCCACTGGAAAGGAGTGAAAAAGAAATAAGATAACCCTATCTTCCAGTCCTAAAAATCTCAGTCCACAATTACATAAAAGAAAATCTCTTATCCTCCCTCTACTAAAAGGTACGTAGTGCCATTAACCTTACTACAGTCAAGGATACAATGCAATGCGTGCCTTCGAGTCAATGCTGACTCCTGGCAACCCCGCAGCTCCAGGAATAGCTGAAAGAATAAAACCAGTTAGACATGAAACTAAGCCCCCGCTGAGGTCACGTGATGCGGTGAGACCAAGTGTATGCAGCTTACTCGATCTCTGGGTTTCCCTCGCCCTCACCAGGAATTGGAGCAGTTTTTTCCCACTGCAGCGCAGCGATTTGCAGTCGCTTGGAGTGAGAGGAGCATGGGGCAGAGGGTGATTGAGGAACGGAGAGCATGGCAACAGGAGCGAAGGCAGGCAGACGAGAGAGGGAACGAGCGGCTGGGCCGTCTAAGATGGCGACTCACCTCCGGCGCTGAATTCACCCCCTTCACCAGCCTTCCTTGAGGTGGTTTCAGCAGCAGTGGCTGGTGCGCTATCCACCCAATTCGATGTCCTACACGCAAAAATAGACACCTTACAGGAATCTTTGGGCTCGTTGGGGAACCGGATGCAGCAAGCGGAGGCTCACATTACAAAAAAACGAGGAGGGAATGGAGGCGGTTTCCACGGAGCTGCAGCACTTGCATACAATGCTCCAGGCCCAGGCAGCTAAGCTTGATGATCTGGAAAACAAATCCAGATGGAACAACCTCCGCTTCATGGGCATCCCCGACCAGGTCTTGGACAAGGAACTGCGGACTTTTTTGGAATCGCTTGTGCAGCGGATACTGGCCAGGAGTGGGGACTGGGGCCCGGTCCGCCTGGAACGTGTGCACCGAGTGGGACCCAGTCAAAGGACAACAGGCCCAGAGTGGTTTTAGCAAACTTTTTGGAGTTCACACAAAAAGAAGCTGTGCTGCGAGCGGCCTGACAGCAAGGGGCAGTGGTGCAGGATAACATAAAAATAAGGGTGGCACAGGACTACTCCGTGGGCTTGAGTCAGCGCCAGAGAGCGTATGCGACTTTATGCCAAAAGCTGGTAGATGCAAATATAAAATTCACAGTTCAATATCCAGCCCGATTGCATGTCAATTATAAAGGGGGACATCGGATGTTTGACACGGCAGCGGAAGCGGCCCAATACGTCAATGAGATAGTGAGGAACAATGTAGTGGTGTCTACAGCAGGGCAGAGTGGTGGATCATGAGGTAGGCCTGCAACACAGTCAGGCTGCTGAGAATGTGGGAAGCTGATGGGTTTTGGTGTTGGAGAGCCTGCAGGAGTAGCGGGAGGAGACAGGCAATACCAGCTCGCAGCCCTGGATTTCTAAAAAGGTGGTGATAATGCCAGAACATTTACCAGCGAGAGCATTGGAGCAGTGGACATTGGGACTTTGAACTCCATGCTTGCCAGGGCCGCAGTAAATCGAGCAATTGGATTGATCTGCTGTTTTGATAAAATGATGTTTAGCCCTCGAGTTGTGTTAATGTGGGGGCATGTGCTGATTATGTGTTGTTATTAGACTTCCCTTCCCTTGTTGGGGCGGTGGTAATATTTGAGAACTATAGAGGACAAGGCTAGAACATGTTTGATGATAGCCCTCAACATGGGACCTGGGTGCATGGGGAAGCTGAACGATAAGGGAGGGAGGAGGGCATGGAGTTAGGGGCTGAGGCCAGGGAGAAGTAGGTGGGGGGCGCCCTACACATCATTGTGACCTAAATAAGGAGAGGAGGGAAAGGGTTAAAGAGGTAGGATGAGAGGGTTCCGGAGGAAAGGGAGAGCTTGGAGTAGGGAAGAAGCTCAGGGGGGGGGAGGGAGGGAGAGGTAGTAGTAAATGGGGGAAAGGGTGGTGGGAGTATAGAGGTGGCAGGGGAGGGTACTTTGCAGCCATAAAGGGATAAAGAGGCAGATTAGGAAACATCGGGGAGGAGTTGGGGGGGCCCTTCCTTTGATAAGCTGGATAGCCGGAGAGTTGGCAGCATATTGGGACCCACCACTCTGAAGCTTATATCATGGAATGTCTGTGGAGTAGGGAACCCCATTAAGAGGTATAAATTACTATGGGCTTTGGCGAGGCAAAACTGCGACATTGCCATGCTACAAGAAACCCACCAGACTGCTGAAGAGCACGTTAAGCTTAAGAGGGACTGGGTGGGGCAGCAGTGGGGCGCCCCAGCAAAGGGAAAAAAGGGAGGGGTGGTCATTTTGATACATGAACAGATTAGATTTGTTTTGTAGCAGGAATATGTGGACCCAGAGGGTAGGTATCTGTTGTTGTATGGTATGCTAGAGGGACGGCCCATTGTGTTGGGGAATCTTTATAGTCCAAACATCTTAGATCGGGCACTGTATGCTCGTTTGGCTTCACGGGTGGAGCAAATGCCAGATGCCCCCTTGATCATCACTGGGGACTTTAATGGGGTCCTCGACATTGAGATGAACATGATGAGGGGGGGAGGGGATGGAGCGAGAGCGCAGTCCACCAAGGCTCTACAGGGCCTGCGGCGCAGATTGGGAGTGGTAGACCCATGGAGATTATTACACCCAAGGGATAGAGACTTTACCCATCAGTCGAGGGCCCATGGCTCAAGCGCTTGGATTGACTACATTTTGGTATCAGAACGGTTGTTTGCCTGTATATCCGACGCGCAAATTGGCCCCACGGAGATATCCGATCATGCTCTGATCTGGGTGGACTTGGATTGGCAGGATGTAGCTTTTCATACTTGAATTTGGCGATTCCCGATAGAGATGTATAGGGATGCTGAGTTCCACAATTTTTTAAAAAGACAATGGCAGGAGTTTGTTTTGTATAATGGGCAGCACCAGATGGACCCAGAGTTGTTCTGGGAGACCAGAAAGGTGGTCCTCGGGGGACATTATTGGTTATGTCACGCGGAAACGGAAATTGACAGATCAGATAGTACGATTAGAAAAACAAGTAGAAAGACGGCGGCAGATTGCTAACCCAAGTGCGGTAACTAAGTGGAGATTGTGGGAAACCCAAACGGCCCTTAATGAATTGCTTCATAGGAGAGCAAAGAAATCTTATATGTACTATCGGTATCAACTCTACCGGTTTGGGAATAAGCCTGGGAAATTTTTGGCACGCTGTCTTCAGGGCCATAGAGGTGCCCGCTCTGTGGCGGCTCTGCGCGATGCCCAGGGGATGTTACACACGTAGAATTGGGCGATTGCCCAAGTGTTTTGTTCATTTTATCAAAAGTTGTCCTCCAGGGAGGAGGGGTCCTCAATAGCCATGGAGGAGCACCTGCGTGGAGTGAAGATGCTGCGGCTGACGAAAGACCAGAGGGCACAATTAGACAAACCGGTAACTATCGAGGAGGTTCAAGGAGTCATTAAGACGGCGAGCTGTTACAAGATGCCTGGCCCTGACAGGTTTGGAGCCGAATTCTATAAGCTGTTGGGAGAGCTGGTCCCCCCCACTATCGTGGCGATGTACCATCAGAGAGTGGAGCAGGGAAGGTTCAAATGGGGCGTGAACCACGCGCATATTATCTTGATTCCCAAACCAGGTAAAGATCATACACAGGCGGCCTCTTATCACCCTATTTCTTTGCTCAATTTTGATTGCAAGATGCTGGCTAAGATATTGGCGGATCATTTGGTCCTGGTTTTGGGAGAATTGGTGCATGGCTCCCAAGTGGGTTTTGTGATGGGACAGTACGCAGTGCGCAATATACGTAAAATCCTGGCGTCATTGGAGTGGGTTAGGGACGCGGAAAAGGCTTTTGATCAGGTCAATTGGGCTTATTTGAAAATGCTTTTGCCATACTATGGGTTGGGGGCTCCTTTTTGTAATATGGTGGACCTTCTCTACGCAGAGCCTACGGTGGGAGTCCTATGTAATGGCGTTATGTCTGATAAGTTTTGCTTAGAAAGGGGTACGCGACAGGGCTGTCCGCTCTCCCCCTGCTCTTTGTGTTGTCCTTAGATCCGTTGGTGCGAACGATAGAGCATCGAAAGATATACGGGGGGGGGGGGTACATATTGGCAGGTATAGTTTCAAGATGGCGGCTTTTGCTGATGATATGCTGGTGCATCTGTTGTCTCCTCAGCAATCGTTGCCTCCTTTATTAGAGGAATTTAGGACGTTTGGTAGCTTCGTGAGACTGCGTATTAACATGGAAAAGTCGAAGGCATTGGATGTGGCGGGTATGCTTAGGGGGATGTGGGGTGGAACCTTCCCGCTTAAGTGGGCGCATGATTCATTTGTCTATTTAGGTATCTTGTTGACCCGGGAACAGAGAGAGCTGTATGAGAAAAACTTTGAGAAGATTCTTGGTAAAACCCGGGCGCAACTACAGGCATGGGCGCCTCTCCCGCTGTCTCTATTAGGTAAGGCGGCAGCGTTAGGAATGGTGATTTTATCGCGAGCTCCCAGTTTGGGTGACAAGGCGGAACTTGACGTGCCTGGAGCAGGAAGTCCAGAGGTTTCTGTGGAAGGAGGCAAAGGCCCATATCCCGTTGAATCGGCTGCAGAGAGGATGGAATAAAGGGGGAATTTGGAGTGCCAGACCTCCGGATCTATGCATTGGCTTGCCAGGCACGGCATACTGGTGACTGGCTAGGGAACACTGAGGTGTATACCCCTAGAGGGCTGGAAGGGGCCCTGGTGGCCCCACTGAATTTGATGGCGGCACTGCATTTGGAGAGTTCTAGTTTGCTGAGCCGCGTGAAAAGCAGTGTTTTGATAATGCCGGCAAGATGTGGGGAGCGAAGGGGAGATGGGAGCAAATTTTAGTGCCGAAAGCCATGTCTGGTGGGTAAGGGTCCGATACTTCATAGGTGGAGAGAGGCTTCACCTCCTACTTTTTGGGAATGGCGCAATAATTTCCATCAGTTGATGCTCTTTGAGAGGAGGGGAGCCAGAGGCAAGGTTCAAAATTGGGCCGCCTTCTTACTGATTTGGGAGCCTTATATACAAACACTAAGTCCGTATGCTCGCAATGAAGAGTTACACGGGAATTAGAATGGGCTTGCTAGGCAAATCAGAGGGGATGGGGGTGGTACTGTGAGCCGGGATAAATACTGGGTAATTAACCGATGCTCGGTCCCGATTGATGGCACAGTGGGATGGATGGCTGGCTGAAAGGTGGGGGGGGGGGGGGGGGGGGGGGGGGGGGGGGGGGAGGGTAGGGAGGGAAGGGGGTCTACATAAATATACTCATGTCTTGTCTGTGTCTTTCTTGGCAGAAGCCATTAATGGGCCTCGGAGCGGTGGCCAAGAGACAGCCCCGCCCGAGGTGATGTGTTTGTAATTGAACTATGTTGCAAAGTGTTGTTAGTATTAATAAACAAGAGTTTAAAAAAAAACAAAAACAGTTGGACATGTGTCAAACTTATACAAAAAATAAACTCATAGATGTCTGTGGCTAATATGTCCTGGAGTTAGTGTGTGATGACTTGGGATTACAGGTAGTCTCTCCTGGTGCCAGTCAGGTTAAGGGGACCCTATGTACAAATGGAGCCCACATTTTATGAAGGTGCTGTACCTTCCCTTGCAGAGTGGATGTTAATCTATTGAAGTACGTCGCTTCCCCAGCTTTAAACAACCAATCAAGAACAGAAGGACCCAGAGAATCCATATGCCAGCCAGTCCCAGTTCAAGGTGTTGGTGCCCTAGGCAAACTAAGGGGTATGTTTACTAAGCAACAGTAGTGGCTGCCGTGTGTGGGGCTGCAGCTCCAATACCGTGGCTTAGTAAACATATCCCTATCTCTTACATGCCACATCCCCCATCCCCTCCCCTAACAGTCAAGAAACTATTGTTTAGCTTTGAATGTCCAGATCACCTAGTTTGTCTAATGGTTGGGCCAGCATCAGGCTATTGGCAATTGTGCTGCTAAAAGCAGTTCATTCCCCTAGATATATCCAAGTCCCCACTTGTTGTGTTGTCTATCTTGATTAGTCTGTAAGCTCTTATGAGCAGGGACAGTCTCTTACATGTCTGTGTACGGAATTCAAAACGGCATGGGATAAACACAGTGGATCCCTTTACAGCAACAGGATAAAAACAAAACAAACTGAAACGTAACTTCTGAACCATCTAACGTCTCAACAAACAGGGGTGTCCTACATGGGAGTGGTGGGTTCACCCCTAAACAAAGACATGGGGAGCGGCAGGCGCACCTACTCTTGCCATCTTGCTGGGCAGACTAGATGGACCATGCTGGTCTTTATCTGCCGTCATCTACTATGTTACCATGTCACAATGCTGCATACACCTTGTAGCGCTATACAAATAAGCAGTAGTAGTGGCTCGGAGAGGGAATATTTACCCATCGCACCCCCTCCCCCCAGATCACCAAACAGCATACTGACTGGATCCAACACCACAGCTCACTCTGATTAAACCAATCTGCTTCAACACTTCCTGCTAGTAACACCGTGTCCAAGAACATTCCCACATTTTGGAAGCCTGACAAGAGTAACCTAGATTGGGCACTGTTGGAAACAGGATATGAGGCTTTATGGACCTTGTGCTCTGACCCAGTATGGCATCTCTTATGTTTCTAATTTCCAGCACTCACGCCAGCATAACTATCTGCTGCAGTCTGATCCTGTACAACCCCCAAGGACATGGAATAGAGCTTCTGCACTCTTATACTCACTACCAGCCCCAAGGGCTTTTGCCGCCCCAGGCAGAGATCCCAGCCCTGCCGCCCTCTCTCCCCCCCCACTCCAGTGTCAAGCCACGCAGTCCTCTCCCCCATGCTGAGCCATGCCACTGCCCCTGCCGATTCCAGAGGTGGGACGGGGGGTGTGTGACTCGGCTCAACAGCAGGCCATGTGCTTTGGCACTCATGGCCTGCCGCTTCTGACCCTCCCCCCCCCCGACACAACTTTGGGAGTTCAGAAGTGGTAGGTCATGTATGCTGAAGCACATGGCCTGCTGCAGGCCACAGCTGCCGCACCAATGCTGCTGCCAGAATCAGCAGCAGTGGGAGATGGTGTTGCAGCTCAGCATGGGGGGGGGGTCGGGGAGACCGCAGGTCATGCGTGACAAAGCATGTGGCCTGAAGCAGGCGCTGTGCCGCCCACAGAGATCTGCTGTCCTAGGCGGCCACCTCACCTGTCTAATGGACAGGACGGCCCTGCTTATACTGACTATCTCCAGTTTGTGACCAGAAAACACTTAAGTTTCTTTGTATATTACTTTCCCCACTCATCAAGAGACTCCCAAATATTTATGCCATCCCAAAACACATTCTGGGGCTGACAAAATCCCTGCCATCAGTTGACATATGTAGATTTGTGGTATCAGTTCTTACATCTTAAAGCCCCTAAAGAGCAGTTTCCAGTGGCGTTGAGTGTCCTAGGTGATGGAAATGATCTCTGAACATACTGAAAGAGTATTGCCCACCAGTCTCAATTGTACTTCTTGCAAATACAGTACATGATTTCCCCTTAAGCATATCAATACATTTAACAATGCCCGCCCTGTCCAGATCATGCATAAAGAATACAAATGTAGGGAAAAATATAAATTTAGATTCTCCAGCAAGGAGAAAAGTCAATAATCTTACAATTTAGACCTGCATGATATTTAAGATAGGTTGATTCTTTCTTTAGTATTTGCCACACCTGCTACATCTGCTAAAAAGAGATGATCCTGCAGTCTCCCCACCACCAGCACCACCACACCCCAAATCCTCTCTAGATGTCACCCATTTAAACACCAACCGAGGAAACAAAATCTGTTTTCCTAGCTCAACTTATTGAGCTTCTGCTGATTACCGATAGTGAACCCTCAGGACTTTAACAATTGAAGCGTAATAGTATAAAACTTCAAATTTGGGTAGCAGAAGGGCCCCCGATCCTTGGGCTGATTCAGTCTCTTAACACTTATCCCAGCCCTCCTCCCCATATAAAAGTCTTTAATTTACGCCCCTAACTCTGAAAGAGCTTGGTAGAATACATATCGGTAACTGGTTGAAAAGGAAAATAAGCTATCTTCAAGACTGCCACCTTCCTCAGCCAACTTAACGACAGCAAAGCACATATCTCCAAATCTAATGTTAACTATAATTATAAGCCCTATTGCATAAGTTAACTCTGCTGGATCCCGGGAAATATACACCCCAACTAACAAATCTTCCAGTCTGCCCCTTTAAAAGGAAAATCCTCAGATAGCTTCTTCCTTGCTCCTCCCAAATCCACAGCCTCCGTTTTACTCAAATTGACCTTAAATCCTGAAAGCTTTGAGAAAAGGTCAATCTCCTGCAGCAACGCCAGAACTGATTCCCTGGGGTGAGTAAAAAAGATCAGAGTATCATCTGCATATAAAAAGATCTTATATACCCACCTTACCCACTTGAACTGGGTACCATTTTGTTCTGATGCATTCATGCTACAAATGTTTCAATTGCAAACATGGGTGACAGTGGGCAACCTTGCCTCATTCCGCCTTACTGTCAGAATTCTTTGGACATGCACCAATTAATAAGATCCGTGCCAACGAGCTGGTGTATAAGGCTTGGACTCATGGATAAACCCTTGCACCAAGTTAAATGTGCAAGCATGTCAAACAGGAACTCCCACTCCACCCAATCAAATGCCTCCCCTTCGTCTAACACAGCGCACAGGGCAGATACCCTATGCTCTTTCACCAGCTGTAAGAAATACACAGCTTTGTTGCCCTGCTATAAACCTGATTTTGAGGCATTGGAACAAGCAGGCTGTTCAGATTCCAAGGAGTTAAGCTCATCCCAAGCTGCTATCAGTTCTTTATAAATCCAGCCAGACTCTGTCCTCTTATGCTGCTGCTGAAGATTTGTCACCAAAGTTGTTAATCTCTTTGTATTCACCTCTCTCTCCTGCCTCCTGAATCAAGATGCCCCTCATATATACTGCCCCTCCCCCAATCCTGTAAGCTGAGAACTGCCACCTCCCCATTATCATTCCATCGGCATCATGCCTGCCTTAACTTATCACTTCCTCTTGCTGAAGGAGGTACACACAGGCACACCATTAGGGGGCTAAATGACCACTCCACATATTCTGTGGTACCCATCGACCAGTTGTCATACCATGATCTGATAGAACAATTGGGTACACTTCAAAAGAGCTAAATGACCCCTTCTGAACCCTTTGCACCAGGAAATAACCTATACGAAAATAAGATACAGTTTTTTTGGGAGCGATAAGTATTTTCCTACTACCCATCAGCCCAACAATCAATCACTTAGAGGGATGTTTACTAAACGATGGTAGCGGACTCCGTGCAATATCGGAGCCACGGCCCCATTGTTTTCAATGGGGCCACGGCTCCGATATCACACGGAGTCTGCTTCCGCTGTTTAGTAAACATCCCCCTTACACTCCACGCATCAACCCAACCCATCCCCCTCCCATATATATCACTCCTCACAACCATACACCACAGACATTCACTACAATAGTAATTTGACCAATTTTAAAACAGTAACTTACATACAGAAAGCACTCCATATAACTACTTCTCCTTGGTTTTACTTTATGGACTTCTAAAAGCACTCCTTCCCACCTATCTAGTCACCCACTCCCCCCAAAAATAAAATTACACACTACCTAGACTTCCCCTACCTTCTAATCCTCAGAGGGAAAAAAAGGATAAAGGCGGAGCAAATAAAAGACCCCCCCTCCCCAAAACAGTTTGTCAGATTCCTCATCTGCTTCTGAGCTCCCTGTGCTGGTCTCCTTAAGCGGACTCCTTCTCCTCTGCGTATTTGGCAGTGATGCCACAGGAGATGCCATCTTAGACGCACCCAAGTATTTGTAATAATGTGGTCGAGTACTAGAAGAATCTGAGCAACCCTTTTTCAACCACGGTGAATGGAGCAGGGTATCACACTGCTACTTTGGTTCTCTTCTGTGCCAGACAGTCACAGTATTTCAAAATTTCTTTCCACTTCCTCGTGGTCTCAGCTGCAAGATCTGGGTATTTGTATTCTACAGTCCCCGTTTTATGGCACTCCCAAATAATAGTTTCTCTATCTAGGAACTGTCAGAATTTAACGACAAAGAAGCATGACCTGCTCCCACCTAGAGGCACAGCCACATTTCTCGACGTACCCTTTCAGTCTCATATGGAACTGAAGATGGGCGGTCAGGAAAACAGGCCTTTAACAGATCTCAAATGAAAACACAGAGTTTGTGCAATCATCTCCCTCCAGAACCAAGAATATGTGGACATTTGACAGTCTGACCCCGTTTTCCTTATCCTCAACTTTCTCCTGCAGCCCTATTACTCATTTCTATAGCCAAGCAACCTCGCTGTTTAGGCCCATCTGCCAATCCTCTATTAATCTAATGTGTTCTTCCACCACATCCAGCCAAAAGCCCACTGCCTCAAATTTCTCCTCAGTCTTACCCAGGAGTCTCCCCAGTATTTCTTTTTGGGCTCATGAGTCTCTCAGAGCACCATCACTAGGTCTGCTTCCCCAATCTCTCCTTCTTCCCCGTGCTCACTCACAGTTGAAGCCACTGATGGCAGCTAGAACGCTACAGAAGAAGATTGTCCTACATCTTGGGCTTTTGCCACATACATTTGTTTGATTGCTTTTGGATCATTAGCATAGTTTTGTTCTGAAATCGGCTGAAATGTCCTTGAAATCGGGAGCTGCTTTTATTCACGTCCATTCTCCATGCTTGCCTAACTGGAAGTGAGCAGTGACCCATATTTAGTTGAAAACAGTGAATACTTCTATCATTTAAGAGAATGATTATTTGCCATAATTATTTAGGAAAAATGCTACTAGAAACCTATAGATACCAACACATACTACAGGAAGCACACCAAAAATGGAGCTTATAACAAAAACCTACAAAAGAGGACATAGAAAAACTAGTCTCAACTGCAATGCTTTCAGCAAGCTGCATGGGCGTCCTCCCCACCATGGCTGCTGATGGAAGGGACAGTTGCTGCGATATTGCACATTGACTGTTCCCCGTGACTCACAGCACTTCCCACCCTACTGGCAGTAGTACTGACTGAGGACCAATGTTCCCTCTAATTTTCTGTAGGCTGTGTGCACATAAAATATCAGCTGTGCAGCTTTTGAAGGAAGGTTAAATTTTTGTGCGCCACATAATGACACTCAGAGTTATATACTTTAAAATTTGACTACACGTCAGAATACAGTATGTACACCACATTGATTGCACTAGAAAATATTGTAGAACTTGTGAAAACCATAAATACACAACTTTTCAATTTTAAGAACATCTGTGTTGTTTTCTATCAGAATCAGAACCGTAATTTTTGTGCGCTCTGTTGTAAAGTATGTGTGCTCACTCGGCGAGGTGTGTGCGCGCGCACACGCGCACAGCTTAGAGGGAACAGTGCTGAGGACTCCCACGTAGCTTGGTGGAAACATTGCTCAGCTAGAATCAACAGATCCTTTTGCTACATGAAGTTTATGGTGAGCAGGACCAGAGACCTATGTGTTTGAATATATAGAATATAGTGGTCATCTAACAACTTCGCTGCGATATCAATCTATTAACCTGAATCCACAAAAGATTTAGAAAACATTCCTTAAGGATGCTTCTCAAGTTCTTACCTTTGAGTCAAGCTTCTTTTGCTTTTTTCGAGGTTCCATTTCGTGCACAGGCTGCTCTTGCCCCTCTGCCACCGAAGGCAACTTACTTTTCTTCTTCCGTTTCATTTTTGAGGGTTCATTCTTATTCTTTGCCATTCTGGAAGAAATAAACCCACATCTATGAGACTAGTTGACTTTGTTTACATGATCATATTGACATAGAACCTCTCTTCCCCTCTTGTAGTCGTGCTTAGACCTAGAGGTGACCAAAAATCATACAACCACATCCATCTAAAATATTTAGGGAAGGGAACTGGATTTAGCTGACACTTTTCTCAGAAGAAATTCAAGGAGAGTTACATTCAAGCACAGCGAGTATTTACAAATTCTGAACATGGGACCTTTGTAGTCTTGAAATGGACAGGTATGTTATTAACTTTGGATATGTCATTCCAGCAAAGAACGTGGAATGTAACCACCATCATATAAACTTCAAGGCACAAAGACGTTTCCATTTAACACCACCAGTACTTCTGCACGCATCTGCAGAGTCAAAATATGGCACACATTTGATGAGACTGTTAATTAAAGTACTTAACTGTAACACATAATATGGAAAAAAGGCTAGTTATACTGTCTTATTAACAGATTATTCAGCAAAACAAAGATCAGCTATCACCATCCCCAGTGGTCTTCCTTCAGTTATTCAGATAGCTCATTCATCAATAGCTCTACATAAGAACTAAAAGGTAACAATTAGCAGGCAGCTTATGCAGCAAGGTGATTTTAAGCACTATTTATTTAGTATTCTTTCTGGTTTTATGATGGTGCCTTATGCAGGATGCTTTACAAAAGATATGTAATGAACAGTACTAAAACCATTATGTTTCTATGGGACTGTTGTAGCGGTTGATATGGAAGGGCAAACTAGATAGGCCGTGTAGTCTTTTTCTGCCATCATGTTTCTATGTAACCAAGAAGTGGCACGTTGGCAGAGTGAAGGACCTGGGTTTGATTCCCAGGTAGACTTCCCTTCTTCGGATCATTTGGGACTACTAGGAGATACTACTCTGGTAGCATTCGCAAGTATTCGTGGGGTGACACCTAGTGGCTGGGCTTAGGGTCCATGACTATAGGATTTGAGAACAAGGAACCCTGGTGCTTGGCCCTCTTCCCCCTGCTGAGGGCCGCTGCTGCAATGACTGACCTAAGTGAACTTGGAGAAAATATAAAACAGGAGGAAAGGACCCAAGTAGCTGTGAATGAAGGTCTTTGGTACCATAACCCAAAAGGCTGACTCCAGGAGGACAGAGGCAAAGGATATAGGAGAAAACCGCTGTGCAAAAAATTCAATACTATAGCACTAAAAAAATTAAAAAAAAAGGAAAAAAAACTAGCAAGACAACTAGCAGACAGAAACAAAGACAACGACAAACAGCATATTGTACCCAACTTCAATTTGTCCTTTAGAAAGTCAACTGTATTGCACCACACTAAGACACAGCACCATATGCACTTGCAATGCTGTTTTATGGACTTCCTACCACTCACGCGAGATAGTCTTATGCTCCAAAGAATGGCACAGCAACTGACACCAACCCTTCAATTACTGAGAAAAAAAACTGCATTAAAATGCATTTTCTCATCAGAAACATGTACAGTGCTGCATTTTCAGCTAAATATACTTTAGTAAATAGCAATGTATTCTGTACTTTCTATTTACATGGTTGCTGTACACTGTGCAATTTAGCACAATTACTAAGTTAACGCACAACAGGGCCACAAATCCAGTGCAGAGGCCGCGCTACCCTCAGGGTGTATGTGTGCCCACCCCTGCCATTGGTAAGTTGCAACTTCACAGCACCGCACCAACCAGCACATGGGTACGCAATGCCACCCACTGAGGTGATTACAGCAAGCCCATGATGGTGTACTGCAATTAACACAGGTATCAATGCCCATGTCCCACCCCTAACTTAATCCCCATCTCTGCCCAACTACACACTAACCACTCAGCACGGAATTTTTAGCATGGTCTTCCTACTGCATGCTAAACCCCACGCTTACAGTTAGCGCACTTTAGCAAACATGCCCCAAAGTCAGGCGATGCAGGGTCTTTATTTTAACAGAATATTCTTGATATTTCCAGAGCTGACAACACAATATAAAGGTAAATGATATGAGGACAATGCACTATCCTTATTAAATAGGGCTTATGTCACATGAGGAACACAAACAGCATTTCAGATGTGTCATAGCTGGAGTACATAAATTGCTGATACCCCAATGGAGAAAAAATGGAAGAGGCCTCAGTACTAGGGTTAATGGCTAACTAGTGACAATGTTATGCCTAGTAATAAATACACATCGATGCTGCCATAAATTGCCATTCATAGGCCTCAATGAATGGCTATTTCCGTATGACATGCCATACTATGTCAGAGCAAAGGTCCACAAACCTAGTATCCCATTTCCAACAATAGCCAAAACAGCAGCTTTCCCAAAATCTATCTTAACGCCCGATTTATGCACTTTTCCTTTTTAAAGCACAGCAAGTCCAGGAGCTGCTGGGTCGCCAGGAGTAAGTATTGACTCAAAAGACATGCAATGCATCCCAACAACTTTTACCACATCTTCCAACAATGAATTCCAGAGCTTAAATCACATGCCGAGTGAAAAAATAATTTTCTTCAATTTATTTTAAAACAGACTACTTAGTAACTTTATGGTATGTTTCCTATTGGTTATACTTTGTGAAAGAATTAACAATAGATTTGTGTTTAACTACTCAACTTCATTCCACTTATGATTTTAGAGACCTCTGTCATCTCTCTCCTAATTATCTCTTCTCACAGTGAAAGAGTTAATTTGGTTATAAAAATAACTTCTCTTCTTTCTAAATCTGCCTGTAAATTACCGCTGCAATTCAGTTTCTATAAATTTCTTCTTTTCATGGGGCAGTTTCTCCAAATGGGTTAGTTTTGCGCATACCATGACAGTCATGAATCTCGTTTCTAAGCCAAGGTATGTGGAATATGATTTCAGTCTCTCAAATTTACTATTAAAGTGCTTGGTAACCAAGAGACTAGGATTTGATTCCCACTAGCTCTCCTTGTGGCCTTGGGCAAGTCATTTAACCCTCCATTGCTCAGAAGAAAGGCCTGGCAATCTACTTCCAGTCACACTGCCAAGAAAACCCAGGAGCTGCTGGGTTGCCAGGAGTCAGCACCGACTTGAAGGCACACATTGCATTTTGCAGTACTTGCATCGTGCCAAAGAGAGCTTCCTTCTGGAGTTTGTAAGATATAACGTGTATGGGTAGTTTGTCAAGACATGCTTGGAAATTCTTCTTTAATAAAGCCTGTGGCTCCCAATACAATGGGGAATATTTCTGTATCTTTCTGCCACATTTCCTTAGTCTCTGACTGCATTTCTTAGCACTTCAGGATCATCTGCCTCTCCATGCGATTCACAGAATCACTTAGAACAGACATCTCTATTATGTGTATCTGCACAGCACTGCATAAGCCTTGTAGCGCTATATTAGTAGTAGTATTTGGTGTTTTTCTCCTTTAACGCTATGTCGGGTTTCCCCGCATCCAATTTCTTATCCATCAGAATGGGAATGTCACAGGTGATCACAACCTCTTCATTCTCTTAGAATCATGATCCCAGTGCTTTTCAGGGACAGTGATGCTGTAGTGTTTACAGAGTTTCCAATAGATGAGGTGTGCTACTTTGTTGTGCCTTTCTGTATAGAAATTTTCCACCATCAGAACTTCACAGCCAGCTATGAGTCACTGTTTCCATATCTTTCTTACAGCATCAACATATGTTTATTTTGCCAGTTTTTTCAATGCTCACTGTAAACCATCTCTTCCATAATCTGCTGTCCTAGGCTGCAACTATCAATCTCCCATCCTTCAGTTTCAGTTCACCTAACCATTCATGTGTCTGAACAAAAGGTTCCTGGAGTAATACTTTGTATTTCCCACTGTATTTGTGCAATAGCCATTTGTTTTTCCTTGTTTGCTGATCCAATTCTGTGAAGAGAGTTTTTCTCTTGTTTTACAAATTCTGTTGCTTTCTTTCCTGTGTGTGCTTATAGATTTTCACTCACAAAGTTTGACAATGGAGAAATATTCTGGATGTTACTTTCATATTTCAGCACTTTTTGTGCATTTGGATCCAATGATGTTGTTAGGTAATATCAACCTCTGTAAGGTCGAGTCCTCCTTCAGCTCTAGGAATGTACAGTCTTGGCATACACTGATTCTTGTAATTGACTTCATGGGCTTGGAGGAGTTTTCTTGTTCATACATCCAATTTTTCAAGATCTTTAAGAGGCTAGACTACAATCTCAAAGCTGTACGAGTATTGCCAGCTGATTGATGGCTTTTATTTTATTCAGTGATGTTAAGGCACTTTTCAATAATGATTTCAATCTTTTATAGTATTCTTTTCTGGGCAGTTTCTCCAAATGGGTTAGTTTGCACATATCCTGACAGTCATGAACCCCACTTCTAAGCCAGGGTATGTGGAGTATGATCTCAGTCTGTCAAATTTACTATTAATGCTGTTTTATGTGTTTGTAGTAGCAGATATTCTATTTGCATATTCGGATCTACCTTAAGATGATACAACTTGCTTTCAAGTGAAGCAAAAATAAGCAAAACAATAACTATGATTAGCTGCACGGATAACAAAAACTATCTAGCAGCATTTATTACAGCAATGGTTGTCCAGTAAAGGGGTATCTTTGCATTATAACCCAGGCAGTGTGAAGCAATTTGCCAACCTTTCCCATCACTGCCTTGTCATGCTCAATCACCTCTCCATTCTTATCTCAAAACTCTTATTGTGTTTTTTTTTTTGTGGATCTCGCCTGTCTGCTTTTACCATTTTATAAACTCCAAGAAGCAGAGACAGAGCATTTTGTATGACCGTAAAGCACTATATATTCATGGCAGTGCTATCCAAATACAAGAAAAAAAACGTAAAAAATATCATAATATACAAATTGAAGTAGAAGGCCATAGAGAAAAAAATGACAGTCAATATTAACACTAAATTCCCCAAATACTTGGAAACTACCTTTAACAGACATAGCCACATCCGTTTTGGAAAAAAAAAATGATTCTACTTGTAGCATACATTCTACGCCGATATCTCTTTGGTTCCAAGGTCTAGAATTAATAGAGTTAAAACCAGCAGCAGCTGTGATACTCTACACATTAAATCCTAATAATGAAAATGCAGAGGTCTCTAATAAAAGAGCATGGGCTGACAGTGGTGCTGTACTAAAAGACACAACAGAAAAGCCCCAGCTAAATCTTTAAGTATTATATTGTTGTGGTGCAAGTCGGAAGCATGACCTGTCTTGGTACCTATTACAGAAAACACTTTTTGTCGGTTGTTTTACCAATTAGAAACATGTAACCAAACCTTACTCTTTCGCTTCCTACTCCCACTTTTACAAGCACACACGCCACGTGCTCCGCGCAAACACAGCACTTTAACTAAGCGCCTTCTTTACAAGCTCAGTAGCCTCCTACCAGAGATTGGGTCATTCTTTCCGCAAGATAAATTACACAATTGGTTATCTGTTAGTCAATCATTCCTTCAGCCAATAGTGAGTCGCAACACGCTAACCACCACCTCCTCCTACCCGCCCCCCAAGCAATGTTCAAGTTCTTCCTGATGGTTTGAGGACGGTATTTTGGTGATGTAATTAAAAAGCGACGGAAAAGGAACTCTCTGGGTCTGGCACTTGGAAGCGCTATTATATGAGTTAAGAACGGAGGCCTCAGAGTGTTAGAAGGGGAAATGAATGTCGATTTGACTAAACAGGAAGGTGTTTATAAATCGCAGATGGAGAGAAGAGGTATTTAGTTAGTGACACAAGCAGAGAAAAGGCCACGTCCTTAGTAGAATTTGCTCGCTGTGGTATTTGCTAGCCGCCTCACTCTGCTTTCGGACTCTTGCCAACCGCTCAATGACCATCTCCTGTAGGTTGGAAAGTGACGTGACGTCTTCCTCCCACCTCTCCGTATGTAACGTGATCAGGTCACTACCGCTTCCGGCGACCTTCAGTTAGCTTGGGTGTGTGAATTCGAAGTTGAGTGACATCATGGCTGTAGTGGACATATGCAAGCGCTTGAAGCTGATGATAGATCTTTTCTGTGGTTTAAACCTTTGCGGCAGCCGGTGAACCGAAACAGCTGAACTATGCGTTGGAATATCTGTCGGGCTCTGGGTCCGCGGTAAGGACTACGACCACCCCCGACACGCTTAGAGGCTGCAGAAAGCCGGCGCTGAAGTCGCGCGCTATTAGCTCTGTATCAAGCCGATGCAGAAAGCTAGCGCGGCCATTAAGCACCGATAATTCTGTTTAGGCACACTTGAAGCACTTCTAAATGCAGAAAACAGACGTAACCACGATGGAAAAAACTAGTGCCCAATTAATGCCACGCGCATTTAAATTGTAGTCTTGGTATGCAAATAATGGCTACACCCGATGCAGAGATAGGCGTAGAGGATTTCACAACCAGCCGTAGCGCCAATATTTTTACTACAGGGTCTGAGGTGATTTAAACCTCTAACGCATGCCCCCCACAGTATTTTGATGACAGCAGGTGCTTTCCTTGCTGCCTAGATCCTCAGATGATCAGGCATAGGGCAAAGCCCCCCATGCCATCAAAATAGGGAAATCAAATCCCTGTTGGCTCAGTGGCCGCCTATTCCCGCACCTGACAGTATTTTGATGGCATCGGGAAAACCCCCAATGCCATCAGAATAATGTTGGGTCCGTGCCCTGATAGAAAGTGACTACATGGTGGTCTAGTGGCCCCTGTATCCCCTACCCCAAATTTAAATAATCTGTTGGTCTAGCAGCCCCTGAAACCTGCACCCCAAATGAAATTAAAATAACCTGGTGGCCTAACTGTCCCTGAATTTACAGCCTCCCCCCCCTTAAAATAAGCAGGAGCACTATTTATGCACTCCCACTCTGGGTTCGTGCAGTACATCCTGGGATGCATTGGACAGGTATAGACTGCTAAACCATAGTCTACCTTATATGGCAGTCTGACCTCACCCAGTACATCCCAGGATGCACCACACAGGGCTAGGTGTTGCCATTTTTCAAGATGGCAGACCTAGAGCGGGGCGTGTAGGCAGCGCTCCTGCTTAATTTAAGGTACCGAGTGGGAAGGGGTGGATTTTAGGGGCTACTAGACCACCAGCTTATTTTAATTTGGGGTGGGAGGTTCAAGGGCCGCTGGTCCACCAGGCTATTTTATTTTAGAGGGAGGTGAGGATTTCAGGGCCACTAGACCACCAGGTCACTTTGTGTCGGAGGACCAGCCCCCAACAGTATTTTGATGGCATCAGGGACTTTCCTGATGCTGCGATCATCCCTGATGCATCAAAATACTTTCAGATGGGGGGATCGAAGCTGATGCCCCGACAGAAAGAGAATCCCTGGTGGCCCAGCAGCCCCCGACAGTATTTTGATGGCATTGGGAGCTTTTCCTGATGCCGTGATCATCCCCAATGTTATCAAAATACCGTCAGGTGGGGTGATCAGGGTTGCTGGGCCACCAGGGATTCTCTTTCTGTTGGGGCACCAGCCCTGACAGTATTTTGATAGCTTTGAGGGCTTTTTCCGATGCCATGATCATCCCCAGTGTCATCAAAATATTGTTGGGGGCCAATATGCAAAGTGGCCATGTAGTGCCCATTTCTCTGGGAGAGCAAGCATGATATAAGTGAGTCCAAAAAACACACTAGGTGAAGAAGCAAAAGACATTTGTTCTTGAACGCTGAACTTCCACTTATACGCTGAAAGATACATGCAGGAAATGTTCATGTCAAAGTTAACTGCTCACTGGCATATGCCCTGAAACAGTCTTTCCCTACGTGCACAAGATATTTGTCACCTCAGACCAGGTATAGAGATGTTGTTGCTTTTGCTGGTTGCATAATCCTCTATGTCTCTGCATCAAGCGTAGAGTTTATTACCATCTCATTTTAATATGTGCAGTTCATTTGCATATAATTTAACTATGCTTGGTGTTGCTATGTGTGCATACCTTTATTTCCTCTTTACGCTCACGTCAAGCTCTTTTCTGCATTTGGCGTGGTGGCACTTGTGCGTACAAGTTGCGCTATCTGTGTCTGGAGGGCGCACTAGTCTTTTCTGCATTGGCCCATTAAGATGCTTAAGCTCTTCTAATGTATTTATGAAATGATCTGAACTTGGGAACAAGGAGTGATGTAATCACATTTATAGACGACATCAAATAATTTAAAGATTTTAACTCGCATGCAGATTGTGAGAAATTGCAGGAGGATTTTGTCCATGTTAAATTTCTTCTGCCCAACCTCACAAGTGCAAAGTGATGCATGTAGGGAAGAGCAATCCAAACTATAGCTACGCGATTCAAGAGTTACATTAGGAGTCACCACCCAGGAAAAGGATATATAGGCATCATCTGTAGACAGCATGTTGAATTGCTCCATTCAGTCTGCAGCCTGGCACCAAAAAAACAAATGGAATATTAGGAATTATTAAGAAATTAATAAAAAAATAAAACAAAAAATCATAATGCCTCTGTTGCTCAATGTTGTGATGCACCATGAGTATTATATACAAATCTGGTCACTATATCTTAAAAAAAGGCAGAATTAGAAAAAGTACAGAGAAGGGCAACTACAATGATAAATGGAATGGATGAACAACTCCCCTATGAATAAGAACTGAAAAGGTTAAGGATCTTCAACCTGGAGAAGAGACAGCTAAGTAGAGATATGACAAGGGACTATAAAATCCCGAGTGAAGTGGAAGAGGTCAACCTGAATCAATTGTTCACTCTTTTCAAAAATACAAAAACTAGAGGACATACCATGACATTATTAAATAGTACATTTAAAGCAAATAGGAGAAAATATTTTTTTTTTTACTTAACTCCTAATTAACTCCTGAAACTCCTTGCTGGAGGATGATAAAAGTAGCTAGTATAGCAGGGTCTAAAAAATGGACAAATTCCTGGAGGAAAAGTCCAAAAATCATTAATATAAACCCGGTGTAAGTAGCATGGAGTCTTGCTATTTTTTGGGATTCTTTCAGGTACTTGTGACCTGGCATGGATGCTGTTGACAGGATACTGAGCTGCCTTTATGATAATTCTTGTGTTCTTAACCTCCATCTTTGCTATGTTTATTATGAGGGTGGCAAAAGTTTCTAGTATCTGGCAATGGATCAGAATGAATTTTTTTATCTGATTTTAAAATATTCTTAACGTGGTTTATCCAATTTTACATACTGTAAATAAATTATCTACATTTCATTTAAAAACAAAAAAAATATCCTAGCTCAACTATGTATTGTAATCATAACTTCTAATTATAATTTTATGAATATACTTGCTAACAGTAGTATAGGGAAAGAGAATTAATAGACCTCATCTACCATTTCAGGCAATGTACATGTGCCCAAAATCAAGCCTCTCTATAAAGTTCAAAGGCAAAGAAGGCCAGGCAGCAGAACATATCCCTGCAGTTCTAAGAAATAAGTTTCTGATTCTGAAAGTAACCTTCATTGATTTGGTATTTATATGAGGAAACAGTAGCAGTAGTAGTAGAAAGGGAAAAGCTATCATGAAAATAAATAGTGAGAGCGATATCATTTGGAAATATGTTCATCACATTCCTATATCTATGAGCATAAAGTTATGCATTTGTGTACGGTCAAGTGAATGCTGATTCCTAGCAACCCAACATTTGGGTTTTCTTGGCAAGGTGCGATCAGAAGTAGATTGCAAGTTCTTTCTTCCATGCAGTAAGTCTACATTACCTGATATTCCAAAGTAGAAACACGATAGCTGAAAAAGACTACTTGGCCTATCTAGCCTACCCTTCCATATCAAATACTAAAGTTCCTTCTTTTCCTTTTAGAGATCTTCTGTGTTTGTCCCATGCTTTTTTGAATTCAGATACTCTCCTTGTCTCTACTACCTCCACTGGGAGACTATTCCATGCATCTACCACTCTTTCCGTAAAGAAATATTTCCAAGTATTATTCCTGAGTCTATCCCCTTTCTCTCATCCAAGTACTAGCCACATCTGATCCTACTTAGCTTCTGAAATCAGGCTCATTCAGGATGGTGAAGCCTTAGTATTATGCATATAAATAATGAGAAAAAGAAATGCAAGCCCTTATTGTTTGAATGAAACAATTATTCAAATTCCTCCTTCTTTGAGGATACCCAAGGGAACATGGCTGCATGTGCAGTCTTTTGGATAGTAAATATTTTTATATCATGCTATTATTTTTGTTCTTTAAGGAGTGCCTTTCTTTCCTGGCCATAGCATTTGGGTGGACTTTTAAATTACAACTTAAACTAAGTTCTTCCTTCAAACATAATTCAATAATTTGATTTATGCCATGAAAACCAGCATAAGACTGTCCGCTGTGCATGTCTTTAGCACTTTACAAATGAGAAGTAGCGGTAGTATTCAAAGCAGTTTGTAAATGGCTATAAAAATAGTTATTTTATAGCATTATCATTTTAATGTAGTTAAAGTGAAACTAAAGAATAGGCTTGTTTTATGTTATCATTGTATGCAATAATACGAAAGCAGTATGATGCTAATTCAATCCAGTGACTTCTTTTTGTTTGGGATTATGATTGCTGTCAAGCTGCATTGCCTCCAGTGCCCCCACTGTTTCAGAGTTATCTGATAGCGACGTTCTCGCCACATCTTGCATGCTAGGAAGACCTACTACATTGCCCTTAGATGCATAACACTCTTTATTCTCTAGAAATAAGCACTCTCTTTTTTTGTTTTTTAAATTAGTTATTAGAGCAAGAAGTAATAGATGAAAAGAATGACTTGGTCTTTGTACACCTTCCTAAACTGAAGGAATACAGTCCATTTAACAGACCAATACCAGAGACAACTTCCTGGATAAAGCTTGTAATAGAGAAATTGAAAGGGGAAAATTTAACCCCAGCCTTGACGTGAGCAGTATCCAACGATCCAATCATAAGTGCTTGTGTATCAACAACAACCAATCGATATATCAGGAAATGCACACACCAGAGAGTCAAGGACGTTTTTAAGTTAGGTTTATATACTGCTTTAAAATGTTGAAAAGATAAGCCTAGCAAAAATGTGTTTAATTTAGTAGACCTTTAAATCAAAAAACTATTGCAAGTTTCATTCCTTGAAAGACAGTGTTTTTTCTTTGTTTGCAGTGTTTGTCTTAACAGATTACAGAACAAGAAGTATGAAGATCCCATAGTATAAAATGCTAAAGTCTACAAATATAAATGGAATGTTATCGCACACAGTTCCCACTTCTCTAAATAGTTTTAACCCAGGGCTGGGCGAGTGATGCGGCCACATAGGGTGCAAGTACAGGAAGGGCACTGGGCTTTCAGGAAGCTCAAAATGAGTGAGTTACTGCATGCGGTTGGGACGGAGGAGGGCAGCAGATTTGTTAGTCACACGGGGCACATTTCTAGCTTGGTACAGTCCTGGTTTTAAAGTTTGTGATCTCTCCTCATATTTATCAATTATGAAGCTAAATTCTGTGCTCCTTCACTGATCTTGTCCAAACTCTCTGTGCAGGCATTATTCACATGTGAAGTGAGAATGTAGCATGATCTGAGTAGATTCTTTGAACATTGTAAGATGATATTCCAAAAAGTGAAAAACATATTCAGACCAAAGAGAATGGTTCTCGTGAAGCAAAAGAGCAGAAAGCGCTTTCATTGTCTTCCTTCTTATTTGTAGGTCAACCCAGATCTCTGGAACAATACCTGTAGCACAAAGAATTCATGAAAAATCCAAACACAAAACTACAGAAGACAAAGAGGATTCTGGTCCTATTCCATTTTCCACAAGTAAAGCTAGTCACCGTGTTTGGACTGTGGCCAAATCTTTTGGAAGCGACTATCAAAGGCCCTGGTGGAAAGTACTTCCAGTTAGCCTACTGTCAACAGGATTTGTACTCTGGTGCTTTTTCAGAAAAGAAACAGAACTGGATAAAGCTTTGTACAGCAAATTTACAGAGGTACCAGTAGAGGAAGTACAAGTTCCCAAAAAGGAAACTTAATCAAACTGGCTTAGGTGTAATAACCTACTCTGAAGCACCATTGCTATTGAGTTTATTGTAAAATATGTATTACACTCACACTCAAATGGCACATTGCTGTTTGTTATTGATTCAAATAAACGTTTGTTAAATCCACTTAATTTGCATAACGTTGCTTGAAAAGAGAAATTTGTTAAAGTGAAAGAATATACCTACGTATTATGATTTTTCCCCTAAACACAAATTTTTGGCAGGTCAGGCCTCCAAAAGATGGATTGCAGCTCTTTTTTAGGGCCTGATTTACCAAGTCTGTTCCCACTTTCTACAGGAAGAGAGCTCAATAAATCAGAGCTTTAACGTGTCATTGCACAGCGCCAACAGAAGACAGGAGAGAATTGAAACTGTGAGATCAGCCCAAAATTGCCTTCACCGCATGGCTCAAATTGCTTATACTTGATCACACAGTAAAAATAATAGATCAGAGATGGAAACCCATGTAAACTGCTTTTTCAAATTGCTGTACACCAGTTCCATGAGAAACAGGTGTAAATAGTTTTGGTTTGTTGTTCTTGGCAAGGTGCATACGTTCACTTTATACCCACGTCCAAAAGTTGAGAGAGGATCTGCTATTGCTGGGAAGAACTCCGCCTTGAGAATTTCCCAACAGGTATATACTTACAAAATCTTGGGGAAAACTGTTTCGGTTAAGCTGATAATAAAACACAGAATTGTAAAATAGACAAAGTTCTTAAGTCAATCAGGGCATAGTGTAGCAGGCCAACTTTCAATTTGTGCTGGGGGAGGGGCAATAAGCAGTATCTATCTTTGATTTATAGACTCTTACGGGTCTGTTCTACTAAACAATGATAGCGACAATCATGCAGAATCAGTGCTGTGGCCCTGTTTTAGCCAATGGGGCCACGGCTAAATTAATTAAATCCTTGCAGTTCATCTTAAGGTGAACATTAAACAAAGTCCCTTAAACACATTAGGTATATTTTGTATTGGTTCAAGTATCCCTATTCTCCTAGCAACTTTAAAACTAAGATGCAGTCCAGCAGCAAGATAGGGATTATCCAGTCTTTTGCACCTAGTACCTTCATATATGATTATCCCTAGATGGTCTTATACAGTGTGGCCCAAAAATGTGAGAACATCTCGTAAATTAAAAGCTTAGTTTACTTATTTACCTTTTTTAGCTATATAACGTCTTTATTTCGACAATTACCGGTCGCCATCTTTTTTTTTTTTATTTGTCAATCGTTTACATCTGTCTTTTTGAATTTTTAAATAACTTATATTCTACGAGATGTTCTCACTTTTTTTGGCCCACCCTGTATATGTGCAAAGAGCTCCTTGCTCTCAGGGAAAGCACAGTTACTTACCTGTAACAGGTGATATCTGGGAACAGCAGGAATAAGTCTTCACATATGGGTACGTCGGTACCGACGGAGCCTGCGCGGGAACGCTCCCCAGCGTCCCAAAAAGGGAAAGCTTTTGGGAGCATCCCACAGCGCCTGCGCGCTGCCTTCCCGCCTTTCCTAACCGCCCCTCCTCAGTTCGGTTTTAAAGCTGAGACAAAGAGAGAGAGGAAAGGAAAGATAGAAAGAGAGATACAACTCCTAGGGGAGGTGGGTGGGTTGTGAAGACTTATTCCTGCTGTTCCCAGAGATCACCTGTTACAGGTAAGTAACTGTGCTATCTCCAGGAACAAGCAGGAATGAGTCTTCACATATGGGGACTCCCTAGCTAGAGATGCCTGGGAGATCCTCAGGTTATGAGACCCTGGGAAGGGCTCTACCTCCTCCTATGGACCTCAGGCATCCATTCTGGGAAGGAGGGCAGGAGTTGATTAAGAATGGAACAGGTGTTTGAGAACAGCCTGACCAAACAAGGCATCCCGGCAGGAGTCCTTGTCCAAGCAGTAATGGGCTGTGAAGGTATGAACCGAGGCCCAGGTGGCCACTCGACAGATCTGGTCGATGGACACAGAATTTAGATGAGCCATAGAGGTGGCCATGGCCCTCACATTATGAGCTGTGACATGGCTCTCCAGAGAGAGGTTCTTACTCTGGTAGGCGAAAGAAATACACTGAGCAATCCAATTGGACAGTGTCCTCTTAGAGACTGGAAGTCCCAAATGAGAGGGATCAAAAGCAACAAAGAGTTGAGAAGACTTTCTATGTTGCTGTGTCCTTTGTAAGTAAAAGGCAAGAGCTCTCTTACAATCCAGAGTATGAAGATTCCTCTCTGCACTTGATGCATGAGGAGCTGGAAAAAAGACAGGTAAATATACCTCTTGATTAAGATGAAAAGGTGAGACCACTTTAGGCATAAAGTGTGGATTGGTCCTAAGGACTACCTTATCATGATGGAATCTTGTATAAGGTGGATTAGCCACTAAGGCTTGCAGTTCACTGATGCGGCGAGCTGAGGTGACTGCAATGAGGAAAATAACCTTCCAGGAAAGAAATTTCAGGGAGGTGGTGGCTAAGGGTTCAAAAGGTGGCTTCATAAGCTGACCAAGAACCAGATTTAAGTCCCATGCCACCGGAGGAGGTCTAATGGGAGGTTTAGTTAAAGTTAGGCCTCTCATGAATCTTGCAATAAGAGGATGAGAGGAAATTGGTTGTCCATTGATGGGCTTAAGGGATGCTGCAATAGCACTCAAATGGACCCGTACTGAATTTGTCTTAAGGCCTGCATTGGAAAGATGCAGGAGATATTCCAATAGAGAATTCAAAGGTAGTGCTAGAGGGTCAAGACCCTTCTCAGTACACCAAATGGAAAACCTTTTCCATTTGAAAGCATAGGAACGTCTAGTAGAAGGTTTCCTGGAAGCATGAAGGATATCCTTCACCTGCTGAGAAAGATTCCAATCCTGAAGGTCTAGGCCTTCAGCAACTAAACTCTGAGGTGAAGGGACTTGGGGCTTGGGTGCCACAAAGTCCCCTCCTCCTGAGACAGAAGGTCTGGAGCAGCTCCCAAGTCTAGGGAGGGAGCTTGAGAGAGATGTAGAAGTAGAGGGTACCACACTTGGCATGGCCAGCGTGGAGCTATGAGGATCATAGATCCTTGATCCCTCTGGAGTTTGAACAGAGTCTTGGGAATTAAAGGAATGGGTGGAAAGGCATACAGCAAGTCTTGACCCCAGTGAAGGAGGAAGGCATCCTTGGCCTGAACTCCCTGACACGGAATTCTGGAACAGAACCGGGGAAGTTTGGCATTCCACGGACTTGCAAAGAGGTCTATGTCTGGGGTTCCCCATTCCTGAAAGATTCTGAGTACTTGGTCCATGTGCAGGGGCCATTCGTGTGGAAGCAGAACTCGACTGAGTCTGTCTGCCCAAGAGTTTTGGATTCCTGGAAGATATATGACCAGGAGATGGATTTGATGCTCTCTGGTGAAGGCCCACAATCTTAAAGCTTCGTTGCAAAGCGACAGAAAGCCAGTTCCTCCTTGCTTGTTTATGTAAAACATTGCTACTTGATTGTCCGTATGAATGAGGACTGTCTTGTAGCTGAGCAGGGTATGAAAGACCTTGAGAGCTAGAAAAACTGCTTGGAGCTCCAAGTGGTTGATATGGAGAGAGGTCTCCTGTGGAGACCAAGTGCCTTGAGTGGAGAGGGCTTGCAGATGAGCTCCCCAACCTGTTTGTGAGGCATCTGTTGTGAGGGTTGCCTGGGGTAACAACTGCTGGAAGGGGGACCCCAGCAACAAATTTTGGATGGACTTCCACCACTGGAGAGACCAAAAGAGGCGCCTGGAGGTTGCTATTTTGTCTCACAGAGCACCTGATGCTTGAGTCCACTGGGTGGACAAAGTCCATTGAGCTGCTCTCATGTGAAGGCGAGCATAGGGGACCACATGCACTGTGGATGCCATGTGGCCTAGCAGTTGCAGCAGCTCCCGGGCAGTTAAATGGCTCTTTGACTGAATCTGGGAGGCTAACTGCACTAGGCGTAGGCAACGGGCCTGAGGAAGATAGGCCCTTGCAGTGGTAGTGTCCAGCCAGGCCCCTATGAACTCTAGGGACTGAGTAGGGGTGAGCTGGGACTTTGGGAGGTTTACCACAAGTCCCATATACTGCAGAATGTGCCTTGTGCGGTCCAGGGAAGTCTGGGCCTCTGACTGAGATGGAGCTCGGATGAGCCAGTCGTCCAGGTATGGGAAGACAAATATTCCCAGAGTGCGTAGAAATGCAGCTACTACTGCCATGCATTTGGTGAACACTCTTGGAGCAGAGGCCAGACCGAAAGGAAGCACCCTGTATTGGTAATGCTTTCCTTGGAAAAGAAAATGGAGGAACCTTCTGTGAGAAGGATGGATGAGATCTAGAGAACAAAGCCAATCCTGACTCTGAAGGTATGGAAGGAGAGTGCCCAGAGAAAGCATTTTGAATTTCTCCTTGTATAGGAATTTGTTCAATTCTCTGAGATCTAATATGGGTCTGTGGACCCTGTTTTCTTTGGGATGAGAAAATAGGGGGAGTAAAACCCTGACCCTTGTTGAGGAAGAGGTACTTCTTCTATTGCCCCTTGGGCAAGAAGGGTAGCCACCTCCTGACCTTGAAGGTCGAGAAGAGATGTTGGAGAATTGAAGTGTCTCACCATGGTGAGAGGAGGAAGGTTTGAGAAATGAAGTTTGTAGCCCTCCCTTATGATGGAGAGGGTCCACTGCTCTGTTGTAATTTGCTCCCATATGGGAACAAAATGAGCTAACCTTCCTGGAATGGTGAGAGGCTCTGGCTGTTTTAGAGCCAGAAAGGCTAAGTTCTCTAGCATCAAGTCAAAAACCCTGAGGAGGTTGGGACTGCTGAGTTGCAGCAGCCCCTGTAGACTTAGGCCTGGCCTGTTTAGGTTGCTGACGCTTAGTAGCAAAGCGACCTGTAGATGATGTTGGCCAGAAGTAGAAGGGAATCTGCCCTTTTTGAAAAAAGACTTCTTGAAAGGATTTTTCTTGGCAGGAATGGAGGTTGACTTTGAAAGTCTATCCAGAGCAGAATTTTCTGCATCCATTTGAGTGGCCTTTATTTGCCACTCTTTGCCAAAACAGATTTTCACCTGTACAGGGTAGATTTCCTAAACCATCCTGGACCCAAGGTTCTAAATCAGAAGCCTGGAGCCAAGCAATTCTGCGAGCAGCTATGGCAATTGCCGAAGCTCTGCTGGCACCTTCAAAGGAGTCAAAAGCTGCACGGTTGGAAAACTTTGAAATGTCTTGAGTATGCTTGAGCCAAAGAAGGTATTCTTCCCTTTTATCCTCTGGAAGAAAAGGGAGGAAAGTGTGCAGCTTATCTGCAACTTCTTTTAGAAACATACCCATGTAAAGACTATAGGAGTTGATTCTGGCAATGAGCATACTGGCTTGGAAGATTTTCCTACCAAAAGCATCCAAGGTCCTGCATTCTCGTCCTGGAGGGGCAGAGGAGTGTCTTTTTCCTTTTCATAGCTGACTGCACCACAATAGAATGGTGGGGAAGCTGTGTTTTATGAAAACCCCAGGACAAGGAGGGACACGGTACATAGTGTCCAATCTTTGAGAATGAGGAGAGATAGTGAGAGGAGTCTCCCATAAGTCAATCATGTGCTCATAAAGAATCTCATGAATTGGCAAGGTGACTGCCTCTTTAGGAGCCTTAGAATAACCTAAAATATCCAATTTTTTAGCTCTAGGCTCTGATTCAGAGGTTACTGAAATAGAAAGTCCTTTAGCCACTTCTCTTATGAAGTCTTGAAAGGATAAGTCCTCTGGAGGAGACATTCTTCTTTTTGGAGAAGAAGGCTCTTCAGGAAGGGCTATGGCTTCAGCAGACTCCTCTGATGTATCAGAATCATCAGAGGAATCAAAATATCTCCTGTCAGGGTGCTCTTCTAAAGCTCGGTACGCGTATCGAGCGGTATCGACATCGAGCATCGTCTGTACCGGTTCGGTACCGACGAGCATCCCTGGACAGGGAACCGCTGCAGTCTGCATCCTGGTCGATGTCGATGTAGTCGGTACCGGTACCGGTGCCGGTATCGACAACGGGGTCTGTTGTGGTATCAGCGGCGTCGCAGCTTGAATGAAGGCCGTGATAGCCTGCTCCATGGATAGAACATTGTGATCCATCGACGCCATGAATGCCTGGAAATCGGTACCGGAAGGTTGCGCCGGTACCCCAGAGCATTCTAACAGGTGATCGGTCGAGGCCGTGCCATCGATGTCAACCTGTAACCCCATAGGTGGAGCTTTGGAAGCCGGAGCTTCCTGCCGGGGTTGTTTTGCCGGTGCAGGATCCTCGAGGGCAAGCCCGGAAGCATCTCGATGCTTGGAAGGAGATCTACCCTTTGAGGACCGGCTGGATTTATGTTTGGTTACCTGAGATCCATGGGAGGAGGAAGAAGACCTGGAAGACGTCGATGCCACTGAAGCTGCATCAGAGGGAAACAGCACATGGAGCTTGGCTGCTCGGTTCTGTAAACCTCATTTAGACATCAAAGAGCAGGACGGACAATCCGGAATGGAGTGTTCAGGACCCAAACATTTAAGACACCATTCATGGGTGTCAGTAACAGAAATAGTACCGCTGCACTTAGTGCATTTTTTAAACCCGGAGGGTTGTTTTTCCATGAGGAAGAATTCTTTGTGGGGCCTAAGGCCCAAAAGAAGAAAACACACTAAGTGAGGGAAAAACTATATTGTTTTTTGTTTTTTTTTAAGAAAAGAAAGAAAAGACCGGCGGTATCGGTCCGAAGTCGGGGGAGGCAGACGCGCGACCAAAGAAATAAAATAAAACAAAGAACTTCTTCAGCGGTGACAGGAACACGACCTGCTGGCTCCGCGGCAAAGAAGAACTGAGGAGAGGTGGTTAGGAAAGGCGGGAAGGCAGTGCACAGGCGCGCTGTGGGATGCTCCCAAAAGCTTTCCTTTTTGGGAAGCTGGGGAGCGTTCCCGCGCAGGCTCCGTCGGTACCGACGTACCCATATGTGAAGACTCATTCCTGCTTGTTCCTGGAGATCAAGTCCGCTTTCTCCAAGTACAAATTACATCCAGAGTTGCTAAGTTAACCAGTTCCAGGAGAGAGATTTTTTTTGCCAGTTCTAGTTTTATACTTCACTGCAGTATATCATAGTCCCTGTTTTTACCCATTGGAATTGGTGCTTCAGGTCCCATAATGCATCAAATGAGAATGTCAGAAATCCAGGATTCACTTAAAAACTCACTTCTGGAAATGGGTAACTTTGCAACTCTGCATCACAATGATAGGGTAGATCAAATTGGTAGAGGGGGGTGGCGTTATATGTTAAAGAGGGAATTGAGTCAAACAGGATAAAAAAATTTTAGGAAACAAAATACATTGTAGAATCTCTATGGAATGAAATTACCTGTAAAAGGGAAGGCACTGAGAGTGAGGGTTGTACTATCCTCTGCCTGGCTAAAATGAATAGACAGCATTTCATCATCTAACAAATTACAAATTTCATACCTGGTTCTTAGTGCAAGAGATTACGGGTCACTATTTAACATATATGGAGGAAGGACAACAAGGAAATTCACGGCATTAGCATTTAACTTTCAAAGGGAAACTGACAAAATGGGGAAATGGTTAAGAAAAAATAAAAGGAGTAGCTGCAAAGGTTTTTATCTCAGCCCTGGGCATTGTTTAAAAATACTTATAAGCCCAGACCAGATGTATTTCATACTTCAAGAAAGATAGAAGGAAGGCCAAATTGCCAACATGGTTTAAAGATAAGCTCAGAGAAGCTGTAATAGCCGAAAAAGCATCCTTCAGAAAATGGAAAAAAAACAAAAACAAATGCTGAAAACAGTAAAAATAAACACTGGCAAGTTAGATGCAAGGCATTAATAAGGCAGGCAAAGAGAATTTGAAAAGAAGCGTACTGTGGCAGCAAAAACTCATATTTAAAAACTTTTTCAAGTGCATTTAGAGCAATAAACCTTTGAGGACATCAGTTAGTCCATTAGATTACATTTATTTATTCAGACAGATTTGTATGCCACCTTTTCCTTCAATCAAGGTGATCACGTCACATCACAATTGGAGGGTTACATTTAACATTAGGGTACATGTAATCATTTAGACAGCACAGTTATGTAACAGTATTTAGACAGTACAATTGAAGTAACATTTAACATAAGGGTATTTACTAATGAGGTGTGTTGAATTTGTGTGTGTGGATGGGATGGATGTGTGTTTAGTTGGCAGAGGTAGTAGTGTTGCTTGAATGCTCATAGGTTTCTATAAATAACCATGTTTTGAGGTCTTCTAAAGCTCTCAGGCTCAATGGTAGGGAGTTCCATATTGAGGATGCCAGTAGTGATGGTGCTCTTTTTGAGGTTGTTTGGTTTTGTGGTAGCCTGCAGGTGTGCCGATCATTTTGTTGTTATTGGTTCTTCTTGGTCTATTGCTGATGTCTCTTGTTATAACGTTTTGGAGTACGTCTGCTGAGAGATGGTGAATGACTTTGAAGATTATCATGATTGTTTTGTATTTAGCTCTTGCCACCATTGGAAGCCAGTGTAGTTGTTGTAGGATGGGAGTGATGTGCTCGGTTCTTAGGGTGTCTGTGATGATGCGTGCTGTGGTGTTTTGTACCATCTGTAGTGGTGTAGTGTCTGATGAGGAAGGCCTTGATATAGTGAGTTTCCATAATCAAGCAATGGTGTAATGAGTGCTTGGCACACTGTGCGGAAGTGGTCTTGACGGAGCATTGGTTTGATTTGTCTGACTATTTTCAGTCGATGATATGCCTTGTTTGCAGTTTTGGTGATGTGGGATTTTAGGTTCAGAGCTCTGTCTAGTGTTATGCCCAGCTACTTTAACTTCTTCTTTGACTACTATGTGTTTGTCCAGGATGCTGATAGTTTGTGGAGGCATGAAGGTGGGGTTCCTGGTAATGAACATTGCCTCAGTTTTTCCGTAGTTGACCGTTAAGTTGTTAGCTATGAGACATTTATTCATGTCTTCGAGGCATTTTGTTATTGTTGTAGTGTTTAGTGCTAGTAAGTTGATTGGAATAATAACAAACAATAATCCCCAGGTTCGGTTACAATAAACTCACATAAAAAGAACCAAACCCAAATGTATAGAATGATACCTCTATCTAATGTAATTCTTTTTTGTCGGAGTAGGCTGGAGGGGAAACCCAGTCGCACCAGACAGCCGGTTCCTTTTTAATCAAACAATATAGAGTCAGTACTTATCCAAAACTTGCCCCAGTGAAATCTTGTGCAGGTCCTTCATAAAGCAAACTCCTTTAGTCGTCCTCAGATAACAGCGGTCAAAAGCAGTATATCCACATATCCACGACGTGCACGTTTTTTGAAATTGGAAACTCCGTTAGTTCCCATCATGTATATGGTACCATAAGTCCCTGGAGTCCCCTCCCGGCAGACCCGATCGTCTCCTGTAGAGGGTCTTTGCTGGAACCGTTATCGCAGTTTTGCGATTTTTTTTGCAAAAAGAAGTGGCTCTGGTCAAATCCTTTGTTAAGGACTCATTACATTTTTTGCAACAATTGGCTAATGAACCTATACCCTCTTGGGATTTTTATCTTGTGACACTTGATGTTGAAGCTCTCTATACTAATATTGACCAGGTAGAAGTCATGTCCTTAATGTCAACTTTTTTTCAATTTGCTCCGTCTCGGCTTCCTCAGACCTTCTTATGTGAGTTCCTTAGCGTCCCTCTAGTCCAGTCCCTTAACCATAGAGTTGTCAACCTCCTCCAGCAGCCTTGGAGACTGAAATACATCATCGCTTTGCTGGCACCAGTATAAGTAGGCAAGGACCGCCCCCTCTCACCAGTACTTTCAGTCTCCAAGCAGCTTGGAGGTTCTGAGCCCAGGGCTGGGCTCAGTGAGAACAAATAAGCAGAGCTTGGGTTTTTGAAATTTACTCCTTTTGGTTTATTTTCCCTGTTTGATTTGGTTACTTCGTTTTATTTTATGTCAGATCTGCTGCTGCTGTAAGGGTTCCTATGTCTGTGGACCTTTATTTTTTGTTTCTAAAGGATCAGGGAGTTCTTCCCCCTCCCTCTCTGCATTGCCCCAGCATCTAAACGAGCACAGGGGAGACAGTGCTGATCCGTGGCCTCCCTGCTCCCGAATCCACGTTGAAGGGGTGAGGAGCAGGTGGAAGGCGGGCAGTTGCAGCAGCCAATGGGGCTGAAAAGCCTGAGAAGGTTGTGCCCAGATCAATCGGAGCTGAAGCCGTTAAAAAGGCTGTGCTCCGGTGTCCTGTTGGCTCCTTTCCCTCACTCCCCTCCCCCTCCCCTTCATCTATCATCAGATTTTTGGGATTGCCATGGAGGCGACTGTGGCCCCGTCAGTAGCCACGCTTTATATGGCTCATTTTGAGGAATCTATTCTTTATCCCTCCACACACTTTGTTCCAGTGCATTTTTGGAGGAGATTTTTAGATGTGTTTTTTCTGTGGTTTGACACATTACCTCAATTACATTTATTCATAACCTGGCTAAATACCTTGAAATCTAATCTTCGATTTACGGCACATTTTGATTTGGAAAAAATTGAGTTTTTGGACATGTTGATTCTCAAAGATCAGGGAGCGTTTCGTACTACGTTATATCACAAGAGTGTCCAAAAAGCAGTCTTTTAATGTATCATAGTTGCCATCCTGGCCCGATGCGGCAAAACTTACCTTATGGGCAATTCCTTAGTCTTCGGAGGATTTGTTCTACTACAGCAGATTTTAAGTATCATGCTTCAGATCTTAGTGTCCGGTTGACTCAGAGGGGGTACCCCGACAAGGTGGTTAGGTCCACCTATCGTCGGGCCTTGTATACCCATCGTGACTGGTTATTGGAGGAGTCTTACCAACCACGTGGTTCTGCTTCTGGTGAGTCTGACCACATAGTGGGAGTACTACCTTATACTACTTTGAGTCCCTCTATTGTGGCTATACTGCGTAAGCATTGGTCCATCTTAGGACTACATCGGTGTTTTCAGAAGCCCCTTCGGATTGCTTTTTCTAGGGGCCCCAATTTGCAAAACAAACTGGTTCAATCTGCAACTTTAATTGATCATCCTCCATCTCCTGATCCCACTGTTCGGGGCCATTTGGTATGTTCGAGTTGCACATTTTGTGCATCTTCAATCACCGGAATAGACTGGATTCACCCTAATACTGGTCGGGTTTTTACTAGACGATGGGCGACTACCTGTGATTCAGCTTATGTTATTTATGTGTTGCAATGTTCTTGCTCTTTGATCTATATTGGTAGGACATCGCGGAAGATTAAACTCAGACTTAGCGAGCATGCATCCAGAATTCGGCAACAGGTGGTGTCGGCACCGATCGGGGAACATTGCATAGCTCACCAACATCAGTTTGGGGTTGATGTTTCTTGGGCTGTGTTAGATCATATCCCATTGAATCCTCGGGGAGGTAATCGATTAGCCTTTTTGCAGAGACGTGAACAACAATTGATTTTTGAAATGGCAGCTGTCCATCCAACTGGTTTGAACAAGGAAGTGGATTGGCATAGCCTACTGTGACGTCACCTATGACACCAAGGGATTCCCCAGGGTCAGTGGGATCTCCCATTTGGTGATTGGTGCTTCCAACGGATTGACAAATTACTTTAGCCAATGTGTGTGGTTCATCCTCTATATCCAGTGTTTGCTGCTTTTATGGATTAGAAGTGGGCTATCAGCCGGTTTGTGAACACTTGACACAGGGCGTAGGCCCGAAACATGCACGTCGTGGATATGTAGATATACTGCTTTTGACCGCTGTTATCTGAGGAGGACCTGCACAAGATTTCACTGGGACAAGTTTTGGATAAGTACTGACTCTATATTGTTTGATTAAAAAGGAACCGGCTGTCTGGTGTGCCTGGGTTTCCCTTCCAACCGCCTCCAGCCTGCTCCGACAAAAAAGAATTACATTAGATAGGAGGGTATCATTATATACATTTGGGTTTGGTTCTTTTTATGTAAGTTGATTGGAGCATACACCATGATGTTGTCAGCATAAATGTGGTAGTGTAATTTTGTGCTTGATGATGTTGCATATGGGCAGTATGTAGATGTTGAAGAGCATTGAGGATAGGGCTGAGCCTTGAGGTATTTCCATGACATGGGGTAGAAAGGGCACTAAGAGAGGACAAGGCCACAGTGAGACGACAAATTCTTTGCTTTACTCTTTACTAAAGATGTAGGGAAGTTACCTATACTAGCAATAATATTTAAAGGTGATGTATAAGAGAAAATGAAACAAATTGATAAACTTGGAAGATGAATATAGCAATTTGATAAACTAAAGAGTAGCAAATCGCCTGGACCAGATGCTATACATTCTAGGGTACTGAAAACTTTAAAAAATGATTGCAAACCTACCATTAGTAATCTGTGATCTATCATTAAAATCATCAAGCGAGGTAATCAAATTTGCAGATGACACAAAACTTTTCAAAGTTGTGAAAACCCATGATGATTGTGGAAAATTGCAAGAGGACCTTGATAAATTGGAAGACTGGGCATCCAACTGGCAGATGAAATTTAATGTGGACAAGTGCAAAGTTATGCACCTAGGAAAAAGCAACCCAAACTATGGTTACACGATGCAAGGTTCCACATTAGGAACCATCACCCAGGAAAAAGATTTAGGCGTCATTGTGGATAACATGTTAAAACCCTCTGCCCAGTGTGCAGTGGCAGCCAAGAGAGCAATTAGAATGCTAGGTATCATAAGGAAAGGAATGGAGAATTAAACATAGGATATTATAATGCCTCTGTGTTGTTCCATGGTGTGATATTGTGTGCAGTTTCTGGTCAACGCATCTTAAAAAGGATTATAGTGTTATTTGAAAAGGTACAGAGAAGAGCCACCAAAAGGGTAAAGGAGATGGAAGGATACCCCTATGAAGACAGGCTAAAAAAGGTTAGGGTTCTTCAACCTGGAAAAGAAACACCTGAGGGGAGATATGATAAGAGGTCTATAAATTAATGAATTGAGTGGAACAGGTAAACAGAGATAGTTTATCAAAATATAGAAAGACTAGGGGACATGCAATGAAGCTACAGGGAACCTATTTAAGGCTGAGAAAATATTTTTTCACGCCACATGTAATCAAAACTCTGGAATTTGTTATCGGAGGATGTAGTAAAAGATGTTAGCATAGCCAGGTTTAAAAAAGGTTTGGACAAGTTCCTAGAGGAAAGGTCCATAAACTGTTATTAAAGGGGACCTGGGATATCCACTGCTTGACCCACTACAAGCATTGTGGGACCTGTGTCTTTTGTGAAAAGTGCTAAGTACCTGTGACCTAGATTGGCCACTGTTGGACCTTAGTCTGACTCAGTATGGCATATCTTATGTACTTATGCTAAATAGCCAATTTTCTCAGTGAAGAAAGACAACTAGTGGAGTTACCCAGGGAGCTGTGCTGGGTCCATAGCTTTTTAACATAGTCATAAATGACTGGAAATGGGAACGAGTCAGGTGATCGTATCTGCAGGTGACACAGATTTATTCAGTTGTTAAAACAGGACAACTGTTGAAAAACTGCAAGGCGACTTGAGGAATTAGGAGGCTGGGCATGCAAATAGCCAATAAAATTTAATGACAAGTGCAAAATTGTGCACTTAGGGATGAACAACCCAAACTACTGTTGCACAATGCAAGGTTTCACATTAGGACTTGCCACTCAAGAAAAAATTCTAGGCATCGGCAAGAATACTACTTTAAAACCCTCTGCTCTGTGTGCAGTGATAGCTAAGAAAGCAAATAGAATGCTAGGAATGGAAAATAAAACCAAACAATATAATGCCTCTGTATTCTTCCATGATGTGACTGCACCTTGAACATTGTGTGCATTTCTAATCATCATATCTAAACAAAGATACAGCAGAATTAGAAAAGATACAGAGAAGAGCAACCAAAATGATAAAGGGGGATGGAAGAATATGCTACAAGGAAAGGCTTAAAGAGATAGAGCTGTTCAACTTGGAAGAGATGGCCAAGGACAGATATGATAAAGCTCTATAAATTGAGTGGAACAGGTAAACTTAAAACTGGTTGTATACTTATTCAAAAAGTAGGTAGATTAGAGGACATGCAATGAAGCTACAACTTAGTACATTTAAGACAATTTCTTTTCTCTCTCAATGAGGAATCAAACTCTGGATTTTGCCACCAGAGAATGTAGTAAAAACTGTTACTGTAGCTGGGAGTAAAAGAGGTTTAGAAAAATTCATACACCATTATAAAAATAGACTTGCTGCTGGGCTAAGCAACATGGAATTGTCTACCTTTTGGGAACCTGACAGGTACTTGTGATGATTGCTTTGATCCTTTTGGTGTAGTGTTGGGCCATGTGAATAAAAGGAAAAACAATTTATGACAATATGCAGTAAGTGGGAAGGGTCACTTTCATTTCAGATCTTTGTTGGAGTGCATGTTTGTCAATAATAAACAAACAAGGAACATTAATTTTTTTATTTTTAATTTAAAAGGTCCTTGTCTGCTCTCCATTGACCTAGATCTTCCAGCTGAATTCACAAGTGCTAGGATCCTGGTTTCATGAGCCTCGGTTAGAAGCAGAGATTTTGTAAACCCCCCCCCCCCTTCTATATCTTGGGCAGTAGCTGTCACCCTTGCTGATCATAATTTCCTAACGGAGGGGGGTGCTGTAACCAAGGTGGTTTTCAGGATATCACTACATACATAGGATTTGCATACACTACCTTCACTATGCAAGTATCTCATTTCATACATGCACAGTAAGGATAACCAGAAAACTAGATTTGATTGTTGTTGGGAAACCTTACCATAGGCCTATAAAGCACAGTTACTTACCTGTAACAGGTGATCTCTGGGAACAGCAGGAATAAGTCTTCACATATGGGTACGTCGATACCGACAGAGCCTGCGCGGGAAAGCTCCCCAGCATCCAATCAGAAAGCTTATGGGAGCATCCCTCAGCGCCTGCGTGCTGCCTTCCCAACTGTCTCTCCTCAGTTGAGTTTTATAGCGGAGACAAAAGAGAGAAAGAGGAAAGGAAGAGAGATAGAGATACAACTCCTAGGGGAGGTGGGTGGGTTGTGAAGACTTATTCCTGCTGTTCCCAGAGATCACCTGTTACAGGTAAGTAACTGTGCTATCTCCGGGAACAAGCAGGAATGAGTCTTCACATATGGGGACTCCCACGCTAAGATGCCTGGAGCCCTAGCATGTTGGTGATTGAAACATGCTCCACCTCATATGCCCAGGCATCCCAAGGATGGAGGGTAGGAGTTGAAGAGAGGAGCTGTAGGAGACAGCTGACCTAAGATAGGACTACAGCCAAGGAGTCCCTGTATATATGATAAGCATCATGAAATGTATTGAAATGAACAATCACCATATGGACCTCACCTACTGGATTGCAGGAAGTAGAGGCTGATGGAATCTACTGGGGATCCAGTAGAAGGATCTTCAAGGTGACCTCACTGAAGTGAGTTGAAGGTCAAAATCTGGAACTGACAGGAGACCCCAGGAATCAACTGGGGAAGTACAAAAACAGTAGGTCTTTAGTAGAAAGCTTTATGGAAAAAGCTGAAAACTCTTTTGGCTACAGAGTTAATTATAGTTAGGAGCAAAAGAGGAAGACTGACCGAGTTGGACAAAACTGGCTTAGTCCTTGAGGGAAGAAGGGGTATGGAGAAAAACCCCATAATCCCAAGGAAGGACAGATGTCTGAGGAGTTGGAAACCTCAGATCTAATGAAGATCCCCCATGTCTCTCCTGACGAGAGGTAGGAAGATAAAGGAATAGGGAGCTTCAAGGATACCTGAACCTAAGGTTATGATAAGAGCTGTCAGTACCACAGCAGTGGTTGTGTGCATAAAACCGAAACATACTGTGAAATAGTATGAACATGTGAAAACCCACTGTCTGGAACAGATAGGAAGGAAAAAACACCTTTATGAGCACAGACAGTTAGAGAGATAAGTATGTGAATACATATCTACCTAAAAGAAGTATCTCGACAGATATATAGATATATATGGCGAGATCCATGGGGTATAGTCTATGCACACATGGCTGACAGACATATGCATCTAAAGAAAGCATATAGATATATGAACCTATATGAGAATATATATAGGTCTAAAGAGAAATGTCTACAGGAATCCTCATGTGGAAGATGTGAAGAGGAATTATTCATCTCATAACAAGAAGGTGGAACCTTCTATTAAGATATAGAGAATCTATTCCCCCTGGTTAAGATGGAGTAGAATGCTACCCAGTAAAATAACCAGGCTGGTTGCGAGAAAAATATTAGTCTGTAAACAGCATGTCCTGAGTCCAGTAGAACTCTAACATGGTGAAGGGACAGAATACGCATAGGAGAGACACCAGGTAGACCCACTTGAGGGACAAGGGGTGGGGTATCATGCGTTATTTAGTTAAATATGTGCTGTCCATGAAGGATTAGGATACCATAAGGACGCAAGGAAAAAGAGCCTATTTCCTGTAGGAAGTTGGCAACTCTTTAGACTGTCACGTAGGAAAGGCTTAAATCCTTTATTAAAAGGAAATAGAAGGGTGTAAAGAACCCTACCAGTCATGGGAGGTGACTGAGGAAGCCTTTTCCAACCATATAGGATAGAGAAAAAACCCTCATGCTCTCTAGCAAGGGCCCATAGTGAAAAGCTTCTCTGTAGGATTGCAGAGAGTATTATGCAGGAGAGTTGGGAAATAAAACTGGCTGTTGGAGACAACCAGCTGTCAGCTCAACTATGCTGCCAACTCCAAGGATTTGGAGATGGCAGAAAAGAAGTTATAAGGATTATCCAAGATAGATGGACACTATCTTGGAAGCACTACTAAGGTTAGACAAAAAGTAGTGGAAGACCGTACTGGAACTTATAGAAAAGTACCAGTAGACTAATCACTGAAGCTCCTGCATGGGCAGCTGCTGCATGGCAGAGCAGAAAGAATTTCCTGTTTTAAACAGAGAGGAGAATATCCTGTCCCTGTCTGACAAGCTGCCCAGATCAGGAAAAAAGGAAGACTGGAAAGGCTAAGAAAGCCTTCCATTGGTATGATACCACTGTTACAGGGGAACCCTGGAAAAGAAGGTAAAGAAAAAATAGGAGCCGAGGTGAGACTTGCCATATGGTAAGTCTGTAGAAGGAAAAATTCATGGTGGTACAGAAAAACTATCATGAGATAGTTGGCAAACCTCTCTTCAGTGTAGGAAGAGGAGGAAAATCCTGTGACCCATAGACATGAATATCCTGACAGCTCAGCATACCTAAAAACAAGTGGATGTCCTGGAAACAGGAATCCAAGTGTAGAGGTTTAAATGAAAAAAACAGTGAAAAAACCTCTAATAAGAAGTGAACTGTATATTATACCAGATTAATTGGAACCCTATTGAGGGCTAATTTTCCTGGCTTGAGTTTGGATCCTTCAGACCAGGGCAAGGTTTCCCCTGTTTGGGAACATCTGAATGATGGGCAGGAGAATAAAACCACCTTCTTTTAGGGAAAGAAGGTTTGGTAGGGCATTTCCTACCTCCTGGGGAAGGAGGTGGTTTAGGATAGCCCTCAGAAACAGGGAAGTCAGTGTAGCAATGAGCAACCTGACGTAAAGACTCCTTGTTGAAGAGATTTTCTCCAGTACAAGGAGTGTTACCCAGTCTTTGTTGTGCCCATCTGTTCAAGTCTGAAGCTTGGAGCCAGGCTCTACGTGTCATGGCTCCTATGGCTACAGCAGAGGTTCTGCTAACAGACTCAAAGGAGTCTAGGAAGCAACGAGAAACAAACCTAGAGATATTCTGGCTATGACTAAGAAGCAAGGAATAGTCTGCAGCCTTGGGCTCTGAAAGAAAAGGAGTCAAAAGAGATAATTTCTCTGTGACCTCCTGAAGGGATACTCATAAAAAATATATGAGAGAATCCTTGTTGCCAGCATAGATGTTTGGAAGGTTTGACGTCCAAAGGCATCCAGTGTTCTAGATGCACGACCTGGCGGGAAAGAAGACTGCTTCTTCTTGCTTTTTACCTTCCTCATTGCTGATTCCACTACAATGGAATGATGGGGAAGTTGAGTCTTTTTGAAAACCCTGGAGGAGGGGGGCACCTGATACAGAAGAGCAGTTGCTGTAGAAGGTGAGGAAGCCCTTAAAGGTGTTTCCCATATTTTCAGAAGAAGATCCTGTAAAGAATGATGTAAAGGAAGCATTATATTTTCCTTTTTCCCAGAAAAGCCTTGTGTAGGGATCATAGCCAGGGATAGGAATAGCCAGGAATGTTGCCATGTCAAGGAGAAATTTCTGAAAAGAAGGATCTCCAATGGGAACAACCCCTGGACAGGCTAAACTCGAAGAACTAAGCTGGGCACCAGAGGATGCACTTGTCCGGTGCAAAACAGGATCTCTAATGAAAATACTGGGACTGGCGGGTATGACTTGAAACCGTCAGTACTGTATCGTCCATGCTAGGTATCGATTCCAAACTAGGTATAGAAAGGAGCGATCCTGGTGAAAAGAGCATGGATGGAGCTGGTCCCGATGCTACTGCAGGTACCAGCATCGACACCGATACCTGAGCCTGAATCGAAGGCGATACTGACACGAAACAGTCAGCGGAGGCTGCTCAAACGGTACCGAGGAAACTCAAAAGTCTCGGTGAATATCCTCTGTACCGCGCATCCGGAATCGGTGCGTGTCGGTTCCGAGATGCGTCAGTACCCAGTCTTCCAGACTAGATATCGATTCTAGACTTACCATCGAAGGAAGCGAGTCTATCACTGTATGTCTGGAGGGTACAGACGTCGGTGGCAGTATCGGCGATGCTGTCGATACCGGAAAGTCAATCTGGGACGTATCGACTGGTCCCGAGGACACCCGATGACGATCTGTGGCGAAGAGTGGAATACTCATCGCCGGGGTATCGGTACCGCTCGAAGCGGATGCCACCATCGTGCATTGCTTAGATACTGGAAAGTCGAACTAGAATGTATCGATCGGTCCCGAAGGTACCAAGGACGCCAGATGACGGATCCCTGGTGAAGAGTGGAGCACTCAACACTGCTGCCGATGCTGGGTTATCGGTACCGCTCAAAGCGGATGCCACCCCCGAGCATGGCTCAGGTATGTTCTGTGAGGGGTGAGCCCCAGGAACAACCTGAAACCCCTGAAAGGCTTTGGAGACCGAAGACTCCCGCCAGGGTTTTGAAGCCAAAGAAGTCTTGAGGGCAAGGCCGGAGCCGTCATCATGCTTGGCATGAGACCTACCACCCAAGGATTGGCTAGTCTTAGACTGTTTATGGGTTACCTGATCCTGTAGAGAAGAAATGGTCGGTGCCCTTACACTGGAAGGGAAAACGGCATCGAGGGAAACTCAAAATGGAGAATTTCTTCTCATAAAATTGTAGCCTGATGGCTCTGGAGGAAAGGGGTCAGGACCCAAACAGGTTAGACACCAGTTATTGGAGTCTAAAAAGAAAACTGTATTTCCACAGTTAAGGCACTTTCTTAGGAGAAGGCGGCTCCATAATGGAGAGGCCTTACAGGCCCAAAAATTCAAGACAGAAACAGAGGGAAAAAAAACTCTGAGTTTTAGGAAAAAGAAAAGAAAAAACCACCGGCGGTGTCGGGGAAACAGCCGCAACCACAAGAAAACAAAAAGTAAAAGATTTGAAGAAAAAAATTTCTGCGGTGACAGGAAGACGTCCTGCTGGCTCCACGGAAAAACAAAAACTGAGGAGAGACAGTTGGAAAGGTAGCACACGCAGGCGCTGAGGGATGCTCCCAAAAGCTTTCTGATTGGACGCTGGGGAGCGTTCCCGCGCAGGCTCCATCGGTACCGACGTACCCATATGTGAAGACTCATTCCTGCTTGTTCCTGGAGATAGGCCTCTTTTGCAGTAACTCCAGCTAATATGGCAAAAGACTACTACTCCTGCAAGCAATACTCTATATTCAGATTAGCTCACCATGAGTCTTTTTTGTTCATCTATCAATCTGTCCTGACTGGAATGCTTTAGTTATTAATAGCTAATCCAGAAAACGTGTCACCCCTTTTTTTAAAATTATTTTTAGTACTATTGTAGTAAAAATGATACAGCAGGCCTTGACAAATATTTGGAAAATCAAGAGCTAGTGCTTGTGACCTCCATATGCCATCACAACCCCCCCCTTCTCAAGTCTTGTAAGGCCACCAGAGTTCTTATACTGGATGGCATCTTTAGATAGAAATACAGATATGTCATAGCTTCACAAATTATCTGTGGTGCATGCTGCAGCAGTGGAGGCCCCTATTTCCACAGGCTAGAAAAGAGCAGTACAGCCATGATAAGAGACAATCCCTCCTATCTGCTTATAGGATTGCTGTGGGCATAAGAGACCTTTGCCATACTGTTCTGTTCCCATGGGAGATGAGATCTTAGCCATCCAGAAGGAGCAAGAAGTCTCTGGCACAAGCTGCAAATTTCTGGTCATCATGTGGCAGAGATTATTAACATTGATAAAACAGAAATATGATAGGCCATGTGGTCTCTTTCTGCTATCTCATCTGCCCTTCCATATCAACTACTGTAGTCCCTTTTTCATTTAGAGATCATCTGCGTTTGTCCCATGCTTCTTTTTTAAATTCAGATAGTGTCCTTGTCTCTACTACCTCCACGGGGAGACTATTCCACACATCTACCACTCTTTGTGTATTACTCCCATGTCTACCCCTTTCACCTTTGTGCCCCCTCATCACAGACCTTGCTTTCAGACAAAAGGACATGAGTCAATAGGTATCTGGCTTCTGCTAGAGTATCCCTATAACTTTTTGTTATGTCTGTCAGACACCCCCCCCCCCCCTTTTCAGTTAAAGGCAGTGCTTTTGCAAGTTTTTTACCAGAAAGGCAAAACAGGTATTTCAGCTGTGTGTTAAAAATCAAAACTGATCTTTACATGTCCAGAGCTAATGCTTGTTTTAGGAGGCACTGTTATCAGATAACTTGTGGAATTAATACTTCATCAAGCAGTTTAGTATAATAGTAGTGATAGTGAAGAGAAGTAGGTGTTCTAGGGTAGATATGCATCAGAAAATGTATTAAAGTTATTATGGGTAGCTTACCAAATGCTGTATTTTCACACATGGCATCATAGAGCTACTTATGTCTATGCAAAGCATCTGTAGTCAGTTACTTTGGCTGTAGTAAAGAAAAATCAGTACTCTTTTGGCACTAGTTATACAATTTTAACATATGGGGGGGTACAAGACACCACAGGCAGGTGGCACCTAGGGAAGGATCGAAATCATCTTTGAAGTTGAGGATTGGCTTTGTGATATCTAATGAAAATGGTACTTGTATTAATGAGGGTAGTGAAAATACAAACCTGCCATTGCCTTTGGTTAGTTGCACTAGACCAAGCCTTTCTGCCTTAATTTTTCCCTAAGGTTAGTTCACCAAAAACTAGTTTTGTTAAATTTGACCCAATTTAAAATAAAGAGTAAGATTACAAATGGCTTTCCTTCCCCCCCAAGTGTATTTTTTTTAGGAGCAACAGCATAAGGAAGAAGAGCAGCAAACAAGTGTGCTAGAATGTCAATTGCTTTGATGCAACTTTGAACAAGTCATTTTATCTTCTAAACAAAGCACTTACGTGATGGGAGTGCCCTAAGCCAGTAGGCTGAAAATCAGGAAAGCTAGATTTCAGTCCTAACCACCACTGTTTGTGATCTTGGGCAAAAATCATTTAACATAGCACTGGCTCAGGTACAAAAAGGTATTTTTCTCTCTCCAGGAGGGCCATGTACTATGCCTTAAAATGAGAACGTTATGAGCTAAATCCAGTTTCCATTCCCTCCAAGGAAAAGCTGTGATACCTGAATGCAGGTCCACAAAATAGCACTGAAAGGTCAAACTGAATATGGATGTAACAATTATATATTGACTGCATTATGTTTGTCCTAAGCAGGCATACTTTCAAGTTCACCACTGTTAGATTATAAGCACTGCCATACAGGAATTGGTTATTTATGTTTCTTTATCACCCTCACACAAAATTTAACAAATAGGATGAGACAGAGGTAGTGAAAAGTTTATTTACAATAGTTATCACAATGCAAAAAAACAGTATTAGATTAGAGCATGCAAATACTTACTATATAATACAACAGATCACAGCTATAACTGCTCCTAATAGAAATTTGGTTTTGGAAACCTGAGCAAGACTTGAGGGAATGTTATTAAAAAAGTCCCTTTTAATATAGGCCACTTAAAAATTTAAAAACAAAGATTATAAAACATGACTTTGCTGGTAGATATTTACATTTCAATAAAAAAATGAGCATTTGAGAGTCTCAATTGTCTAAGATTCAAGCTCTCTCCCCTCGAATTCTTCTGGCCAACTGGATGTCCTTGGGCATGATTGTAACTCGCTTTGCATGAATGGCACACAGATTGGTATCCTCAAATAAACCAACTAAGTAAGCCTCACTTGCCTCCTACGAGGAAAAAAAGCAGCTTTGGTTTACTATAGGAAATATTTAACATTTTATATACAACCACCAAATATCCTAAAGCAGTTTACAACAGTGATACACAAACAGCCTTATAAAGACACATACAACCTTAAACAGTACATAATCACTTCAGACAAGCATCTTAAAAAGCTCAATTAGTAAAGCAGTCCATTTTATCATCTTCCAAACATAAAGCACATTGTGTGGTAAAAAATATATACAGAAGATCCAGTTCATAAGCTCATAGAATATACTAATACATTCTATTAAAATTAAATGGGTAATGTAGACCATGACGTCTTGCTCACCCTTAGCTGGTTTGAGCATGTTTATTATGAACATTCAGGAAAAATGTCAGTTGTGGGTAAAGCCACAACTGGCAGTATTACTCCATTTTGAATCTGTGCTAGTGTGTTTGGAAAATAGCTGGACTTCTATAGCCTTCCATGTAACAAGATAATACTATTGGACTTCAGAATTGCAGTTAACCATGTTTAATATAAATCTTCAGTTCTATGTAAACCGCCTTGATCCACGAAAGGTGGTAATAAATAAATCTACTTAACTTCTAACTGGGAAACGTCTTAATTTTCCGTAGCTCATGCACAAGTCATACATCCTATGGTAGTGGATTCAGATTCAAACAAAAAAAAAACCTTACCAGAGTCACAACTCTTAAAACAGGGCTGTCAAAAGAGCAGTGTTAATATTACACACCTGCAAAGCTCCAATGGCAGCACTCTGAAACCTCAAATCCGTTTTGAAATCTTGAGCAATTTCTCGTACCAAACGCTGAAAAGGGAGTTTTCGGATCAGCAACTCAGTAGATTTTTGATACCTCCTTATTTCTCTCAGGGCAACTGTTCCGGGTCTGTTTAGAATCAATGTGCAGTTAAATCTTTAATTAATGGACGTATAATACAGCATCTCCGCCTTCAAACGGGCTTGTGCACTGTATTTAACAATGTACGCGGTCTTACTAATATTGAATTACGAGAAGAAAAAAAAATTCTCCAAACCTGTATCTATGCGGTTTCTTGACGCCACCCGTAGATGGGGCACTCTTCCTCGCCGCTTTTGTTGCTAGCTGCTTCCTAGGAGCCTTCCCGCCAGTTGATTTACGAGCTGTTTGCTTGGTACGCGCCATGGTATCTCACCTTCAAGTATGTGGAAGTTAACAGCTCAATTTATTCAGAAACACACAGTGGAAACTTGACAAAATACAACTTGCAGGAGCTTCAGCATGAAAAATCATAACCATTTCTAGATCATAGACATCCGAGCTGAATGCAACCCCTCTATCAGAGATTCCCGGCTGAATGAAACCCTTACATTTACTAGGAAAGCACTTGTCTGAAATTTAGTACACGAAATAAAGAATTACGCACCGACAGAATTTCCTGACAATAGCAAGCAAGAGCTACATTTGCAGGAGTGATCCTTCCCCTCCCCCTCCAATCCTTAAGACCCGCTTTTCGGTCAGCGGATGAATCAATTTGTCAATTAGAAAATATAAAAGTCTCACCCAGATCAAAGAAATTAACGCCTTCTAAAGGAACCGGGTGATACTTATGACAGAGAGCGCGGAGAAGGAGCAAGTCGACGGAAACCAACTCGCCCTCCCCCTCGGCTGGCACGCTCAGCTTTCCACCATTACAGGACAGCTCAGCCGCACGTTGACTTCCTTTCTGCGCCCCGGAGCCGAGCAGAACATGGCGACCGCTCAGCCGAAAGGACCTCGCCGTCTCTGCGACCGAACAGAGGGTGGGTAGATGGCCCGGCAGCTTCCCCCGACCCCTCCACCCACCCCCACAGGGAGAGCCACTCGCTAATGGCTGTAGTCCGAAAGCCACCGGGGACTAAACCGAGTGGAACCGTGAAAACAGCCTCCAACAAGCCCCCCACTTGGCTCTACCCTCCCACCACCAAGTCTCCCAGCACAGAGCTCAAGAAAAACTAACCACTTTCAGCAAGAACGTCCCTGCAGCAGCGCCTTACCGAACACCACAGAAGAACCCTACCGACAAAGCAGCGCTACCAGTTTATAATCCCAAAAACCCGCTTCCTCTAACGACAGCCGTTCCCTACGTCGTGAAGCGCCTGCGCGGCACGCTATTTATAAGAATCGTAACGTCATTACGCTGGCGCCCGCGCGCTCCCCTACTATTGGCCGAGGTTCTTTCGCCAGCGATTTCCCCCAGTTCCGGGCGCGCACTCTCCCGCTACTAGCGTCTCGTAACGGCAGAGAACTGGCCCAAGGTTCAGTTTAACCAATCAGGTGCCGCGCCGTCTGTTACGCGTCTTCATCAGCACAGCTGGAAACTCCATAAATGGAGTTCAGCAGCATTTCCATAGTTTCCTACGTACCGGGCATTATGTAGTAACGTAAATGGCAGCAGGGTGTTAAAGGTTAGAGCCCTACCAAGCTAGAAAGGCGCCCTTTGGGACTAACGAGTCTGGTGCCCCCAGACGCATGCAGCAACACTATTTTTGAGCTTCCTGGAAGCCCAGTGATATCAGTGCCCCTTTTTTTTTTCTTGCACCCTGTATTGCTGAGTACGACCCCGTTAACGTTGCTAGCTGCCTAAGTTTCTGGGCAAAGCCTATATTATAAAAATGGAAGTTTTATCCACAGAAAGTACCTGCATGTAAAGTCATTGGAGCAATCTCTCCAGCAATGTGGTTCAGACCGGAAGAGAACTTAATGAGTTTGGTAACTTATATTCCCTCCAGGGCCGGCCCGTCCATTGAGCGAGAATGTTTTTTGCACAGGGCCCCGCGTTTCAGGGGGCCCAGCGCAAAATACATTCTGATGTAAAAGTTAAATTTAAAAAAAAAGCAAAAGAGCTGTCTGCTGCCGCTGCCACCGCAGCAGAATCGAGTGTGCCACGGGGCCCCCCCTGCCCAGCAGAGCCTGCCCTCCCCTGGATCACCTCTCTTTCAGCTGCCTGCAGTCACACGCGCCGGTTTCAGAGCGCGAGAGGAGAGTTTCTCCCTCGCTGCTCTGTTAAGCCCGCGGGCTTAACAGAGCCGCGAAAGGGAAACTAGTTTTCGCGCTCTGAAAGCTGGCACGTGTGACTGCAGCTGCTGTAAAGAGAGGTGATACAGGGGAGGGCAGGCTCTGCTGGGCAGGGGGGGCCCCGTGGCACACTCGATTCTGCCGCGGCGGCCCCGGCAACGGCAGCAGACAGCTTTCTTTTAAAAACATTTTTCCCTGGGCTGGGCGGGGTAGGAGTGGTGATGGGCTATGGGGGGGCGGGGTGGGTAGGAGTGGTGATGGACTATGGGGGGGCTGGGGTGGGGGTTAGGAGTGGTGATGGGCTATGGGGGGGTTAGGAGTGGTGATGGGCTGGGGGGAGCTAAGTCTGTATATGGGCTGATGGGATTAGGACTGGAAGTGGGTTGATGGGGGATTAGGACTGGAGCAGTATACCACAAAATACGTTCCCTTAGACATCTACGATCCTTGCTAGAGCCAGACAATTTTAGAACCATCTATCAGGCGCTAATCATACCTCATTTTGATTATGCGAACTCAATATTACAAGGTCTCCCTCAAGCCACATTACATCCACTTCAATTGGCAATGAATGCCGCAGCAAGAGTCCTTCATGAAGCATCCCGGAAAGAACATATTTCACCTATTCTAAAACATCTTCATTGGCTCCCGATACGAAATAGACTCACTTTCAAAACTTTACTAATTACATTCAAAGCCATGAAAGAGCTCTCATCTGCATCATTATCAGATATGATCCAAACAACACCCCTCAATAGGGATAGAAGGTCAGTAGCACTCAATTCTCTGTTAGTCCCTAAATCAATAACACAATACACCAAAACTACTACTGACAGGGCTTTCTTTTTCTGTGCACCAAGGTGTTGGAACAGCCTTCCTCAAAACATCCGATCAATACCAGACCTTTTGCAGTTTCGAAAAGCTTTGAAACACTACCTCTTCCTCTTGTCTTATCCATTAAACAATCCAGATAACACAACCTACCCACAGACCTTCCAAACATACAAATTCAATACAGACACCCCACAGACCTCCCATACACAATACTGAAGCCAGGATGAGATCATGTCTGTTATATTAATTAATTACCCTGTTATCCGAGTTGTATTTCCTGTTTTTTCTGTAAACACAAAGTACCGTTGAATTGTGTAACTCCTTGTTTATTGTAAACCGCGCTGATGCTGAATAGTGCGGTATATAAGAGACTATAAATAAATAAATAAATGGGCTGGTGGAATTAGGACGGAGTGGACTATGGGGGGCTAGGACTGGTAATGGGTTGGGGGGGTTGCTAGGACTGGAAATGGGCTTGGGGGATTAAGACTGGAGGTGGGCTGATGGGGTTAGGACTGGTAATGGGCTATGGGGGACTAGGGCAGGAAATGGGCTGATGGGGAGGGGTTAGGACTTGAGGTGGGCTGTTGGGTGGGGTTAGGACTGGTAATGGGCTATGGGGGGCTAGGACTGGAAATGGGCTGATGGGGGGGTTAAGACTGGAGGTGGGCTGATGGGGTTAGGACTGGTAATGGGCTGTGGGCTGTTGGGGGGTGGTACGGCCTGGTAATGGGCTATGGGGGGGCTAGGACTGGAAATGGGCTATGGGGGGTTAGGACTGATAATGGGCTATGGGGGGCTAGGACAGGAAATGGGCTGATGGGGAGGGGTTAGGGCTTGAGGTGGGCTGATGGGGTTAGGACTGGTAATGGGCTGTGGGCTGTTGGAGGGGTTAGAACTGGTAATGGGCTATGGGGGGTTAAGACTGGTAATGGGCTGTTGGCTGATGGGGGCTGTCTGGTAATGGGCTATGGGGGGGTTAGGACTGATAATGGGCTATGGGGGGGCTAGGACAGAAAATGGGCTGATGGGGAGGGGTTAGGACTTGAGGTTGGCTGATGGGGTTAGGACTGGTAATGGGCTGTGGGCTGATGGGGTTAGGACTGGCAATGGGCTATGGGGGGCTGACTGGAAATGGGTTGATGGGGTTAGGACTGGAAGTGGGCTGATGGGGGGGTTAGGACTGGTAATGGGTTATAGGGGGGCTTAAACTGAAAATGGGGTGATGGGGGGTTAGGACTGGTATTGGGTTGGGGGGGGGCTAGGACTGGTATTGGGTTGGGGGGTTGCTAGGACTGGAAATGGGCTGATGGGGGGCTAGGACTGGAAATGGGCTGATGCAGGGACTAGAAGGGAATGGATGCTGGGTGAGGCTGGAACTAGAAGGGAGCTGATGTTGGGGGAGGATTAGAATGGGATGGTGCTGGGAGATTAAAATGGAGAGGGAAAAATATTTTGTGTGGGAGGGATAAAAAATCTACAATTGGCCGGATATTGGGAGAGTAAGTGGGGATTGAGGATGGAGGGGTAAAATTTGAGTGGATGAAATAGGAATGAGGAAAGAGCAAAAGGAGAAAGATTAGTATGTTTTAAGCTAATGTAGAGAGAGAATGGAAAAAAAAAACTAGAAGAGAGAAGAAAGGACAAATGGACAGCAGACGATGGAGAGTTAGCAGAAGACACGAAGAAACCAGAAGAAAGTGTCTGGAGCAATTGCAGCTGAAAAAAAAATGCACAAAAGGTAGAAAAATATCTTTTTATTTTGAATTTATTAATTGGAATATGTCAGCTCTGGGAAATGTGCATCATTAATGTCTGCGCTTTGTTTAGTACAAGAGCAAATTAATGTATAGTTTTATTTCTACAGTGTTGTACATTCCAAGTTTGGCTTTTGGGATTCCCAGTTTAATTATTGTCTTCCTGTTTCTAAATTGTGATTCCTTGTTTGGTGATCTATGTTCTGCATGTGTAACTGAGCTGAGGTATTCTGTTTATGTAATTCCTATTTGACATTGCCACTTGTTCTGTTTCCTCAGTAGGTTATGTATTGTTGTTCTCTGAAATGTATTGGTTTAATATTTGCAGTGTTGCCTTTTGATAGGTAGGGTCTTGTGCTTTGTGAGTCCTGGTAGTGCTGTTAGGATACGGCGGGTTTGCTATGGGTTCTAAATGGGCAGTGTTTGTAGTAGTTCCTAATGGGTCTGGTGGTTGGCACTGGATTATAGTAATGTAGAAATCTTTTAGTCTTTCTTTATCCAGACACTCATTAAGAGGCATGTTTACTAAAAGTTAGTGTATGGTAACATTATGCAAATATTTATGCAAATGAGGCACCTTATGCAAATTAGGCCCCGCACCGAGTCTCCGCACATGGCCCCGCACCCCCCTTGGGCCGCCCCCGATTCCCTCTGTCTAATTTTAAAAATTCCTAAAATGAGATCTTTAGGCTTGTTAGAAATAGTAGTTATAAGGAGAATTTCCATGGGATTGGTGGAATAAGCTTTGATTTTATTGTTGCTGGAACTATTTTGGGACTGAAGCTGGAACACTTTTTCCCTGGAGGTTTAGAATGTAGGCAAATTTGAGCTGTGAGACATTTGGGGGTTGAATGTTGAGCTGAATGGATGTTTGCCGAGTAGTGTGGTGACATAGGTCTCTGGGAGAGTGATTAATTGAACAGTTGGGATGTTTTGAATGGTTGTGAATGAAGTAGAAAGGACTGAGTGGATGTGTGTGAAGTTTTTTTCTTTCATATTCTTTAGTTGGGCTGTAAATACTGCTGTGGGTAATTCCCTTGTTACAAAGGGATGTGAGGAACTCAGTTTACTTAAAAAAAAAAGTTGAGTAAAGGAAAAGCTGTAACAGCGCAGAATTTTTTTTTTCCCTGTTACTTTACATTTTTATAGGTGTTTGGTTTGAGACTGCAAAAAGGTGAAGACTGACAGTCTAGGATTTTGGAGATATAAGGACGTTTAATTGCTTAGCTAAAGAACTAATTAAGGATTTTTTTCCCTTAAAGTTCTTTTTTCCTACAGCTTTCTTTAGAAGCTCAGATAACAAGACTTCGACTTTCATACTTCGGACACATCATGTGAAGATAGGATCATTAGAAAAAGATCTCATACTTGGCAAGGCCAGTGCAAAAGAAGAAGGCCAGCAATGAGACAGAATGGCACCCATAGCTGCTGTTTATTATAGCGATCTATCAACAATGAGCTGCCTGACTGAAGACCGAACACAGAGGGTCGTCATGAGTCTACACCAGGGGTCTCAAACTCAAATTGCTTTGAGGGCCAAATGAGGACTTGTAAAGTAACCCGGGGGCCGCATAAGACGTGGGGCCTCATTTGCATAAGGGACCTCATTTGCATAAATATTTGCATAATGTTACCATACACTAACTTTTAGTAAACATGCCTCTTTAATGAGTATGGATAAAGAAAGACTAAAAGATTTAGAAACAAGAAGACAATAATTAAACTGGGAACCCCAAAAGCCAAACTTGGAATGTACAACAACACTGTAGAAATAAAACTATAAATTAATTTCCTCTTGTACTAAACAAAGCGCAAACATTAATGATGCACATTTCCAAGAGCTGACATATTCCAGTTAATAAATTCAAAATAAAGAGAGATTTTTCTACCTTTTGTGCATTTTTTTTCAGTTGCAATTGTTCCAGCCACTTTCTTCTGGTTTCTTCATGTCTTCTGCTAACTCTCCATCGTCTGCTTCCATTTGCCTTTTCTTCTCTCCTAGTTTTTTTTCCATTCTCTCTCTACATCTGCTTTAACATACTAATCTTTCTCCTTTTTCTCTTTCCTCATTCCTATTTCATCCACTCAAATTTTACCCCTCCATCCTCAATCCCCACTTACTCTCACAATACCTGGCCAATTGTAGATTTGTCTTCTCTCCCAGACAAAATATTTTTCCCCTCTCCATTTCACTTTCCCAGCTCCATCCCATTCTAATCCTCCCCCAACATCAGCTCCCTTCTAGTTACAGCCCCACCCAGCATCCGCTCCCTTCTAGTCCCTGCATCAGTCCATTTCCAGTCCTATCCTAGCCTCACCATCAGCCCATTTCCAATCCTAGCCCCCCATCAGCCCATTTCCAATCCTAGCTCCCTCCCCTCACAGCCCATTTCCATTCCAAGCCCCCCTCCCCATCAGCCATTTGCAGTTCAAGCCCCCTTCCACTCAGCCCATTTCCAGTCCTAGCAACCCCCCCAGCACATTACCAGTCCTAGACCCCCCATAGCCCATTACCAGTCATACCCCCCTGCCAATAGCCCATTTCCAGTCATACCCCCCCCTGCCAATAGCCCTTTTCCAGTCATAACCCCCCCCTGCCAATAGCCCATTTCCAGTCATACCCCCCCCTGCCAATAGCCCATTTCCAGTCATACCCCCCCCTGCCAATAGCCCATTTCCAGTCCATACCCCCCCCCCGGCCAATCGCCCATTTCCTGTAAAACCCCCCCCCCCCCGGTAAATATAAAAACAACCTGGCTTCTGCTGCAGCAGAAAATCAGCTGTCCCGCGGCCCCTTTCCCTCTGCGCGAGAGCCCTGAGTGTGCTTCCTCTGCGGCATGCTTTTTAAGCCGCGAAGAGAGTATTTCCCTCTCGCGCGGCTTAAGCCTATTCACTTTTCAAGCCTCGCGAGAGGGAAATACTCCCTTCGCGGCTTGAAAAGCACGCCGCAGAGGAAGCACATTCAGGGCTCTCGCGCAGAGGGGAACGGGCCGCAGGACAGAGCAGCAGAAGCCAGTTTTTTATTTTTTTTAATTGACCGTCGATTCGGCAACGGCAGCAGCAGAAGCCGTCGCGGGCCGCACAACCTTCTCCCGCGGGCCGCGTGTTTGAGACCCCTGGTCTACACCAACTCAACAGCATTTAACAAAAAGTGGGATTTAATGTACCAGGACACTCAGCTTAAAGGATGTGCTTATTGAGGGTTGGGTTCTAAAAAACTGACTAAGGTTTTTGTTTTTAAACACTAGTGAGGTTTGTGTGACTAATCTCAAGGAAAGAACATTTCTTATGTCAGAATTGATGTATTTGTGGTTGGTGAAGGAGTTCGGAGAGTGGAGAAAGCTTGGGTGTCGGTGCCAAAGTTTGTGTTTTTAATCATCATGCTGTAGGTCATTCTTGATTAGGTTTTTTTTGTTTTGATTAAGAGGGTTAGTGTGAGAATTGACAAGTTGAACGAGGAAGACCGAAGTGAATGAGGTGTGAGAGTAATTGAATGAGAAGGGAACATTTTTAGGGAAAGATTTTTGAAACTAGCAAGCTTGCACAATAATTAATTTTTGATAACTTTATTTGACATGAGAATTTGGGAACTAGTGTTAGAGTTAAGACAGGCAAATTAATGTAATTAGTAAAGGTTAGGAGACAGAGCAGGAACTTTCCTGAAAAGCAAGAAAGAAGAGATCCTGTGTCCAACTGGAAATTAGCTGATCAAAACAACTTGGGCCTATTGAGAGAAGACCCTGGAATGATAAGTAGCACTAAATATATAATACTGAGAATTATATATATAAGCAGAGGTCTGAATATCAAAGCAAAAATACAACTCCTGATTACAGGATTTGTACCTATATTTGAGAGTATATATATATATATACACACACTGGATCCTGTGAATATATATACCTATATATTATATATAATTCTCAGTGTGTGTATATAGGTATATATATTTACAGGATCCAGTGTGTGTATATATATACTCTCAAATATAGGTACAAATCCTGTAATCAGGAGTTGTATTTTTGCTTTGATATTCAGACCTCTGCTTAGGTAGAAGTTCAAAGGTGCATTTTAATTATTTTCCTCCAAAAGGAGTTAACCTTTGAGAAAGATTAAAAGGACATTGTGTGAAATTCATAAACAAAGAAAATATTTACTGTTAAAAAATCTTTTCTGGAAAGAAAAAAAAAACGAGATACAACAGAAGCTATTGTCTTGAAGGACTAGAAAGGGGGACTGTTACTTCTGGAGAGAAATCTGCAACTGTGAGTATATACTTCTGGTAATTTTCTAAAAATAATTCTTTGTATTAAAGCTACTTAATCTGTAAACCCACTGTTTTTTGTTGGATCAGTTAGGGCCTAGTAGCAGCAATTTAAAGTTTGAATTTAAAACACAGAGGAGAACTTTCTGGTTACATTTCATACCCAGCAGAGAGCTTGTAGTTTAAATTTAATAGTCACTCAGGGCCAAGTAACAGCAAAGTACTTTTAGGTTAAATTTAACACACAGAAGAGAACTTTCTGGTTACATTTGGAACCCAGCAGAGAGCTTGTAGTGTACATTTAATAGACACTCAGGGCCTAGCATCAGAAAAGTACTTTTAGTTTTAAAACACAGAAGAGAGCTTTCTGGTTAAATTTAGAACCCAGCAGAGAGCTTGTAGTTTAAATTTCATAAGAAGTTAGAGCCTAGCAGCAGCTAAGAGCTATAATTTAAATCAAATCAGAATTTAGCTTACCTCAGCAGCACAAGACAGGGTACTGTGTAGCAGCCCTCTTTTAATACGTGTTATTTCCCTCCCTCCCCTAGGATAATCGTAGCTTTATAGGTACTTACACATCTTAAAAGACAGGAGGTGCTTTCAGGTGAAGCTCATTACCCAAATCAGTCATACACTAAGGACCTGAGATTAATTAAGCTTCAGGTGAACAAGGTATATTAAACGTATTAGGTACAGTTTTTATTGGTATAAATACCCATAGTAACCCCTAGTAAGTAAGAACTTAAAGATCTAGACACAACTTAAACTAAGATGCAGACAGCAGTCCAGCAGCGGGATGGGGGCTTTCCAGTCTTTTGCATTGAGTGTCACATATATGATTTTCTCCCAATTGGTGAGAGGTCTTACGTGTGCACTAGGTGCAAGGAGCTCTTTGCTCTCAGGGAACAAGTCCATTCTCTAGAGGCTAAAGTAGCAGACTTGGAAAACATAAGACAGACAGAGAGGTGCATAGACGAGACCTACAGGGATATAGTCCTGAAGTCCCACCTCCAGTCTGGCAGCACCCCTGCTGCTGTAGCAGCAGATAAGCATGCAATAAATAAATCCAGGAGTCTTTTCAAGGATCCAAGCCAGTTTAATGTGCACATGGCTCAAGCAATAAGCAATTTCAAAATGGCTGAGCAATGGCTTCTAGTAAAACAACAACTTTTATAGCTTTCTTGTCCATTCTAAGCATAGGCAAACTTTTCATTGGTCCCAGTACCCCTCTCACCCATCTATTGGTCCCGGTACTGATATGGCTACCCAATCGGGACTCTGGTCTGGGCCCAGCACCTGGTTGCCCCCCTTCTAGTCCCAATTACAATGGTCAGTGTCTCCAACTTGTTACTTCTCTCCTCCAAGGTCGCTGAGCTTGTTAAAACATATGGGAAGCAGAGGCACTGTGACCTTGCTCTCTGCAGAGTTAATTAATTCCATAGAAGCATAGCACACCTTATCAGTACCAATTAAACTTGTTTTTCTTCTATTTTCCAAGTTTCGTTTCTGCTTAGCTATGTTCAGTTTAAACTGAGTTAAGTTTCAATTCTATGGTGTCATCATTCAGGGGGGTTTTCATTCCTCTGGGCCTAACTACAGGCTTCAGTTACAGGTCAAGCTGCTCAGGCCTGTCTGCTTAGTTCAATTAGCATGGATCATAGGCCGTCGCCTACCACATTCCCCCCTTTGATTATTCTCACCCGCATGTTAATAAGGTGTGAGAATCAAATCACATAATACTAGGTAAAGGTATCACTCTGTGGTATAGGGTAGTAAGTTCACATAGCTAGCATCTTTGTAGCTGTCTTACGCTCTACAGTGTTATTAATAACTGAAGTTATCATTTGCAAGCAAAATGGCAAGAAACAAGGGAGCAACAGGCAGATAGTCAAAGTCCATAGTTTGGCAAGAGTGGGAAAAAGAACTAAAGGATTAGAAGGTTCGGTTGCATCTTTGTTGTGCTGTCGTAAAGCTTCTGATTTAGACAGACCAGCTGTCCATCCTTCGTAGTAGATTGTGGTCCAGTCCGAACAAAAACACAAACTGTCAACAATGGGGTGGGCCAATACCCACTCACTAGTAGTATTATGTAAATCAGTCTGATTGTATAGGATAGAATAGTTCAGTTCTTGCGTCTCCCAGGGCCACTGATCTCCCATCTTAGTTCCTCCACAATAGAAACAGTCAGAAGTGTGGAGACTAGATGCTATTGCTCCAGTAAGTTCAAGAAACAAGTTCTGGTGGTGGTATGAGGAATTGCAACGGTGGCTTGCATAGCCTTGTAGAAAGTCAAGATCTAGAACAACTTTTGGATTGGAGAGTATACCAATGCAAGTATAGGAAGAATGATAAAACAAGGTCTGAGTGACCTTCGGTCCAGTTCATGTTGTACTTATACAGGCTGCCCAGGGAGATAAGGCAAAAGTCATTTCAAAGCACTCCAAGGCTGCTGCCAAAATAAAGCAATAATAATAATTCATAATGGGCATAGTCTCTGGAAAAATTGGTGGAACTGTCGACTTTCCACAACAGATAACAGATGTAGGGTTGATTGTAGATCCGCAAGCTACTGCCGTACGTAGACCTACCAGCGTTTGGCAGGAGAAGGGCTGTAGATTCCAAAGTATCACTGTCCTCTGGGATGTCTCAATTTCTTAAAATATCATAGCATAGTCTCTTAGGCTATTATTGCTTCCTTAGAGCAGTTCACTCTTTAGGAGATCAAAACAGTCTTTTCAGAGTATTTAAACACAGTCTCTTAGAAGATTCAATTTCTTAACACAACACAGTCTCTTTCTGATGATTGCAGGTTTTTTTCAGATGCGAGGCTTACCTTCAGATAAACAAACAGTCTTGAAATAGTGCAGTTTCTGAGGGACCAATAAGTCTTAGGTCCGTGGTTGTTGTCGTAGGGTGAGGTGCAATGGAGTCTCAGGATGCTGTACAGTAGTCCAGTGATCAGGTTCAAGAGCAGCTGCTGGCTTCACTTGATTATGATGGGTCCAAGGTTCAAATTCTGCGACTTTTACTGCAGTTGGAGTTGTTGACAGGATGACGACATAGGGTCCCCTCCAATGCAGGGCTAACAGTATCTTTCTCCACTCTTTGATCCACACCGAGACTCCAGGCTTGAAAGGATGCAGGGGTGCAGGCAAATTGATGAGTAATCGATTTTGTACTCAGGTATGAAGACTTCTGCAAAACAGAACTTAAAACCAATAGTTCATGTCTAATAATTTCAGATCCTATCTGTCTCATATCTCCTTTTATTTCCTATACAATAGGCAGGGGTTGCCCATACAGAATCTCAAAAAGGGAGACTCCTATAGACTTAGCAGGGGCTAAGTATATCCTAAGAAGGGCTATGGGAAGAACCTGGGGCCACTTCAGGTAAACCTCTTGGCAAAGTTTAGACAACTGAGATTTCAGGGTTCTATTCATACATTCTACTTTTCCTAAATTCTGAGATCTATAGGCAGTATGTATCTATTAATATCAATATCTTGGGCTATACTTAATGGACTTGCTTCCTAAGGTTATCCACCCTCATTCTTTGTACAGGGCCCCATATGCATGCAAGGTTGTAAGGGTATACTTGAAATCTGGGTACACATTTAGACAGGGCTCTTTTCCTATTGTTAGTGCTCTAGTGAGGACTATCAGTTCAGCTTTCTGTGGTGAAGTTTCTGGGGCCAGGGCTGAGGACTCAACTACCAAATCAGGGGTCATCACTGCATAAAATATCTAGCACAACAATGTCCATTGATGATGAAACTGCCTTCAGCCACAAAGAAAGTCTGTTCAGGGTTCTCCAGAGGGACATCAGTCAAATCCAGGTGGCTTGAGAATACAGTGTCCATAATTTCTAAACAGTCATGATCAGGGGATCAAGACTAACTGATAACATAGCAGGATGGAAAGCTTGACTGACCCTTCAGTTGTATCTGGGGTTTTCACACAACATACTCTAATATTTCAACATTCATAGATTTGTTAGCTAGTAATTTCCTTTGTATTTCATATTGGTTAGAACAGAGTGTGGTACAGTAACTTGAAGATCCTGTCTCAAAGGGATTTTTCTTTTAGTTTTTGCTTACTAGGAAGGCTGTAGCTGTAACAGCTTCTCAAATAAGGTCCAAGAGATTGAGTCAACACTCCCAGAACATTTCCTTGCGACTCATGAACATAGAGACTGCAAGGTTTTTCTGGACATCGGGTAGACCCAGAACTGGTGATAACATCAGAGCGGTTTTCAAAGATCAAAAGACTGCATTCCTATTCAAGTCCCCATTCCAATGGAGACTTTTTTCATTCCTTTGGTAGCTTGATACAATGTGATACAATGGTTTTGCTAGCAGCGCAAAATTGGGGATCCATATACAACAGTACCCTGTGGCACCCAAGAAGGCTCTCACTTGCCTCCTGGTGGTTGGAGTAGGAATACTGCATACAGCTGCTTTGCGTTCTGGTAAGGGTTCCAGGCGTCGAATTCTGCTGGACAACTGAATCCTAGGTATTTAACTTGTTTGACATAATTATGCTTTGGCTCTTGAGACTTTGTATCCAGCCTCATTAAAAGGTGCAAGAGTTCACTGGTGGCTGGTGGACATTCACTTTCTGAGTTGGTGGTTATGAGCAAGTTGTCCACATATTGAAGTAGAATTTTTTCTTTTTTTTTTTTCTTCTGGAGTTTCTGGATAACTTGTCAAATCTTTTGCTGAGTGAGGCGAGTTCTTGAATTCTTGAGGTAATCTTGTCCAGATGAGTTGGCCCCGCCTCCTTGTAGTGGGCTAAGCGTATACAGAAAAAGGCATCTTTTTAAGTCCAGAATGATGAAATGTATAGCTTCAGCAGAGATCAGTTCCAAGAGAATATAAGGATTTTGGTACCACTAGTTGTATAGTTTCAGCTGCATCATTCATTCTTTCTTAGATCCTGCACTGGGCGGTAATCACCTGTCCCAGGCTTCTTGACTGGCTTGAGGGTGACAATGGCAGGGGCTATGTTCTTCGCTAGGCCAGGTGGATTATCTTCTGCCCATCCTCCAGGTGGGGCTATGAGGTTGGTAAGTGTACAGCTTGTTGCTTTGGATGCAGGTGAATAGAACCGCCATTCTTTTTCTTGGGGACAGTTAACACCATCAGGCCAGCAGATTTTGAGTTTCATTTTTTTCTTCCTTCAACAGAGGATATCTGTGCTTGAAGCTTTGCAAGCAGGTCTCGGTCCAAAAATGGAATAGGGCATTCAGGCATATACAGGAACTGGTACATTATTATTATTATTATTATTTTTCTAGTTCACACATGTGGTTCTGCAGAAAAGGCTTTGCGAGAAAAACACAGGGGCTACTGGCTTTAGTATTCTGCTCCTGTATCCCCCATAAAAGTCCATATATTGGTCCCCTATTTTTCAGACTGACTCCTGGGACCCAGGGAAACTGGAGAGTCCGGTCTGGCCTAGTCTTCATCCATGCTGTAGCCCTCTCAGGCTGCCACTCACGCTATAGCTGCTCCACTCTCGTGCTGAAACACTGTGCTTGGTTTTATTCTGTCTATGATTCTACAATCAAGTACTCCCTCCTGGGGTGGAGTCAAGATACGGGCATTCACTTCTCTAATGTCCTTCTTTTTCTATAATGGGCGTACTCACACCCAGTTTTTCACTTCCTCTGTTCCTTCGATTAGGATAACCTCACATCATTCAACTAAAATATCATTCACTTTCTCTGTTACATTTATTTTCACAATTCACACACCCTCTGATTAACTTTCATTTAACCATTATGCCCGCAAATTCATCCAGTTCTTTGCAATTTCCGTTCATTAGTTCAATCAAGTCCTAAAACTTCTCAGTGTATAATGCAGTTTTTTTTTTTTTCAGTTCTAAACAAGTCTGGTCAGCTGACTTTCACTTCTAGTCCGGAGGGGGTGGACATTCCCCTGTTGCAGAGGTGGCTAGCAAACTACTTGGGAATCTGTAGTCCCCCCCCCCCCCCTCTCCTGGATTCTGTTTCTCCTAGCAATGCTCTATCCAGGAGGTTGATTTTTTTTTTTTTTTTTTTTTTTAAGGATCCACTTCTCTGCTGTGGGCACATTAGTTCACGCCCACCGGGGGGGGGGGGGGGGGGGTTGACATCATCGGTGGACTGGGCTCCATCCCCCCCTTAAGCACTCTGAACTGAACTACTTACAGAGAGAGAGAGAGAGACGAGACAGGATATCTAGAAATTCTGGGGCAAAATCCTGATTGGGACAGAGACATTTCATAATCTTCAGTAAATCCCTTACTGAAATTCTTGATCATACTTGAAAAGACACTTATTATTTCTGTAAACATAGGGCAGGCAGGAAACACTTAGATTGAGCACATACATCCATTATGCTTCTTATAGAGAGAACTATAGCTATCTGTCAGCATGTCTCTGCAAAAGAAATTATTTTTTTAGTTCAGGAAGCAAATATTTAAAAGACATTCCGGATATTTTTCATAAAATACAGTACACCTTTCCCTTTTTTTTTTAAATACAGAAAAGCTAACTGATTTGTTCATTAGTAACCAGCACAGAGGGGAAGCATGCATTCAAATGACTTATACTCATTCATAAAAAGATAAACTTTGTTTTTAAAACTTTTGGTTAAACAGAGCTAGTGAAACCAGAGAAAAAACTAATTATAAATTCATCACGCTTCGATTAAATGAAGAGACTTTTCAAATCGGGAGTCCCTTTTCATTCCTAGGAGAAATCTCCTGCAGTCTCCAGCTGTCTCTCCAGAACCCTTTTTTTTTTTTTTCTCTGCAGGCTATGTGGAAGCCACACCCCTCTGCTCGCGGGAAACAATTGAACTGTGCTCATAAAAAGAGACTTCTCATTCACATGGACAGAGATGCCAGGAAAAAAACAATTTAAATCAATGTTAAGTCGTGATCTAATTACTTTGTAGATCAAAGGAAAAACAAAAACAGTTCTTTATCATTTCCTATTTAAACTGTTTCAGTGCTTACTGAAAATTTGAACATACAGCCGACAGAAATTCCTCTCACTTGGTCCGCAACCCATAAGGGATTAATACAAACTTAATCCTTTTCAGGCTAAACCCAAAAACTATCGGGACCCACAATCCTGACTAAACATTCTTATTAAATGATAAATAAATGATATATATTACATAACCACAGCAGAAGGAACAAAAACATATTAAATAAAACAGGTACAATTTGCCTGAAATAAGCACAAACTACCAGCATTGAGGTTTAAGCCTGCACAAGATTAGAAAGACGACACTAGACATTCTTTCCTTCAGACACGCCCCCTGTCAGTTTTTCACACTGCAGTAGAAAAACTAACTGGGTCAGACCAGTTTTTGATTTCTAAAAATGACTGTAGGTGTTTTGGGTCTTCATTCTGCTCTATTAATACAATTTCTTAATCAGTGAACTGTCACAAATTACTCAACAGAATAATCTCACATATATAACAAAAGGGAAACTCGCAGTTTCAACAGATAGCAAAAATCAAATACACAGGACGGACAATACACCAAACGCTTCATCCGTTTCGCGACCTAGACGCAGTCACCCGACTAGGAACTGCGCTAGTCCAGAGTCCACTCTGCTTGGTCCGTGCTGCCAGACCTCTCATTCACACTTCATTCACACAATCATGCTAGCAACGTATCTTAGAATGCATTCCTTTCTATCTATTCTGACTAGTCTTTTTCCCAATTACACAAAGGATGAGGGTTTCAACCCGGCGAATTCCCATGCGGGGTTACTCGGCCCTTCCTTGAGAGCTCTCTTACCAATTCCCAATATCTCGAGATTACAAATTCCAAGTTCCACTGGCAGTACTGCTCTTTCTATTTCTGTCTAGACATACCAAAAACCCAGTCCTGTCTGCTCTGACCAGGCTGAATCATGATCCTCTATAACAGCTGTACCTAGCGAATACTCATGCAAGGATTTTCAAACAAAGACTTAAGTCTTACCAAAGTTTTCAAACTGCAGTTCTAACTCATCTGTCTAGACAGGTTTTCAAAACTATACTTACCAGATCTGGTTCCCAAGCTTCTGAGTTGGATCCTGGACTCCCCCGGGTCGGAAGTGTTGGCCAGCTGGACTCAGTGCCTGCCGAGGCCAGGCAGAACTCCCTCCGATACAAGAGGATCGGTGGGCCCAGGGAAATTCCCCTGCATCGGATTGGCATGGTTCCAACTGGACCAAACCTCAAGGCGAATTACGTGGATTTATTCACTTGAACACTATCCACCACTCGCACTTCCCGGCCAACGCACCAAGAATGTAGCAGCAGATAAGCATGCAATAAATAAATCCAGGAGTCTTTTCAAGGATCCAAGCCAGTTTAATGTGCACATGGCTCAAGCAATAAGCAATTTCAAAATGGCTGAGCAATGGCTTCTAGTAAAACAACAACTTTTATAGCTTTCTTGTCCATTCTAAGCATAGGCAAACTTTTCATTGGTCCCAGTACCCCTCTCACCCATCTATTGATCCTGGTACTGATATGGCTACCCAATCGGGACTCTGGTCTGGGCCCAGCACCTGGTTGCCCCCCTTCTAGTCCCAATTACAATGGTCAGTGTCTCCAACTTGTTACTTCTCTCCTCCAAGGTCGCGCTGAGCTTGTTAAAACATATGGGAAGCAGAGGCACTGTGACCTTGCTCTCTGCAGAGTTAATTAATTCCATAGAAGCATAGCACACCTTATCAGTACCAATTAAACTTGTTTTTCTTCTATTTTCCAAGTTTCGTTTCTGCTTAGCTATGTTCAGTTAAACTGAGTTAAGTTTCAATTCTATGGTGTCATCATTCAGGGGGGTTTTCATTCCTCTGGGCCTAACTACAGGCTTCAGTTACAGGTCAAGCTGCTCAGGCCTGTCTGCTTAGTTCAATTAGCATGGATCATAGGCCGTCGCCTACCACACTGCCATGGAGGAGAGAGGTCATGTGACAGGAGAGCATCACCCTGGTGTGGCAGGAAGTGATCCTGTAACTAGGACCTGTCCTCCAGGTGATGTAAAACCCTCTCACACCGAGGAAGTTTCTCCAGGGCCATGTGCCCATGAGGGAAGGGTTAGGACAGCCGTTATAGTTGGTGATTCGATCATTAGGCATGTAGATAGCTGGGTGGCTGGTGGACGTGAGGATCGCCTGGTAACATGCCTGCCTGGTGCAAAGGTAGTGGACCTCACGCGCCACCTAGATAAGGTCTTGGATAGTGCTGGGGAGGAGTCTGCTGTCTTGGTACATGTCGGTACCAATGACATAGGAAAATGTGGTAGGGAGGTTCTGGAGGCAAAATTTAGGCTTTTAGGTAGGAAGTTGAAATCCAGAACTTCCATGGTAGCATTCTCCGAAATGCTTCCTGTTCCACGCGCAGGACCCAAAAGGCAGGCAGAGCTCCGGAGTCTCAATGCGTGGATGAGACAATGGTGCAGAGATGAGGGGTTTGGATTTGTTAGGAACTGGGGAACATTCTGGGGAAAGGAGGGGCTCTTCCAAAGGGATGGGCTTCACCTTAACCGGGATGGAACCAGGCTGCTGGCATTAACCTTTAAAAAGGAGATAGAGCAGCTTTTAAACTAGATATTAGGGGAAAGCCGACAGTCGCCCAAGAGCGAATGGTTCGGAAGAATGTATCCTTGAAGGATACTACCAAAAGCAGAGAGGTTCCACAAAAGAGTAAAGTAGCCCAAATGCCCTCAAGTATGGAGCAGACAGAGCTTAAAGATCCCAATTTACCCATGTCTAACAATAGCCAAATTAACATGAATAAAATACATTCTCTAAAATGCTTGTATGCAAATGCTAGAAGTCTAAAGAATAAGATGGGAGAGTTAGAATATATAGCACTAAATGAAAGGTTAGATATGATTGGAATATCAGAGACATGGTGGAAGGAGGACATCCAGTGGGACACTGTGATACCTGGGTACAAACTATATCGTAATGATAGAGCTGATCAAATTGGTGGAGGGGTTGCGCTCTATGTTAGAGAGGGCATTGACTCAGAAAGGATTAAAGTTTTGCAGGAAACAAAATCTGCTGTAGAATCTATATGGATTGAAATTCCATATAAAAGGGGGACGGCAATGGCAGTGGGGGGGTGTACTATCGAGCACCTGGCCAGAATGACCAAATGGATGATGAAATGCTCAAAGAAATCAAGGAAGCTAACAAAAGTTACAGCGCAGTAATAATAATGGGTGATTTCAATTACCCCAGTATCGACTCGTTCAGTGTCACGTCAGGACATGCTAGGGAGATAAAGTTCCTAGATGAAATAAATGACTGCTTCTTGGAGCAGCTGGTTCATGAACCGACCAGAGGGGAAGCCATATTAGACCTAGTCCTTAGTGGAACACCAGATCTAGTGCAAGAGATAAGGGTGTTGGGGCCACTTGGCAATAGTTATCATAGCATGATCGCCTTTGATTTAATTAGTGGAGGAGGGATAGTAAGGAAATCCACAGTACTACCTTTTAACTTTCGAAGGGGAGACTATGATAAAATGAGGAAAACAGTTAAGAAAAAACTAAAAGGAGCAGTTGCAAAGGTTTAAAGACGTACATCAAGCTTGGGTGTTGTTGAAAAATACTATCTTGGAAGCCCAGACCAGCTGTATTCCACGCTTTAAGAAAAGTGGAAGGAAGTCCAAAAAACTGCCAGCATGGTTTAAAGGTGAGGTCAGAGAGGCTGTTGTTGCCAAAAAAGCATCTTTCAGGAAATGGAAAAAAGAGACAAACGACGAAACCTGGAAACAGCACAAGCACTGGCAAGTCAAATGCAAAGCATTGATAAGGCAGGCAAAGAGAGAATTTGAGAAGAAGCTTGCTGCGGAAGCAAAAACGCAAAATAAAGACCTTTTCAAGTACATTCGTAGCAAAAAACCTGTGAGAGAGTCAGTTGGTCCATTAGATGATAAAGGGGTTTAAAGGAGCACTAAGAGGCGACAAGGCGATAGCGGAGAGACTGAATGAATTCTTTGCTTCGGTCTTTACTGAGGAAGATGTAGGGATGTTACCCATGACTGAAGTGGTATTTAAAGGTGCGGAAGAATTGAAGGAAATATCGATACATCGGGAAGATGTCTTACAACTATTAGATAAATTGAAGAGTAGCAAATCACCTGGGCCGGATGGTATACATCCAAGGGTATTGAAAGAACTGAAATATGAGATTGCAGACCTACTATCAGTAATCTGTGAACTATCATTAAAATCATCTAATACCTGAAGATTGGAGGATCGCCAATGTAACACCAATTTTTAAAAAGGGTTCGAGGGGTGATCCGGGAAACTGCAGACCGGTGAGCCTGACGTCAGTACCGGGAAAAATGGTAGAAACCATCATAAAGAATAAAATTACTCAGCATGTAGATAGTCACAACCTAATGGGAGACAGCCAACATGGCTTTAGACAAGGAAGATCTTGTCTTACTAATCTGTTATGTTTTTTTGAAGGAGTGAATAAACAGGTGGACAAAGGTGAGTTGGTTGATATTGTGTATCTGGACTTTCAGAAAGCCTTTGACAAGGTCCCTCATCAGAGACTTTTGGCAAAACTGAAGAGTCATGGGATAGGAGGCAGTGCACTATTGTGGATCAGGAACTGGTTAAAAGATAGAAAGCAGAGGGTTGGGCTAAATGTCCAATTTTCCCAATGGAGAAAGGTGAATAGTGGTGTACCCCAGGGATCTGTGCTGGGTCCGCTGCTTTTTGACATATTCATAAATGACCTGGAAAGTGGAATAACGAGTGAGGTTATCAAATTTGCAGATGACACAAAACTATTTAAAGTTGTTAAAACCCAAGAGGATTGTGAAAAATTGCAAGAGGATCTTGATAAATTGGAAGACTGGGCATCAAAATGGCAGATGAAATTTAATGTGGACAAGTGCAAGGTTATGCAACCTAGGGAAGAACAACCCAAACTATGGTTACACGATGCAAGGTTCCACATTAGGAACCACCACCCAGGAAAAAGGTTTAGGCGTCATTGTGGATACCATGTTAAAACCCTCGGCCCAGTGTACAGCGGCGGCCAAGAGAGCAAATAGAATGCTAGGTATGATAAGGAAAGGAATGGAAAATAAAACAAAAGATATTATAATGCCTCTATCGTTCCATGGTGAGACCGCACCTTGAATATTGTGTGCAATTCTGGTCGCCGTATCTTAAATAGGATCTAGCGATTTTAGAAAAGGTTCAGAGAAGAGCCACCAAAATGGTTAACTCTCACGTGGAATCTACTAACACTCTTCTCCCTCGTCAAGCCGGCTTTCGTCACGGACATAGTACGGAAACGGTTCTTCTTGCACTCCTGAATGACTTGCATGTTGCTCATGATCACGGGGATATCACTCTTCTTGTTTCTCTCGATCTTTCCGCGGCTTTTGACCTGATTGACCACCGAACTCTTCTTTCTCGTTTGTCTGATGTGGGGCTCCGTGGTATAGTCTGGCAGTGGTTCTGTTCCTTCCTCACAGCTTTCTTTTTCTGTTTACTCTGATGGTCAGTCCTCCGCTTCCCTCCCTCTTGCTTGTGGTGTACCACAGGGTTCTGTCCTCTCCCCGCTTTTGTTCAATATCTTTCTAGCTCTACCCTTGTTGATCCAACAGTTCCCTGTGTCATTTTACATGTATGCTGACGATATTATCCTGCTTTTTCATACCTCTCCTCTAACTTTGGATATCTCACAACTTAATCTTTGTCTCTCTCAAATTTCCTCTTGGTTAGCCCACAATTTCCTGCACTTAAATCCATCGAAGTCTACAGCTATGTGGGTCTCACTGAGTGGTTCCTGTCCTACTTTAGCCCCCTCGATTGGCTCTGTTTCTCTCCCTCTTGTGTCATCCTTCCGTTATCTTGGAGTAATTCTTGATCCTACACTCTCCTTCCATCAACACCTTACTTCCCTTATTCGTCGTTCTTTTGCTGCCTTGCGACAGATTAAGTCTGTCCGTTCCTTCCTTCCCTCCTCTTCCTTAGTCACTCTTGTCCTAGCCTTAGTCATAAGCCGCTTAGATTATTGTAATGTTTTTCTTGCCAACCTCCCAAAATTTCAGTTCCAACGTCTTCAACGTATTCAGAATGCTGCTGCCCGTCTCGTTATGTTCTCCCATCGCTTTGATCATATCACTCCTATTCTTTTCCGTCTGCATTGGTTACCTCTCTGTTTTCGTTTCCACTACAAGTTTCTTATTCTGATTCATCGTGCTCTTTACACCAATACTCCTCTATATCTTGCAGATCGGATCTCTCTTCATACTTCTTACCATCAGCTTTGTTCTATTCATGCTAACTATCTATCCCTTCCTTCCCCGTCGCAAGCTCACCTTGAGCAAACCCGCCATGCAGCTTTTTTCTTTCTAGGCCCGGTACTATGGAATGCACTACCACCACTCCTCCGACTGGAATCTTCATATCCACAATTCAAAGCATCACTCAAAACCCATCTGTTTCAGCAAGCCTTTCACCTCTCTCCTGATGGTCCTCCCTGATGTACTTATTTGTTATGTCCTTCTGTTTGCTCGTACATTTGTCCTGTCATGTACTCTGTCTACCCGTAGTTTGTTTTGTCTCCCCCTACATGGGCCTACTATTGCGTTGTACTCTTATGTTTTATTACTCTTGTGTTCTTAAAATATTGGCCATTTTGTTTTTTTTTATCTATTTTATTTGTCTATGCTTTTATACTTTCCTTTCCTATCTTATTTTGGCATTCCTTTTCCTTGTCTTTGCATTGCCAACCTTTTTATTGTACACCGTTTTATGTTTCGACGGAAAGCGGTTTATCAAATTTTAAATAAAGATAAAGGGGATGGAAGGATACTCCTATGAAGAAAGGCTAAAAAGGTTAGGGCTCTTTAACCTGGAAAAGAGACGGCTGAGGGGAGATATGATAGAAGTCTATAAATTAATGAACGGAGTGGAACGGGTAAACGTAGATCGATTGTTTACGTTATCAGAATATAGAAAGACTAGGGGACATGCAATGAAGCTACAGGGTAAACTATTTAAGACTAATAAAAGAAAATATTTTTTCACTCAACGTGTAATCAAACTCTGGAATTTGTTACCGGAGGATGTAGTAAAGGCTGTTAGTGTAGCTGGGTTTAAAAAAGGTTTGGACAAGTTCCTGGAGGAAAGGTCCATAAACCATTAATAAGAAGTGACCGAAGATATCAATGCTTGACCCAGTACAAGCATTGTGGAACTTGTGTCTCTTGGGGAAACTGCTAGGTACATATGACCTAGATTGGCCACCAATGTTCCCTCTAATTTTCTGTAGGCTGTGTGCGCATAAAATATCAGCTGTGTGCAGCTTTTGAAGCAAGGTTACATTTTTGTGCGCCACATAACGACACTCGGAGTTATATACTTTAAAATTTGACTACACGTCAGAATACAGTATGTACACCACATTGATTTTAATCAAATTAAATGAGAATAGACGATTACTAAATGAAGCGGGAAATTTCTAGTAATTACAATGATAACTTTTAAATTTTAAGACGTCTGTGTTGTTTTCTATCAGAATCAGAGCCGTAATTTTTGTGCGCTCTGTTGTAAAGTATGTGCGCTCGCTCGGCGAGGTGTGTGCGCGTGCACACGCGCACAGCTTAGAGGGGAACAGTGTTGGCCACTGTTGGAAACAGAATACTGGGCTTGATGGACCTTGGTCTGACCCAGTATGGCATATCTTATGTTCTTATTGGCTGTCCTAATCATGTAGCTGGCTAAAGTAACAGTGTTTATATAGTACACTGAAGTTTTGTTGGACTTCAAGTTTTATGGTCCAAAGTAAGCAAGTAAGATTGTTGGCTACAATTTTAGATTATTAACAACATTTTAAAACATTTTGAACATAGAAGAAGTGATAATAGTTGGTTGAATTTGAGGTGTGATTTTGCTAAGTACCAACAGCACGGATGAATAGACTACATCTCAATATCAAACAGGCACCTAACTCTTTGCCTCATTTACAGATTCCCTCCACTTCACCTGAAGACTTCCCAAATATATTGGGACTTGTACTCAAACACTCATATCCAAACAAGGACCTCATACTCCTAGGGGATTTAAGCCTCCACCAACCAAGTCACATCCTTCCTAGATGCCATGTCTGCAATGGACTTTAAATAGTACAAACCCCAACACACGAAAAAGGAAACACGCTGGACCTCATCTTCATTAACTAAAATCCCATTCATACTACTCCCCACCATCCTAGCTATTCCATGGTCTGACCACATGATAATAATACATTTCCAACTATCATTCTCAACCTCAACCAACTGCACCTACCAGAACCAAGTCAATAGACAATTCAAGATCTTCACTGATGAAGTACTCCCTCTACTGGACAACTCTACTTCAAACAGACATCAATTTCCTTGTATTGAACTGGAATCAGGTAATTGGAAAAGTAGCTGCTTACACCCCAAACCAACATTACTCCAAACAACGGCAAAAAACACAATTGCACTCCAAAGAACTTAGAGAGCTCAAGAGACAACTCCAAAAAACAGAACGCAAATGGAGGAAGCTAAAGTCAATAGAGGATAAAAACTCTTACATGCTACTACTATTCAAATACAGTCAGGAAACTGATAACTGCAAGAGAGCCTTCCACAGAAAAATCATAAATAAATCACTTAACTGGCCAAAACAGCTCTTTCAGATACTAAAGAATCTAACTCAACCCTCATACACAACCGCCTTGGAAACCCTTCCTGACCCTCAAACTCTAGCAGATCACTATCAAAAGGAACAGCTCCACTTACCAGCCTCCATTACAGATCCCACTACCAACCAACACCCACAACTCCTGGTCTACCTTTAGTCCCATCAGCAAAGAGAACATAGAAGTCACCATCACCACGCTAAACTCAAACACATCACCATTTGACCCATGTCCAGTGAGCTGGATTAAGCATCAAAGGAAGAACTCAGTCAAACCCTACTAAGAATCACCCAACTCTCTATCTTACAAGGTAACATGCCTAAACACTCAAATCTTCCTCCATCCGCCCCACAATGAAGAACACCAACCTCAACCCCAATGACCCTGTAGCATACAGACCCATAGCAAGCCTACCTTTCTTGTCTAAGATAATTGAAAAAAAAAAAAAACATTCAGCAGCAGCTTCAGGAACACCTTGATTACTATGCTCCTCTTGACTCTCAGCAACATGGCTTCAAGCCAAACCATGGTGTTGAAACCTTGCTAACCTCTCTGCTAAATACCCTAATAAAATGAACTCGGAAATCAAACCAAGGTTTCATCCTAATATTCCTAGATATTTCAGCCACCTTTGACACCATCAACCACAGCATTCTCCTACAAAGACTCCAATCCATTGAAATCCAAGACAAGGTTCTGAGCTGGTTTCACTCATACCTCCGAGATAGTCAACAGCAAGTCATAATGGGATCTAATGCCTCTTCTCCCATCTGCAAACCCAAGATGTCCCACAAGGTTCTTCTCTCTCAGCTCTCCTAGTCAACATTATATTCAGTCATCCACACGCAACATCTACTTCGACATTTATGCAGATGACAATGATCTATACCCCACTCAATAACAGAAAGCCTACCCATTCCTACCCAGAAACCTCATATCAGAAGATACCTTATCACTCCACATCCCATCGCCCATCCTGCTCAATTCAACTAGTACAACATTTCCACTCCAGCCTTCCCCCTGAAGTCCTGAATTATTGCATCCCCTAGACCTGTCAGTCCAACCAATGTAAATAGTTTTTACGGTTAATTCTGTTATTGTACATAGTTAAATGTTTGATGTAATTTGTTCTGTTAATTGTAAACTGCCTTGATTGTCAGATAAGGTGGTATATAAGAATGTGAAATAAATAAAATAAATAAGCCAACATATGATGGAATAAAAAAAACTGCTTCTCAGACATATCCATTTGGTTAACTAACAACTCCCTAAAAATAAACTAAGGCACAAGCACTTTCATAACAAAAAGACACCAGTTTCCAGCCACTGACATCCATAACTCTAAATGACAAACATGCATCTACAAACATAGGTCAGGTACCTACCTGGGCATTACCCTCGACCAGCAACTCACCTTCAAACCTCACATAAGAAACTTAGCAAAGCAAATATATTACAAAATCAGACCTCTCTGTCATCTTCGCCCCCTGTTGGGCCCATCCAACCGCACAGTATTCCAGGCATCATAACACCACACTTTGACTACTGCAATTCAATCTACCAAGGTCTACCAAAAAACACTCTGCTTCCACTAATCATTGCATTGCACACCACTGCATGCACAATTCAAAGTGCATCAAAGTATGAGTACATAACTCCTATCCTTAAACAGCTCCATTGTTGCCTCTACTCAGCCGCATACTCTACAAAGTCCTACTCCTGACTTTCCAAAATCATCAATCATTCCTCTCACTATCTACAATCCCTTCGGAATACCACCAACTCTTGCAGATCAAAAAGGCAAACCAACATAAACATGTTAAGTATACTACAAGAAAAAACCAAAAGCATCCAGTATGCTTGCAATAGGGCATTCAAACTGTACGCGCCGTCCCTCAAACTCTTCCCGGAATCCTCCGATCAACAAACGACCTGTCCATGTTCAGAAAACTACTCAAAACGCATCTATTCAATGAACATTTTGGTCCCATTACATAACTTCCCCTCTCCCCCTCAGCATCTGCTCATTATGAACATTCGACCTTGTATGTAACGTAATCGCCCCTTCCGTCCAGGTATTATAATGTATATAAGTTATACCATTCTTTGTAATATCTCTAGCAATATTAACTGCTCTGTAAATAAGTTCCACTATTCTATGTATAACAGTTCATTGTAATGTACACTGTTTTGCCCCAGTGAAAAGCAGTATTAAAAAAAAAGGTCAAATAAATCAATAAATACATGTTTTGTACATTTTAATGTTAAATTCCATTATGTCATTCACACAGTACCATCTTATCGTTAACATCTAATTGGAGACTAAAACAATAATTTGTATCATACCGGTCTGAATCCTTTATTAAAAAAACAGTTTAGATTTTTCCAGCTGTTCTCTTCCTTTTAAAGGAGGAGTATTGCAGTGGGACTTATGGTTTCTTCACTGTGAAGCACACTCTGTGAGGTAATCACTCAGCCAACAGTACTTTCAGTTGAAAAGGGGAAGTAGAAGTGCACTATCTCCCGAGACAAGCAGTTACAGTAAGTCTTACACCTTCCCCTCCCTCCAAGACTTTGGTAATTAAATTCAACAATCATAATCATGCCAACGCCGCTCTTCTCACAATAATCCTGTAAAAATGCAGAACTGGACTTCATGGGCCCAATATTCAAAGGCATTTACACAATTTACAGAACTGGAAACTGTGTAAATGCTGCTAAGTGCGACATTCAGCTGGTGCTGCTGCTCTGCGTCCTGATGCTAAGCATTTAGGTCGGAGCATTCGGTGGGCGGCGCCTGGGGATAAATCGGTCAGCAGTGATATTCAGCCGCTGCCCAGTTATCCCTTGGTGGCAAACGTTAGGCACAGAAAAGACTTGCAGTCTAAGATAACTGGGCAGCAGCTGAATTTCCGGCTTCTTCCAGCATTAAATACCTGGATTTAATGTTCAGCAGTGACGGCTAGTTGCTGCTGAATATCAGGCCCCGTAGTTTTAAATATTAAACTTTGCTTTGTATGTTCATATGCACCTGCTCTCCCTTCAAGTAAAAGAATGTGCCAAAGACACTGTTTTGCTTTGACTGCCCTCTATGCTTTGCAGATACTCAGAAGGTGCCGATCTACTGTAAGCAGCCATCTAATCCTGCTTTACAATTTGAACCGATCCTGAGCATTAGTTCTTATTGCTGTTGCCATTGCTGTCATTGTGGCTGTGGTCAAGCAGCATGAAGGAAGTAGTCGTGGGAGGGAGTCCTGGACCCGGAAGCAGTGAGTAGGGGGATGAAGGACAGAGATGGGAAGATGCTGGACTAGATTTTATTTATTTAGCAATGCTTATATACTGCTTTTCACTGTATCAAAAAAGTCTCCATTCAGGTATGGTATATATTTCCCTTGTCTCCGAAGGGCTCACAATCTATGTTTTGTATCTGAGGCAATGGAGGGTTAAGTGGCTTGCCCAAAGGCCACAAGGAGCACCTGTGGGACTAGAAACCCCAGTCCCTCTGGCCTGAGGTTGCTGTCCTCCAACAGGAATTGAGCCTCTGGCCTGCAGCAACTTACTCCAACCACTAGGCCACTCCTCCCTCGGATAGCAGATAACAATTCCATTATGTTCTTATGTTCTCTGCCAACTACTTAGACATGGTACATAATAGGCAGTATATCAAATAAAAGTAGCAAGCATAAGAAATGCTATACTGGGTCAGACCAAGATCCATTAAGCCCAGCATCCAGTTTCCAACTGTGGTTAATTCAGGTCACAAGTACCTAGCAGGTTCCCAAAAAAGGTACATAAGTTCCACAATGCTTGTCACAGGGTAAGCAGTGACTTTCCTGGATCCTCTTTAATGATGATTTATGGACCTTTCCTCCAGGAACTTGGCCAAACCTTTAAATCCAGCTACACTAATAGCTCTTACTACATCCTCCAGTAATAAATTCCAGAGTTTGATTACATGTTCAATTAAAAAAAATCTCCAGGAAAAAGCAAGAATGCAGTCTTCACATATGGGTGATGTTCACCGACTGAGCCCACGCAGGAACACTCCCCAGCATCCAATAGGAAGCATTTGGGAGCATCCCTCTGCGCATGTGTGCTTGCCTTTCCAGTTTTTCCACGGAGCCCTACAGACACTTATCCTGTTATCACAGTAAAACTCTTTCTACCGTGCCCTTCGGGGTGCTTAATTTTTTCTTTTTTTTTTTGTCTTCCCGTCTACTCAATACTGTCGCTCATTGACGCCGGTGTCTTTTCTTGGCACTTCCTTTACTTTTATTTTTTCTCTTCTTTACCTTGCAGTTACGTAGATTTTTTCATCTGTCCAGGCTGCCATTGAGTCTTTTGACTTGACAAAGGCTGTGTTTCCTGACCTGGAGAATCCAGCCAGCGGTTTTAATGGCAACTGCACTATTCCGGCCACTGACGAGCACAATTGGTGCTTACAGTGCTTGGGCCCTGACCATAACCCAGACCCTTGTAGTTTGTGTCAGCAAATGACAAGGAAAGGGTTAAAAAAAAAAAAAACGGGAAAAGCAACATGAGTCTTTCTGGATCTGACTTGGCAGCCTCAGCACACTCTTCTTCAACATAGACACCTTCACAGGACTCCTGTTCTTCATGCAATTCCTGCGCTACCTTGGAACCGAAAGGCCGCAGTAAGAAACAGCTGGCCACTGAAGCCGCATTGGCGTGTCAGCTTTTGATGTCTAGGACTGATGCTGATTTCTGGAATAGTTCCTTCTGACATCGGCACTGGAGCTCCCCTCAGCAGGATTCTGATCCAGAGTGCCAAAAGCGGCCAGCTAAATTCACCTCCGAGCAGAAGAGGGGTTCTGGAGTGCTACCCAGGCTTCAACCTCGGAAGAGCTTGTGGTTCAGTTGTCTGGGATGGTGGTTCAGAGTCCTGCACTGGAGTCTACCCAGACTTCCTTCATCTCCTTTGAGCAGTGCATGCTGACCATCAAGACGAGTCTGGCTGCGCTCCTGGCAGCATCCGTGCCGGTGACTTCAAGGCCCTTGGGAGCCCAGGTCTCAATACCAGTCCTGGTATCGGACATGTCAAAACCCTCAGTGGCCCAGGTCTCAATGCAGAATTTGTAACTGCCACCACTGGGACCCTCGGGGTCCATGCCGAGCCTGGAACTGTCTGAATCCCATCAGCTGCAGGTGGAACAGGCATCTAGCTTCTACGGTTCGATGCTTCTGATGCATTGAGATTGTCCATTGATATTGGATCAGCAGTGGAAACACGATGGTGACGGTCACTATTTTGACTTCCTTTCCAATTCAGATGCCTGGGAATTGGAGGTAGAGTTCCCTGTTTCACAGAGGCACTGTGATGTGCTGTCAGACCCTTTGCTGCCTAACAAGTGCCGTCAGTCCCCACCAGAGGATATGTCCTTCTATAACTTTATCCAGGACATGGCTCTCGGTCTCCATGGGTACAGAGATGGAACCAAGAGACACGGAACTTGAGATACTGCAGTATCCCTTGACTCCTAAGGAGGCTGTCACTCTTTCAGTCCATCGTATTTTACAGGACCTCGTGTTTTGGATGTGGGAGACCCCTCTCCCAGTTTCCTCAGTCAGTAAAAGACTGGACACTATGTACATGTTTCCCAGTTCCCTCAATTCCCTCACTATTCTATAGTGGTCGTCGGCCATGTGCTGGCTCAAGAGTACTAAGAACCACTCTTCGGTTCCTCCTGGGAGAGAATCCTGTACCCTCAGTATCTTGGCTGTCAATGCTTTCAGGCATTAATGGCTTCCAAGATAAATTCCTATATGCTTTATATGGGCATGTTCCTCAGAGACATTGTAAAGGATCTTGATGAGTTCTCTGCTGTGATCCCTTCAGAGAAGCAAGAGGCCTACCAGTCCTTAGTTAAGCATGGTCAGGACTGCTCTAAATTCATCACTATAGCAGCTTTTGACTCCTCTGAGTCTACCAGAAGTGGGCATTGGAGCCAGAAGGCTGGCTTGGTTGCAGTCTTCCATCCTGGAACAGTGGGTCCAAGACAAGCTGGCAGACATTCCTTGTAGGGGGGAAACCTCTTTGGTAAGGGCTGGAGGGAGAAAGTTGGTGAGATTGAGACATATGACCTTACTATGAAGCGTCTTTCATAAAAACAGCAGATCCTTCTAAGAAGAAGGCCTCTGTAAAGAAACCCTTCTATCCTAAGAAGAAATATTACCCCTCTTATCCAGCTTACATGCACTACCATGCTCACCAAGGTCAGAAGACGTCTCAGGCTCTTCGCCAAACCAAGAAACCTAAACCTCCTAAGCCACAACCAGCTCTGCAGCCCCAGCCTGGGACTAGCTTTTGACTGCTTCCTACAGAACATTGCCACTCTTCCCGTGAAGGACCCCCAGCCTTCTCACATTATGGAGAGGCTGGACCATTTTGCCCACAGATGGCCCCTCATAACATCAGAACTTGGGCTTGTCATGAGTTGCAGAGATCAGAGCCCGCGGAGACAAGAGATTTGGATCAGAATAAAGCTAACTTTGACAGTTCAGAAATAAACATGGAGGAGGGTTGGCATAGAAACTGTACACAAACCAATTCACGTAGTGCTAGGGAATGCCCAAACCAAAAGCTACCTCGTGGCTCATCAAGAGATAGGGGACAGCTGATAGGGGGCGGAGCCCAAACAAATACCAAATGCAACACATTTAAAAATCCCTTACCGGAGAGGAGAGGGAGAGCAGCAAACACAGGGAGAGCAGCAAACACAGAGACGGCAGCCAACACAGAGAGGGCAGCAAACACAGGGAGAACGGCAAGCACAGGAAGTCCCAGTCGTAGGAGAAGCATTGAGAGAGAAAGCTTCAATGAGGAAGGAAGCTTTGAGAGACATGCTGACCAGAGGAGACTGGTAGGACGGTGCTGCGCTGTGAAGCCCAGGGGAGACTGCCTGGAAGAGCAGTACACGGCTGACCATTGCACCAGAGAGCTCTGCTGTCGTGGAAGCAGAGAGAATTGCTCTGAAGCCCAGTTAAGGCAATTCCAGCCTTACAGCTCAGGTACCCAGCAAGAGAGGATTATTTTCCTGAGGCTAATTTGTTGCCCAAAAGAAAAGCTAAGCAAACACGAAGGGAAGAGTTTTTCCCCGTGCAAAGTTGTGCTCAAGGGAGGAAGCTTGGAAGAAACTTGTTAGAAGGTAGGAGTATTCTCCCTAATAGCAGGAAAGAAGAGTATAGCCAAATTTCCTGCACTTACCAGGAACTCTGTGACTCAGTTGAGAGAAACAGCAGCAATTACGGTAAATACCCATACTCCTCTAAGCTGTTGGGGGAAGGAAATACCTTAGGCTATAGAGAGGAACCCGGCAGGCAAGATAAAGGTTTCAGCCCACGGGAAACTGGTCAAGACATTGAACACATGCAGTGTGATTTTTATGAGGACCCGGACACTGAGGTATTTATGGATTGTACATATACTTTTTCTGACAGCATACAATCTTTGTGTTAAAGTGCTACAAGGGCTGTTTCACAGGAGAAAACAGACAAAAGGAGTTTTGGGAAAGAAACTGTTTTCTCTGCATTTTCATTTCTTTTTGGCTGAAGATAAGCATTGCCTGAGTTCAAGTTAATTCTTTGTTTGTAGTTCCAGACGCATGGTCTTTGTGTTACTTTGCTTTCATGGTTTAAGAATCCAACCCTGGGAAGGAAAATAAATCCTATTTGACCTTATCACTCTGACTGCAACTACTTATTTCTACTGGCTGTGGAACTACACTACCCAGAAGGCTCTGCTAAGCCTCATTATAATATTCCACAGTTATCAAGGAACTTTACCTCGCTCACTCTATTCACGCCCGTGGCCTCTGGGAGGGTGAGCAGGCGACAGGCTCTATAGGTAGTTAAGTGCTACCTTCTCCACTTTACCCAGTTATCTCTTCTCTCCTTTCCATGGGAGTATCCTCTAGAACCTCTCCATTGGGCTGCATTGCAACAGGAAATCACCACTCTTCTTAGGGTGCAATAGAACTAGTTCCCTGTGCACAAGAAATGTTAGGGTTTTACTCCCAGTATTTCCTTATTCCCAAAAAATCAGGAGGGTTCCATCCCATCCTAGATCTCCGGAACCTCAACATGTTCCTAGTACGAGATGTTTTCTCTAGGAATCCTACTGCCCTACCTTCAGGGTAATGATTGGCTCTATGGATCTAAAAGGATGAGTACACACACATCCTCATTCATCCCTCTCACAGGCAGTACCTTCACTTCATGCTCGACGGTGGACATTACCAATCCAGAGTCCTGTCCTTTGGCCTGGCGTCTGCCCCAAGGGTCTTCACGAAATGTCCAGCAGTAGTTGTGGCCTATCATCCCCTACTTTGGCCCCTGACGAGCCAGTCGCCTATCACCACAAATTGTGCATCTGTCCATTCAATGCACCATCATAGTGCTCGAACATCTTGGCTTTGTCATAAACTTTCTGAAGTTGTACCTTTCTCCTACTGAGAAACTGGAATTCATAGGTGCCCTTCTCAGCATGACTCAGGCTCGAGCTTTGCTACCCGAGGACCATCTCAAACACCTCAGAGATGGCAGGCATCATTTAGTGCAGTCATCACACCACAGTGTGAGGCATGCTTTGTCTCCTTGGTCACATGGCCTCCACCATCCATGTAGACCCCTACACATGTGCAGTGGATCCTCTCCAATGGAAACAGGCAATGGGCCGTTTGTGAGACAGAGTGGTAGTCACCCCACTTCTGGCAGACTCCCAGCAGTGGCTCTCTCCTCAAAACCTTCTCGTAGAGTTACCTTTTCAGATGCCTTCACCTCAATGGACCCTTACTACCGATGCATTCAAACAGGGCTGGGGAGTTCATCTGGATGGCCTGGGCACGCAGGGCCTCTGGTCTAAACAGGAAGCCTCCCTTTAGATCAACCTCTGCAGTTGAGAGCGATAGCCAACACCCTTCAGTTATCCTGGGTCATATGGACAATCAGGTTGCCATTTTTTATGTCAACAAACAGGCAGGGATGGGCTCCCACCTCCTCTGTGAGTAAGCAATCTGCCTGTGGATCTTTGCCCTAGTTCATGGAATGATTCTTTGAGCAATTTACCTGCCAGGAGAGCAGAATGTTCTCGGACAGTCTCAGTCAGGTCTTCCGACCTCATGCATGAACTGTTCATCAGAAAGTAGTCACTTGCATCTTCCAGCTCTGGGAAATCCCGCAGATTGACCTGTTTGCCACTCCACTCAACACGTAGGTCCCTTAATTTTGCTCCAGGGTGCTGTCTCCACAACATCACACCCCAGATGCTTTCCTCCTTCACTGGTCTGTTATACGTTTACCTGCTCATTCTGCTCATAGCCAGGATGCTATTCAAGTTGCAGGCCGACAAAGGTACCATGATCCTGGTAGCCCCATTCTGGCCCCGACAGCTGTGGTTTCCCCTATGTCTTTGTCTAGCTCAACATCAGCCTCTCCGTCTGGGATGCGCATAAGACCTGATCTCACAGGATCAGGGGGTGTTGCTCCATCCCAGTATTCATGTACTCCACTTGACAGCTTGGCTGCTGAGAGGGTAGTCTTTTCAGATCTCAATTTACTGGATACCATAACAGACATCCTTTTGGCGTCCCGGAAGGACTCCACATGATGCACATATGCCTTTAAATGGCGCCAGTTGCAGGTTGGTGCGCGCAACACACCCTCAACCCCTTCAAATATTTGGTGAAGTCTCTCCTACTGTACCTCTTCTACGGGTCTCAAAATTAATTCCATTCATGGCCACTTCAGTGCCATTTTGGCTTCTCATCAGTGGATTGATGGAAAGTCTCTGTTTCCACACATCCATTGGTAGCCCGCTTCATGTGCAGTCTGCTATTGACTAAGCCACCGATTCAGTCCCAATCTTTCGCCTAGGATCTCACTAGAGACTTATACAGAAGAACTATCACCTTCTTTTTCCTGCTGGCTATTCCTCTCCCTATGTACCTAAGCCCTTCTGGCTTTTCTACTTGTTTGGCCACCTTAAGACCAAATTTGATCATGCCCAGGTCCCACTCTTCTTTCATGCACAGAGGTACTGCACTGTCTATACTGTACTGCTCCCTTAGATTTTTGTAGCCCAAAAGCATGACTGCATTTTTTGGCATTACATGTTAGCTGCCAAATTCTAGATCAGTGATCTTCAGCTCCAGTCCTGGAGGGCACCAAACCATTCAGGTTTTCAGGCTGTCCATATGAATATGCATGAGATACATTTGAATACAATGAGGGCAGTGCATGCAAATATATCTCATGCATATTCATTAAGGACCGCCTAAAAATCTGAATTGTTTGAGGCCCTCCAGGACTGGAGTTGAGACCCCTGTTCTAGACCATTTTTCAAGCTTTGTGAGATACTATGGCTTTGCTGTCCTGAATGAACCTGATCTTGGCTGATCTCGAAAGATAAGCAGGGTCAGGCCTGGTTAGTGGATGAGCAACCACCTTGGAAAGCCAGGTGCTGTAGACCTACTTCCGGTTACACTTGCCAAGAAAACCCAGGAGCTAGGTTGACAGGAGTCAGCATTGGCTGGATGGTGCACACACACAGATCCCTCCTCATGTTATCCACATCTTCTGGGATGTCTCCCTATGGCAGATTTTGGTATCAATTGCAAATGATAGTACTTTAAATAAATCAAATGCATTTTAACACAACCCTAGGAGAATTTTGGAGAATGATGGGACATTCCCATTCTGATAGAAAGCTTGAAGCAAGAAAACCAGACATAGTAGTAAAGGAGAAAAACACGAGAAAATGGAAGTGTCCATGCCATGTGATTATTCTGCGGGGAGACATAAGATCTTCAAGTACCAAGAAATCCAGTCAGAGACCAAGATAATGTTGTAGATACATAAATATTTCCCTTCATCATAGACCTGATTAAAAGTAATTTCCAAATATACTTTGATAAGTTGCCTATACATTTTGCCTCCTATGAACTTCAGAAGGAAGCTCTCTTGGGCACAAGGCAAGTATTAAGATAAGCGCTAGCAGTCAGGTTCATTAGTATCATGGTATGCACAAAATTAACTTGAAAGAAATCACTGCTGAAAGGGTAAATATTAAACGAACATATATAGCACCACCCTTTATAACCCCTAACACTTCATACTATCTTAGAATAATGAAACCAATAAAACGTATTAATTTTAAGGTATATAAAGGCCTCAGTAAACGCTCATACCATTCATTTGGCGAACAGTGTCACCATAGGACAGAGCTTGTACTATTGCATCACAGGCCTCACCCTCCCAACCTCTTTTTTCAAATTTTATTTATATCCACCTATAAAAACTACATTCAGAAAAAGTACTTTTAAAGAATTCGATCATCCAATAATGTTTATCTTATAATCCAATCAATAACTTAGATATAAAATTGATTTTTAATTTACCAATATTTAAAGTAGAAAAACACTCCCCCTACTCATAATAAGAATAACACCCTTATGCCAAAGAACACAACTAAGCCTCTCACGGAGACAATCGAGCATCTAGAAAAAATAAAGAAAGAGGTCAATGTAGTAAAACAGCTTTCTGTCAACCTTTCAAATGGTAATATAGCACTTATCTGTACGATTGACTTCTTCCACTTCCTATATTCCGATGCTGTTAATTCAAATTATACTGCCTCAGAGTCTATCGCCGCAACAGCTGGTCGAAAGGGCCCCGAACAGAGACTAGGCATTTAACATTTAATCTGGAATGTGTTAAATGCCTAGAAGATGTTCATGCCAACCATTTAGAAGATATGCCTTCTGAACTCTACTAGAGTTATTCTTGAGTTCTGCTTTTAGGCATGCATTGATCACTGCCAAAGTGACTGAAATAGGAGGATCTCCATGATGCAATGAGCTGGGGATGGATTAATTCTCTTTTCTCTGCAGAAAAGAAGAAATTATGTCTTCCAATTCTGATTTGTTTCTTTATTTCTGCCTTTCCTTTTATGCTTCTATTTCTGACTAAACATCTTACAATTTCCCTTTTATATAGTGCCAATATAAATAGTGAAAATAACAGCTACCCTGCAAAATATTAATTTACCTACCTTTAGGCTTTTTGCATCCTCTTGTTGGTCTTATTCTTGATCTCTCCGAGTGTAAATTTTTTTTTCTTATCATTTTACAGGATACAAAATGTATATATGTTTTACCTCTAAAATCTGCACTTCCACTGTCCACGCTGCATTTATATATGAACCTACATGGAATTCTGATCCTGCTGAGTGGAGCAATGTGACGTTTTACTAGATTGTGTTGGTAGTGTTTAGGTAAAGTGACATTTTAAACATTGGCGTCTTCTGTTGTGTACCTTTATGGGAATCTGAAGGTTCTTGTGACCTGAATTGGCCACTGCTGGAAACAGGATACTGGGCTTGATGGATCCTTGACCCAGTATGGCATATCTTATGTTCTCATATTCTGAAAGGACAAAATCAGTAAAGGAAAAGTGGGATCTTAATTCTGTGTTATATTTAACCAATGAATACTCTAAAATAAAGTTGGCTGCTTCTAGAATAGCCATCGTTTTTTTACATTTATTTTCCATGTTTTTAGGGTGGCTTGATTCTTTGACCAATACTGAATGCATTCTTTTGTCAAACATTTCACCTTTCTCATTGCTTTGTATGTAAACATAATTACTCTATTTAATTCTAATTGTTCCCAGTCTTTCATTCTGTTTAGGGGCTTGAGCAGAGTAATGAAATCATCTCTTTACACCAGTACCGATCTACAGCTATTTACACTTTCACCAGAAGACTCTTCATTAAGAATCTGGGCTGGAGTGCAGGCAGTTCAATAGCACCTAGCTGATTAAAATTATTGGCCAAGATAAAATGTTTACAACAGGAGTATAATGCTAAATATAGTACATGACAGGATCAGATTTAAATTATACGGTCTATAGGCAAAGGGGGGAAGGTTCCCTTCCAGAAACAACTAGAGGGTATGTGGGGAGCTCCAGACCCTCCGATTGTTCCTTCTCTTTCTTGATTGTCCTGTGTCAGCTGCGAGTCACTGTATTGCAAAGGGACCATGAACCCTTGCACACTAAGAGACCTTTGTTACCATGAAACCCAGGCAAGGGTCAGGATCACCAGAGGGTCTGCCAGTGCATGAGGGCTCACAGGCCACATGCTGAAACTTTTTAAAGTTGTTGCTGCTGCCTCTGCTCTTCGGTCATCTTCTGGTCTTGGGGCAATCTGCAAGTCGAGCAGTTCAGAGCTGGCTTGCGTGGCAGCAGCGGTGCCAGAGGCAGTTGCCTATATTACCTAGACCTAAATCTAAACATCTGCTGTAATAATCCAAACCCCTGTCTAACCCTCTCTATGCTCCTACTGTGGCTAGGGCTGGCACATTGCCATCCCTGTTGCCCCTCACCGGGGCTTACAGTGGCAGCAATGGACAGAAACCACCCTGCAGTGCTTATCTACAAACTTTGGCTGCCACTGTAAGTCCCGGTGAGGGGCAAAAAGGGTGGCAATGTGCGTCCCCGAAGGGATGGCACTCAAGGCGGATACCTATTCCATCTAATGGTAGCAGCAGCCCTGACTATAGCTTTCTGAGAAGCTTCAGAGTGAGGTATCTGGCACCTGCAATACATTTTCAATTCATTCATTTAACCCTGCTGCCATTACCCAGCTCAAGGAGGGAGGTAATTTAAAGGAAACAAAATTATCCTGTCTCCTTCCTAAATACAAGTTGAAAAATAAAAATGATGAACTTCTCTTAGGGGCATGCTCACTAAAAGGTTAACATGCATTAGGTGTTGCCACAGCTCATTATTTCTATGGACCATGGCAGCACAACAAGCTTTAACTTTCATTAATATGTGTTAACCTTCAGTAAACATGTCCCTTAATCTGGACACTGTGACGTAGAAGCATCTCAAGATGCTATGGAAACAGATAGTGATCCGGTGGAGAGAACCGGTACTGCAAGAGAATGCAGGATTTTCTCGTCAGAGAGAGAAAAAACCAGAGCTAATCAGGAACCACACCTCACCTCAAGGAAGGAGAGAAGCCAAGTCCCTGATTGGGCACGCCCAAGCAGGAGGCGGGCAGTGCAGTACACAGGCAGCTTGTTAAGCACTCAGAAACAGAGAGAGTCAGATTTTGATTTTGATTTGGATTTGAAAGAAGACGATGAGGAGAAAGATTTGGATTTGGACGGACGTGACCAGGAAGAGTTGGAGAGAGAGCAGTTAGGCAGCTGTGATCCACTAAGGAGAAGATTGGACTCACGAAGCAAGTACCTGGGAGACTCAGGGGCAGGGAGAATCTTCTGTGACCAGAAGGATTCAGGAGCACTGAGAGACCCAAGGCTACAGCACAGGCTTCTAGAGGACCAAGCAGAACCTTGGAACCGAAGGCAGAGGGACAGAGAATTACCCTGGAGAAAGCCACAGCACAAGGTACACAGTGAGTTTGAAGCAGCTAGCAAGTTTAACATTGGGAAGCCAGAAAGAGTAAAGGCTAACGTTAAAAGCCAAGACAAAGTCAGACAACATGGTAGCAATTGGTTGCAGTCTGAAAAGCATTTAAGCAGCCTAGGCTATTCTCATAAGCCAGCAGAAACCTATAGTAAAGGAACAGCTGAGTCTTATTACAGAGACGGGAGCCAAGAGAAGCCTGACGGTTCTACTTTTAACACTCTTGAGAAACTCTCCACTCACAGCTGAAGTTTTAAACCCAGCACTTACGTTTAGTGATAAGTGGGGGAAGGATAATTCTAAAACGCTGAACTGTTGTCCTAGTAAGAGCAGCATTGCTAATTATCAAGAGATAAGCAGTTTAAACAAACAATTACCTGAAGGAGGAAGACATTATCAGCTTAGCCCAGGAAAAACGCAGGCTGAATTGCTTCTGAAAGACTTCAGAGAATTCCTTGAAAGCAGGGCAGTTTCTTCCTCTGATGTAGCATAGCCCACAAACAGCTGTGAAGAGGAAATGCCTTTAGTTTCTTCTCTACCTTTCACCGAGCCAGACATGCCAATGGACTATTCAGCTTGTGTCATTGAGAAGGACATTTAATTGAAATGTTGTACAAGTTATATGAAGAAATATAACAGAAGTTGCTGTATTGATTCCTATGCTGAGGAGCTTATCAGAAGGGAATAAGTTAAAGCATAATTGTCTGCATACCAGAAGCATTGCTGTTTGCCAGAGTTTGTTTCTTCCGTTAGTGAAAAGGGTCACATGACAACTGAATGTGATCACAGAAGATAATGGACATTTAGCTTAGCAGTGCAATACCTTGTTTTGGTTTCTCACTCTTGTTTTGTGCTATTATACTTTATTTGCGTCTGTTTGCACTTGAACTGCAATGCGGAAATAAACCTCAAAGAAATTTTCTTTGCCTGCCTTACTACTTGAGCACACACAACTACAATTCTCAACCCTGAAGGGCATTAAAGGCCACCCCCTCCTGAAACCCTCAAGGTCCAGGGAGCGGGTGAGTGGCAACACATATGGAGTGTCTTCTGGTAAATGATTTTGTTTAGAACATTTCATTAGGACCTTGCCCTGCAAAATGGAATAATCTATTGTCCTGCATTTTACTTATACAATGGCCAATAGTTCCTTGGAAATGATCGTGCAGTCCAAAACTCAGTTTGGTGTTGGATGGAGATGTAGTAATTGTGTAATTATAATGGAGTACTTATTTAGTTTTAGAAACTATACATTATGCTTCCTTACCTGCATAAGGCAGAATTGTAAGACCTTTGTCTTTATTTGCAGGTGTGTTGGTGTCATGGGTTTAAGCAATAAGAGCAGCACGATACAAAGAGTCTTTCTTCCCTGACTAGGTGCAACACTGCCTCTTCCTCCCTGGATCTGGTGCAGGTCTCCAACAACATGCACATAGTGCTGTGGCGCTGCCTCGCCTGTCCTTCCTCGGATCTTGCGCTTTCTTTCAAAGGTGGGCTGCCTCTCTCCACGGCCTGCTTCCTCCCTTGGTCCCAATGCTGCTACTTCAGAGGCGGCTGTGCTGGGTCACCGATTATGTGCTATGCTGGCTGTCCCCATGGCTCACCTCTGAACAGGCAACCAGAAGGCATAGGAGAAAAAAACCCTCAGAGACCTAAATATGTATAACCTAGAGGAGAGGAAGGACAGGTGAGATATGATACAGACCATTAAATACTTAAAGAGAATTAACGGACAAATTAACCTTTTTCTAAGACGGGGAAGCTGTAGAACTAGAGGACATGAAATGAAGCTGCAAGGAGGTAAACTTAAAAGCAACATCAGGAAATACTTCTTCAGAGAGAGGGTGGTGGGTGCCTGGAATGCCCTCCTGAAGGAGATAGGAACAAAAACTGAAGGAATTCAAAAAAAGGCAGGGGCAGACACAGAGGATCACTATATAGAAAGAGGATGGAATCAAAGCAAATATAAATAGAGAGAGGGGTGTACCTGCTTGTAGCGGCAGGTACAATCGTAAGCAAAGGCATAGAGGGACAGCAACTTACAGAGCGATAGGTGCAGCTCCAGAATTCTAGCCACCTTACTGGGCAAACTAGATGGACCAGGCAGGTCTTTATCCGCCATCATTCACTGTGTTACTGTGAGTGTTAAAATGCCTAGCTAGCTGCCACTTTGCAAAATCACTTAAAATGTGAAGCCCCAAGCAGTTGTCTGGTTTGTCACTCTCTAAAGCTGTCAATTGTACTGGAATTAGTAAGCAATGAATAGGAGGATTAAGAGTGCTTTGCTTTCTTCACCACGCTAGCATATGTTTGGTGTATTTGATTCTAGATTTTACAGTAAAAGATTGTATATGATATATAGATTATTAGAGTAGACCACTGGTATCTGGAATGGCTCTGGAGAAAAATTAAGTATTTGTATGTTGTAGGAGTGGAGTTTCATCCAAAATATCCAGATGACAAAGTCAGAAAAAATTATTTTCTTTTTGGTTTATCTTTGGGAATTGTGGCACCAGCTTTGGGAATTTAAACGCACAGCATTTCTTCTGTCTTTCTAGATTGCAGAGTGCAGAAGAGACATACAGTTCTGTTTCCATTTGTGCCACTGTACATCCTTCCTAAAGCCTCTAAATGTCCTATGCTGAATGTGCAGTGTCGGGGCGGTCTGGGGCAGTGCTTGAGTTAACTCGTTAGCAGTGATATTCAGCTGCTGGCCGGCTAACTTAAATTGGCTAAAGTTAGGCGCAAAAAAGGCTGACTTAACTTAGCCAGTTAAGCTATCTGACCAGCGGCTGAATATCGCTGCTGCCCTGTTAACTAAACGTTAACCAGGCAACCTGGATATTGAATGCCAGTGGCCAGCTAGGACCCTGCCATTGCATATACAGGTCTAATTGCTTCATGACGTATTTCTGCCATCTGTTTGTCCTCCTTAGATGAGATACTCTCTCAAGATGTTTTATGACAGCACGTGGCAAAGATAGCATTTTAAGATATTGTGCTGTCTAGAAGGTAATTCCAACCACCCAAAGCTGCCCCTAATGCAAATAAGTTAAGAAAGAAAACCGAACCATGGTACACACCAGACTTGGCCAAAGCAAAGAAAGACCTCAGAAGAATGGAAAAAAAATGGAGAACTAAAAAGTCATTAGAAATCAAAGCACAATATTTGATATTACTTAAATCCTACAAAGAAATAAACTCTGCAAAAAAAGAATTACCACACTAAAAAACTAAATAATGCTTTAAATAGAACTAGAGAATTGTTTGAGCTTGTAAAGTCCTTCACCAAACCCCCTAAGGACACCAATACGAAATGCCCAAACACTTGCAGACCACTATTCTAGCAAATTAAATCCTACTGAAGAAAAAAAACACTATAGAAGTGAAAACAATTCATCCCAAAAGACAGCACAGACCACTAACTCCACAGAATTATGGGATAACTTTCATAAAATAGATATTAGACAAATACTAAACATAATTACAAACATAAACACCACTACATCTCCTCTAGATCCCTGCCGGGTAGCCTGGATCAAGAATACAAAAACAGAAACTGCACCCATAATACTAAACATAGTAAACCAATCACTACTACAAGGAACCATGCTAGCAGAGCTAAAGAGATCTCTCATATGACCAATATTAAAAAAAAATCACTAAACAAAGCAGACCCTTCCTGCTTACCGACCCAGATCAAGTATACCATTCATAGCCAAAACTATCAAAAAAACAGTCCAATATCAATTGCAAGATCATATAGATGCCACAAATGCACTTGATGTCCATCAATATGGTTTCCGACAATCACATGGAGTAGAAACACTTCTACTTGTGCTATTTGATAAACTATACAGAGGTATTGAAAATTGCAAGAAAATGTTCGTCTTAATATTCATTGACATAACAGCGGCCTTCAATTCGGTAAATCATAAGACCCTCGTAACAAGACTGGAATCAATAGGAACTCCCCTAAAATGGTTCACTTCCTATATATCCAATAGGATACAACAGGTATACTTTGACCAAAACCTATCCAATGCTTTCCCACAGACACAAGGGATTCCACGGGGTTCTGCATTATCTACCATACTTTTCAACCTATACCTAAGGCCCATTTGCACAATATTCCCAAAACACAAAAATTTACTATCATCTATATGCGGACAATATAATGCTTTATACACAATTGGATATATGTAACCCAGATTATAGCCACATAGAAGCCTGCCTTAAAGAAACTCAGCTATGGCTTCAACAAAACATGAGTATAAATCATAAAAAAACGGAAGTAATAGTTATCTCTAAAAACCCGGAATTTAAACACCCTCCCACAAACCTACTAAATAATATATCTTACAACATTAAACAAGAATTAAAATACTTAGGTGAGTTTCCATGCTAAGGGTCTTATCAAGGGTCACACCTAAGACTATTAAATAGAACTATTTTCCACAAAATAAGAATCTTGCAACCCCTACGCAATATCATTGAACAATCAGATTTTAGAACAATAGTACAAACACTCATAACCCCACATCTTGACTACTGTAATGGCATACTACATGGACTACCTAAAAAAAAAAACAACCCACCAACATACTCCAAATGGCCCAGAACATCACAGCCTGAATTTTAATGAATGTACCAATCTCAGATCACATCACACCTATTCTAAAAACTTCACTGGCTACCTATCCATGCATGCATAAGATACAAAAATAATAATTACAACAGTCAAGTTAATACACAATATCGCCCCATCTTTCCTCACCACACTCATTAAAACACAACCCCCTAACAGAAAAAGACGTACACACAATCTAAACACTCTACAAATTCCACTCTCTATATGCAAGGTAAAAATAAATACTAGCAATAGATCATTCACTGACCTAGCCCCCACACAATGGAACAAACTCCCAGACACTCTAAGAGCCAACAAGGACCTCCAATCATTCCGAAAAAAAACCTCAAAACTCACCTTTTCCAAGAATATTACAATCAATCAGAAATAACATAAATCAAATTGTATTCAAATATAAATCATATCATGATAGAGCTCAACAACCCTATCGTCATATGACACATCAAACCCACCAGGAGTATATCAAATTGTAAACCCTTCAGGCATGTGCCATTCCTATTGCACATCATTGTAAATCTTGTATATAGTTAATTGAACATGTGTGTTCTTCTATATGTAAATAGTTGAGTTATTGAATCCCCACGCTACCCTTGCCATGTACAAAGTTTCTTATTGTTATATGTAACTTCCTCCCTTGCAGAATTAAATGTTAAAATGTAAACCGCTGCTGATCACTGGAAGGAGCGGTATAAAAATGAGTTCAAATAAATAATTTCAGTTTCATTCTATGCATAATTTGGAGCCATCTATCCCTTTTACCTTCGTGTGGTGCCCTCTGGTTGCAGAGCCTTTTAAGCATCTCTATCATAGCTCCCATCTCCTGTCTTTTTTCCATACTATACATTATGGGGGTCATTCTGTCCCACGAATAGCAGGGATGGACATCCCTGCTATTCACTCCCCTACCAGTCCCGGCTATTGCCTTCCTATATGAACAGCGTGTCTGTATGGGGAGCCCTAGATGGGGGTGTTGCTAAGGCGGAGCGAGGGCAAGGCATGGGTGGTCCACAACCCCAGACATACAGGGCCGATTCAGAGATTGGCCCTGTACGTCCAGGGCTGTGAACATAGATGGGGGACTTGGAATACGTCCCCCCTGGATGTCGGGGAATCCTGCTGCTGGGTCCAGTAAAAAAAGGTAGGGGTTCAGGAAGGTCTCTGCAGCTGAACCCTTGCCATGGGAGGCCAGATCAAGGGTCTGCTGTAGGGAGAGTAGTAAATAGATGCCATGATTCTGCTGCACCATTCAGGAGCCTGACTGGAGGTATCCAGGCATGTGGCTGGGCATGCAGGCTGATTGGAATTGGGGCCTGGCCTGCACGTTCAGGCTGTAGAGCTTATTCTGATCCTGCGGGCACGTCTAGCCCCCCATGGGATCAGAATCGAGTCTACCTCTGGGTGTCCCGATTCCAATCGGCTGCACGGGCCTAGACGGCCACAATGGAATGTGCCTCATTAAGATCTTTAAGTCTGTCCCCATATGATGAAGACCACTCTTCTATTTAAGTAGCTGCCCTCTACCCAGACTCCATCCTGTTTATATCCTTTTGAATGTGTCGTCTCCAGAACTGCACACAATACTCCAAATGAGATCTCACCATAAATTTATAAAGAGGCACTATCATCTCCTTCCTGCTGACATTCCTCTCCCTATGCACTCAAACAGCCTTCTGACTTCTGCCATCACCCTTTCTACCCACCTTAATATCTTCAGAAACAATTACTCCAAAAGCCAGCTGTTCTGTTGTAGACAGAAGTATTTCACCCCCTATTTTTGCAGCCCAAATGCAATAACGGACCAGTGGAGAGAGACAGCTCTGAAGTTGCACGCTATCAACTCTGTATTCCTCTATGCAGCACACTGATAGCATGCGACTTCAGCGCCGGCATGCAGAAAGGGGCACATATGCAAATTAGCCATGCGTTAAACTGTGGCGATTTGCGTTAAACTGGGAAAGCAAGCCAAACACATGCACACAGAAGTCAGCACAAGTTTGGCATGCTCCCCAGAGAAACAGGGGCACTTCGTGGCTAATTGCAAATGTACCCTGACAATATTTTGATGGCATCGGGGACTTTCCCCGATGCCTAGATCATCTGAGAGAAAGTTTGACATTTCCTTTCAGATGTTCCAGGCATTGGGGAAAGCCCCCGATGCCATCAAAATACTGTCAGAGGGGCCAGCGCCCCTGACAGAAAGCAAATCCCTGGTGGCCCAGTGGCCCTAGTCTCCCCCAAACTGCCCAACTAAAAATAACCCTTTTGACCCAGCGGCCACAAACACCCCTCCTGGTACCTTTACAAAGAAGCAAGAGAGTTGCCCCTGTGCACTGCTCCTGCGCCGCCATCTTTAAAAATGGTGGTGCCTGGCCCTGCATGGTGCATCCTGGGATGCACCAGGTGGGGAAAGACTGCTATATAAAGCATTTTATACCTTATATGGTTAACTCATACTGCTGTCCATGGAGAACGCCCTTTATGGTAACTAACATCACTTTCTTCATGGACAAGTAGTCTGAGTCAGCCACACCTAGATGTGTCACCTTCAGGGACCGTACTAGCTGACCAAGAACAGACCTTTGCCAGGTTCCAATGGGAACTATGATCTGTGTCTCTCAAGCAGAAGACTGCCTCTACAATGACTCAGCCCAACAGGATGCTTCAGAACAAGGGCAAAATTCCAGGTAGATCAAACAGAGGGAAACCCAAAGGAGCAGGGGGGAAAACTGGCAACAAAAACCAAACAAATCCCACTCACTAGTTCCTGCTACTATTAATATCTATAAATTTAACTTTTTAATGTTTTACTTGGCAACCGTTGCCTAGAACATACATCGAGTACAGTTCCAAAGAATGTTATGCCATAGCAACGCTTCCATCAGGACAATGCAGATGGAGGATTATAGAATGCTGCAATACAAAAGGGTACTCATGGTGTAATAACCTAAATAAAACAATATGGAAGGCACACTGGCATCTGCCTCTTGACAAATGGAGAGGTGCACATGTGAACCCCACTGGAGTGAATTGTTAGCAGAAAGCAGCTGCACCATTGGTCTTCCCATAGGGTGTGGAGGCAACGATGGTCGCATAGTGAGCCCGGGTAAACTGAGGAACGCTGTGGCAGATTGGAAGCAGACTGTCATGGTGAGGTCATGACATGACATGGAGGCCAGGGCAATAGTGGCATGCTGGTGAGAAGCTACGTCCACCCCTTCATTTTGTGATGAACCTTTCCAGCTAGTGACACCGGAAATTAAAGCAAGCAAGCGACGTGTTTGAATATTTGTATCTATCATGTGCAACTGTCAGGAGGAAAACCCTAAAGCATTGTATAACCAAAATCATTATGGTTAGACAGACTGAAAAGGTTTGGAAAATGTTCATAAAAACTGCAGGACGTTAAGTTCAGTGTACATGATGTAACATATTACGATGAATGCTTTAAATATATATGGTAATTTTATGTATTCTCTATCCTCCTTTCATACAAAAATATTTGAAAATAAAACCTATGGATCTGTATTGAGGCTTACAGTATTTGTTTCTGTAGGATTGCGTTACTAACACCTTTCTGCCCTGTCTTCTGGCAGCTGCTGGTTGCAGTAACATTAGTTTATTTGGCTTCTGGGAGTTGGGGTGGCCTGAAGCCTGATGAAATGCACACAGGGTAGCAGTGTAAATCAGAGCAAATCACTGGGGGGACCATAAAAGAAAGAAACTGTTCTATAATGTTTGGATCTCATTTTAATCGCATGTACCCTACCTGATACTCTGACATGAACAGATCTAATTCCAGTCATCACTGTGGATCCTTCTATCTGTAGAATCTTTATCACATTGGTGAATGTGCTTTCTAGTTGTTGTGGGCCGTTGAGCGAGTCGATGAAGACTCCTAGCATCCCTGTGGATAGTTGTCCATGTTGTGACTAGCCCCTGGGTTTTCTTGGCAAGGTGAGGCCGGAAGTAGATTGCAGAGTGCTTTCTAGTGCTGATGTTCCAAGACTTGCTCTTATTTTACCAATATGCTTCTGCTTTAGTAGCAATAAACATCAAGTTTGGAAGACCTGTCTTAAGCGAATATAAACCTCCTCACCCACTCCACTGGCTGTTTTAATTCTTAAGACACCTAATATTCCTCACAGCTTTACTGAATGAAAAGTTGCCCCTTCCTCAGTTAATTGCAACAGACCCTGTTTTGGAGCTTCCCTATCACAGCCTTACAGCCTTAGCTCAAAGCCTCTTATTTGGGTTTGTTATATGTATAGTTTGTCTATCTTAAGTAGGTCATAAGCTGCAAGGGAAGGGACTATCTTTTATGGGATAATTATATAAGCCTTTGATGAGCTTATAAAATAGCACAAATATATGTGCTATCAATGTAGGCCTTCATGGGATTTAAGGGTAGGTTGAATTGGGGCAGAGTTGCAAGATAGACATACGTCATAAAACATACACAACACAAAATTTGTGTATGAGCTTTTGGGGAGGCACATATGCTATCTTTATAAAATAGGTGTACTAGGGGTTGGGCTCTGGTGGGATCCTTGCCGCGCAGAGGGCGCTGTTCGAGCGTGGCTTTCTAATTGTTAAAAAGTCCCTGTTGCATCGGTGGGCTGAGATCTCCCCCCCTGGTGTTGTGCTCTGGGAATCTGCGATGTTTGATTTGCTCCGCTTGGAAAAAATGACGGCGAGGCAGAGGGGGGGCAAAAGTTGGGATGCGTTCATGGCATTGTGGTCCCCTATGATCTTTCACTTGTCCCATAAAGAGCGGGCTCTAGTCTTGAATGTCTGATTCTGCTGATCACACCCTGTTTACTATGTGATCACTGGCTCTGTGCTGTTCAGAACTCGTGCTACCCTGGGAGAACCGAGGCTATTGGTGGTGGATGGTTGGGAGTGGATCTGTGTGCTTGTACATAATTAGCTAATAATTAAAGTGCTTGTGCTACGGGGATGGGTGGGGGGAGGGGGGGATGGGAGGGGATGCCTCAACTGTGTTCTTTTGCTTGCTGAGGAACTGTACTTTAACACTTTGTCTATTACTTTGCTTAACTGTTTGTATTGGCATATTCTATAATACCAATAAAAATGATTTGAAATAAAATAGGTGTACTATATTTATTTATTTATTTATTTAGACATACTTGTATACCACCTTATCCTACTATCAAAGTGGTTACATCACATCACAATTGGGTTACATTCAACATGTGGGTGCTTTACAACATTTAACATGAGGATATTTGACAACATTAAGACAACACAATTTGAGGGTTACATTTGTCTTGATGGTGCTGTGAGTCTAGCTGGGTTGGTTAAGTATTGAGCTTGCAGTGAAGTGTACGTTGCAGTCCTGCTCGGGTGGGGGGATGTTGTGTATCTGCTCGTAAGTTTCTGTGAAGAGCAGGGTTTTAAGGGCCTTGCGGAAATCTGCGATGTCCTCTAATTCCCTTAGGCTCGTTGGGAGGGAGTTCCATAGTATGGATGCCATTAGTGATGGAGCTCTTCTTGATGTATTTTGTTTAGTCTTGTGATATCCTGAAGGGGTGCTGATCATGTTGTCATAATTGTTCCTTCTTGGTCTATTACTGATGTTCCTTGTTACAATTTCTTGTAGTACATCCGCTGAAAGATGGTAGATGATGATCTTGAAGATGATCAAGATTATTTTAAAATTTTCTCTAGCTACCATTGGTAGCCAGTGTAGTTGCTGTAATATAGGGATGATGTGTTCTGATCTTGGGGTGTCAGTGATGATGTGTGCTGTAGTGTTTTGCACCATTTGGAGTGGGTGTAAGGTCTGCTGGGGGAGGCCTTGATATAAAGAATTTCCATAATCAAGCAGAGGCATGATGAGTGCTTGGCATACTGTGCGGAAGTGGTCCTGGCGTAGTAGTGGTTTTATCTTTCTTATGGTCCTCAAACGTTGATAGGCCTTGTTTGCGGTTTTGGCGATATGAGATTTCATGTTCAGATTGTGATGCCCAGGTACCTAACTTCATCTTTGACTGTTGTAAGTTTGTTTAGGATGCTGATATTTTGTGGTGGAATGAAGCTAGGGTTCCTAGTGACGAACATTGCCTCAGTTTTATCGTAGTTGACCGTCAGGTTATTGTCTGCAAGCCAGACATTCATGTCTTCAAGGCATTTAGTTATTGTTGTGGTATTAGGTGCTAGTAGATTGATTGGGGCATACACCATGATGTTGTCAGCATATATATGATAGTGGAGTTTGTGTCATCTGATGTTGCATATGGGTTGGATGTAAATATTGAAGAGCACTGATGACAGGGCAGATCCCTGAGGTATTCCTTGCATTGCGGTGAACTGCAATGATTTCTTTTGGTTGCATTTGACTTGCCGTGTTCGATCTTCCAGGCACGATGTGAACCATTTCAGAGTGTTCTTGCGCAATATATGCGCCTTTACAGCTTAGGCACCTTGTTACATAATTATCCCCCACATGTCTCTATACAGTGTTGCATACAGAGTCATGCAGAGGGTAATTTTGTAACAAGCACAAATATTGCACCAATTTAAATGGACAACCTATTTACATGCTCAAATACCTCCTGCACTATACAAATGCTTAAGCAGCACTGATAATGTATGCTGCTTCTTATTAACAAATTGCTAATATTTTCACATGTATCACTACAAAGACCCTGGGACTACACAGAAGTCAAGCCCTGCTAAGAGTACTATAGATAAAGAACCAAAACATCAAAGAATTGAAAAAAAAAATCCAACTAACAGCACAGAATCGGGAGGAAAGGGACATTCTCAAGGGGGTACTTCCCATCAGCTCTTTTAGCCAGGGGTAGATGGTAGTGAGGTGGAAGCAGGCCTGGATTTAGGTACAGACAACTGCTTAGGGGGCCAAATTTTGAAGGCACAAAATACCTGAACAATAGGCCAATTCCATTTGCTTTAAGACCATCCTTTAATGATCCCCCCACCTTCCAGTCTCTTGTCCCGCCTATGGATGCCATCATCTTAAACCCAGCCTCGGGTAGAAGACTCACTTTTCAATGCTTTCGGACACACATGAGGGCCAATAAATATTGCGCTGGCCAACAAGATAAGTGGGTTGTCTAAGACTGTTGTGTGCCCGCCCTGCTTGGAAGAACAGAAAGTGACTGTTTCTGTTTCCTCTGGCACCAGGCTCTCAGCATGAAACAGGAAGAGAGATGACGTCCGCAGTTCCATGTACCTGAAGAATGAAACTCAGTAGGTCCTAACACTTGAATCTTTAAATATCTGTTCCCTGAGTATTTGACAAAGGGTTTTCTGGATGCAGAACCTTTTGTAAAACACGCATAAGAATGCTAGGAAATATAGGCATAGTTTGCGGAATGTATAGCAGGGACAGCTAATTTAGAAAAGAACACATTAAAAAAGTAAGATCACCACCACTTAGGGTTCTGAATGTTTAAGTACCCGAGTGTACAAAAGTGGATATCAAGCAATAGTAAACAGTACAGAGGTAAGCACAATTGCTCCTTCAATCACTCCAAAACAGCAGTTACCTGGCATTTGTACATGCTTTAGAGCAGGTGTAAATGCCAATGACCAAGCTTTTTTTAGGCATGCCTATATTGCCATTGCAGAATTGGAGCTACATGCATACTTCTCCAGCCCATCCAGAACATGCCCCCTTGGAAACTGCATGCTGCGGATCTAAATACCGTATACACATAGCAGCTTTCTAAAATACCTATTTACGCATATTGGTTCTTTATACATGTAAATGCAGCTATTTACAATTATAACAGCTATGCAAATCTTCTAAACTAGTTTCTTTTATTCCGAATTTCAGTTGCAAATCCTCCTAAATTTTAAGGACCTAAGTGAAACATGGAGAATTTTTGAGATCAACTGCATAGTAACATAATATAGCAGATGTTGGCAGATTGGGATCAGTTGCCCTAGTTAAGGGTATCTGTCAGATGTAGATACTTGACCATGCAGATATTCCCTATCCACAAGGCTAAACTGCAAGGCAAGGGCGTCGACATTCTCTAAGAAGATTTTTTACATTTCATGGGTAATTCAGCAGTACAATTTGCCTGAATTGCATAAACTATACTTTTCTTTTTATGCATTTTACAATAATCACAGCATTTGCAAACCAAGTCTCAGGAAAAACAGAAAAAAAAATAATCCATCTCAAATAGAGATCCAGTGAAAAAGAAAAAAAAAGGAAACCATTAAGCCTTGTCAGACCACTATACCTGAGGCTATTAAAGAAAAGCTGTGAAAAAAATAGCAAATAAGAAAGGAAATAGAATTCAAGACTGAGGTGTTTGTAGAGCGTAGGGCTTACACAACATCACGCCATCTGCTTTCAGAGGAGTTGACGTGGTAACTACCACCTTTAAGGCCAAAAAACTGGACAGCTTCAAGGTTCAAAGAAAACATTTTGCCTCCCGCATGCGTACAACGCACTTGCAGGTATACTGCAAAAAGAGAACTACACTAAGCTGCAATATACCAGTCCTCATCAACAGAAACTTTCTTCTTCTCAGAGACTAATGAACCAAATCGCGGAAGGCCCAGGAACAGAGTCTTATATTGGTAAAACGTCCTAAGCGTCCATCTCTATCCTTATCCAAAGCGAATTGTACCAAGAGGGTAGAAGGGATGCCTGCATATCACCCGATTGCTCAATAAAGCTACCAGATGCCTCCGAGTTTTGGGGTTAGTCCCTGATTTTAGAGCTGTGTCCCTGACTCCCATCTGTTTGGCAGCCTCGTGTCCCTGATTCCAGTAATGGGGGACAGAGGAGGTAGAACAAAATTCTCTTCAATTTAGTAATTTGAATGTTAGTATTTAGAATTTACATCCATTATCTTTATAATTTTGCATCACTGTTTCTATTTCTCTGTTGGTTTGTCAGCTTGGAAGCAATATGGGGGGCAAGGTCTTCCCTCATCCATGCCTTATTGCTCAAACTTGGAAGTAAGGTGCTCCCCCCCCCCCTTCTATACCCCCCTCCACCCACACATATTTCAGATAAATGTCACAGATTTGCCTGCAAAAAATCTGGCAACCTTATTGCTCAAGGAAATTTGTTAAATTCAGGGTATCCAGTGCTACACCTGACTCCCCATCATCTCAGACCAGGACTTTTTTTCCCCATAAAGTAAATAGAAGGCTTTAGTACCATGGGGCAATGCAGTCTCAGGTACCTTCAATGCCTCAAAGGATACTTCTTAACCATATCATACAGCATAGTAGCAAAGATAAGTGGAAAATTGATGGACTGCAGATTCCTACTGCTATCTTCCTATGGACAGCAAGAGAGTCCTGGCTTAAAGTAGCTGTGACCGTTTCCAACTTGTGATCTCCCTTGTAACTCCGTATACTGTTGAATTATCTTAGAAATATCCGACTTTTGTTGTTGTGAATCCATCAGTAACTGAGCACATTTCTGGAACAGCACAAACTGTTCAGAAAGAGACTTCTGGATAGTTTTGTAAGGCTTGCCAAACAATTTCCAGGTCAACTGAGATGGAGGGAACAGCCCCAGATGGAGTGGTAACAGAAAACGTACCTTGCACTTCAGTGACTGAGGAGTTTTCAACCCAGTCCTCAGGGAACCCTAGGCCAGTCAGGTTGTCAGGATTCCCAGAATGAATATGCATGAGAAGGATTTGCATGTTCTGCCTTCATTGTATGCAAATCTATCTTATGCATATTCATTGTGGGAATCCTGAAAACCTGACTGGCCTAGGGTTCCCCAAGGACTGGGTTGAAAACCTATGTGATAAAGGACTCAAGATAGCAGTTCCATCCCCCTGCTCCAGTTCACATTCCCACAGAGTGTCACATACAATATTAGGAGACAAGTTCAAGGACACAGCCATCTCCTCTCCAGAAGCATTCATGACACTAGGCATGTCACCAGCCGATTGCATGCAGAGATTAAGTTAGTCTCTCTCGACCGCAGGCTGTATCAGAGGAATAGGTGCCCTGAGGAGGCTCTAGATTTGCCGACAAGGACCTCTGGTTCAAAGAGGTATCCATAGATTGGGCTTTGGAGCCGTGGCAGCTTGGAGTTTGGGAGGCTCTCCCCCTGCAGCTGGCCTTTCCATTTAGACATACTTCTAACAGAGAGACTCACATGACTCAGCAAAATGCTCTAGTTATCTTAACCTCCCCCAGTATACTCTACATACATAATAATCTACTAGCAATGCTAAGAGCACTATCAGACCTATCAGAGTTCAGGGAAAAACTTAAGACACACATCTTTAGGGAGGAATACAAAACTATCCGCAAACCTGGAAATCCACCCACCATAAATCCCTTTTGAAGAATCCTAAACCCAGTTATGCAAACATTAGCAATACAACAAAGACTCAAGACACTCGTAATCACACTACACTGTAAATAGTTCATAGTTAATGTTTTACTGTTAATCTGTTTCAGTTTAATGTAGAACATTATACCATATGGTCATGTTAATTGTTGTTCAGCTGTAAAGCACTTTTAATAGTAGAAAGGCGGTATAAAATGTTTAAATAAATAAATGCTCTCTTGTCCATCTTTCTCTCCTATATTCTGTCTCCTTCATCCTCTTTCCATCCCCGTACTCTCTAGATTACTCTCCCCATTTTCTGTTCTTATGTCCCTCTTCCCACTTTCAACTCCATCTCCATTCTCTTTCTTTCTCCTCATTTCCCTGCCCTCATTCTTCCCCTCTTCCCCCCCACCCCATGCTTGATCTTCTCCTCTCCCTCCTAGCTGATCCCCCCTTCCAGGGCTGACAGGGGCTTGCCCTGCCACTGCTTTGAAGTAAATGGAAGTGTTGTGGTGCCTCCGCAGAGATCTGTCACCCTAGTCAAGTATCTACTCCACCTAGCGGACAGTCCAGTCCTGCTCCCCTTTACATTGGGCTACCATGCTAGTTAGATGAGCATATAAATTTCCATGGCAATCCTCATCAGGCTTCCTCGTCTGAACCTCTCTCCACTCCTGTTCACTGTATTCTGTATTTGTTCCAAGCAAGCTTAATACTTTCTGGACCTGACATTCCCCTTTCTTTTCTGGGCTGCTAGTTCAGTCAGAATCAGAACTGGAATCTAGTTCAACGAGCCTTCATGCACAAAATAAAGCTTACTTTCATTGCAGTGGGAGTCCTTAACCAGAGCTTCTTTGGGAATTCTGTGTCCTAAATCTGGCCACTAGATGTCATAATTGCATGATGACTGTGACTCCCTCCTCCCAGAGGTTGTCAATGTTGCTCCTGCAGCTCCTCTAGCCCCAGCTGTCCTGGGAAACACCAAGAGTCAAACCTAGGTTCCTCTGCCTAGCGGCAAGGAGCTCTACTACAGACATGCAATAATTTGTGCTAATTACCCTGTGTGCTTTTGAAATATTACTAGGTGCAGACAGCGTGCAAATTAAAAAGGGGCTTTCCTAAGAAAAAAGTTGCTTGGTAAAACTGAGACTTCAGAGTGCCTGTATGTGGTTTCACTTTCAGATTATACTGCTTGTATGGTGACACTGCAAAAAAAGCTAAACGAACATAATCCACATTACAATGTATAGCCCTTACATAAGACAATATAATTAGACAATGACCTTTTTTGTCAGGAATCTTTCTGAGGTTAGCATTCTATTGAAGTAGGTCACCTTTTCCCCTTGAAAGTTTAAAAAAATGATAGGAACATGGGTACAGGAGAAAGCTACATATATGCCCATTGTAGTGATGAAAGCTCTCTGGAAGATATGGAACTTGAAGAAAATCCTGAATTCCCCTTTGAAGTGAATGACAGTGCACACGTGCAGGGGAATTACAAGCCAGATAAGAGGAAAAGTCAGGTCCCTGCTAAAAAGTCAGGTCATGCCCTAGCTCAGGGGTGCAGACAGGCTTCCCTGCTGATTGGTCACACAGGTGCAGAGAACAGTGAATGCCCAGCAGGCAGCAGTGTTTAAAACCACGAGCAGAGCAAAGCAAAAGACATACAGGAAGAGTCAAGGGAAGAAGCATAGACTCAAGGAACACAGGACGAGTCAAGGGAAGAAGCACTGACTCAAGGAACACAGGAAAGACAGGCACAGGAGGTACAGATACGGAGACAGCAACAGAAGGCAGAGGCACAGGTGAACGGAGGAGAGGTGGACGTGGAGAAAGGAACAGGAACAGCTGTTGGAGCTGGAAAGTTGAGAGAGGAGAGAGAGAAGCTGAAGCTGTGCTTAGCTGGAGGAGAAAGCCAGAGGAAATCTCCCAAGAAAGCAGCTACCTCAGAGGGACTGGAGAAGGACATAAGGAGGCTGCATTTCAGAGCCTGGAGGAACCCAGGAGGAAAGAAAGCAGCGTTTATCTGAGGAAACATCCCCAAGGTAAAGCCAGCAGTTTCATTACTGATAATTCAGCAGAGAGACAATTTGCCAGTTTTAAAGGTCAGGAAGCTGAGTCCTCACCGTCTACTGTTAAGAAGTGGGTAGAGAGTTTTTCATATGAGAAAAGCCATAGCCCTGATAAAAGCACAGCCTTTGAAACTCCAAAGCTAGAAGCTTTAAGAAAGCTGTTTTCTGAGGAAAAGGTTCACTCCCCTAATGTAAAGGTGCCTGCACAAGCTGAATTGCTGTGGAACCAATTTCAGGAGTTCTTGAAAGAGAGAAAGTTTGAGAAAGCTTATAATCCTGAGAGAAATACTGTTTGCCCTGATGCTATTGAAGGAATGCAAGTAGATTCTTGTTTGCCTAATTGTGAATGTGACCCCATTCCAATGGACTGTTCTTTATCTTTAAGAGAAGATTCTGCAGTGTTGAATGGAACTGAGAATCTGTGAAACCGTATAGGAAATAAGGGCAGTTCCTGCTTTGAGCTGAGGAAAGCTAATTCTGTGTTTCACTTAGTTTTATTACTTGCTGAAGTTAAGAAGCAGTGCTGTGAAGAAGTTTGCTTTCAAAAGAAAAACCACAGCTGTTATAAGTTTGCTTGTGTTGCTGTTAACTGACCACACGGAGCAGTCCTCGGTGTGAGTGTGTGTGAGAAGCAGAACAGCTGAATAGTGGAAAAGGTTTTGTTACGTCATTCTCATTATCCTGATTTCATCTTTATGTTGGAGATGTATCCTTCTGCCTTGGTTGTGTACTGAACTTTGAATGCCCTGGAAATCCCCACAATAAATTTTCTTGCTGCCTTACAACCACCGACTCAACTACATTTGTCCTTCGAGAGTAAAAAAAGCACTACAAGTCCCAGAATACCCTGGTGGCTTCAAAGGGAACTTTATTCAAAGGAGGACATATAAAGCCGTTTCCAGCTTGTAAGCCCATGGGCACAAGTGGAGGCGTCGCACCATAAATGCAAAATATTGTACCACCATTATCCCTACTTATATTTGCTGACAGAAAAAGTAGGTCAAGATACCAAAACACTAACTCTCTGGGCTTCATTGGGATGTCATCTGAACCCTCAATGGTCAGCTGAGTTTAAAACTAAGTGTTGGTGGGGATGTCCATGCCCAGGATGCAAACATTTTGTGGCAAATAGGGGACTTAAGGAGGTTACGAGCCTAGAGGCGATAGCCAAACCTCAGTATTCATTCTAGGCAGGGTACCGGAGTAGAGGGAGTGAGGGGATAGGAGAATATGCCAAGCTTTGTGGTGTTCTGTCTGGTGGCGGTGAGAAGACGGTGTTGGAAGGTGGACGTGCAGTGGTTCTATGTCTCTGGAACATTGAGGAGATAAGTGCTATTACTACTCATAGAAAATAACACAATTTAATAAAATTTGGAAGCCCTTCAGAGAATGGTATAGGAGACAATATACGTAATAAGTGTGAACATAAGATATGCCATACTGGGTCAGACCAAGGTCCATCAAGCCCAGTAACCTGTTTCCAACAGTGGCCAATCTAGGTCAAACGTACCTAGCAGTTTCCCCAAACGACATAGGTTCTACAATGCTTGTACTGGGTCAAGTATTGATATCCTGGGTCCTTTCTTAATAATGGTTTATGGACCTTTCCTCCAGGAACTTATCGAAACCCTTTTTTAAACCCAGCTACACTAACAGCCTTTACTACATTATCCGGTAACAAATTCCAGAGTTTGATTACACATTGAGTGAAAATGTTTTCTCTTTTATTAGTCTTAAATAGTTTACCCTGTAGCTTCATTGCATGTCCCCTAGTCTTTCTATATTCTGATAACGTAAACAATCGATCTACGTTTACCCGTTCCACTCCATTCATTACTTTATAGACCTCTATCATATCTCCCCTCAGCCGTCTCTTTTCCAGGTTAAAGAGCCCTAACCTTTTTAGCCTTTCTTCATAGGAGTATCCTTCCATCCCCTTTACCATTTTGGTGGCTCGTCTCTGAACCTTTTCTAATAACGCTATATCCTTTTTAAGATACGGTGACCAGAATTGCACACAATATTCAAGGTGCGGTCTTACCATGGAACGATATAGAGGCATTATAATATCTTTTGTTTAATTTTCCATTCCTTTCCTTATGATACCTAGCATTCCATTTGCTCTCTTGGCCGCCGCTGCACACTGGGCTGAGGGTTTTAACATGTTATCCACAATGACGCCTAAATCTTTTTCCTAGGTGGTGGTTCCTAATGTGGAACCTTGCATCGTGTAACCATAGTTTGGGTTGTTCTTCCCTAGGTGCATAACTTTGCACTTGTCCACATTAAATTTCATCTGCCATTTTTATGCCCAGTCTTCCAATTTATCAAGATCCTCTTGCAATTTTCCACAATCCTCTTGGGTTTTAACAATTTGAAATAGTTTTGTGTCATCTGCAAATTTGATAACCTCACTCGTTATTCCCTTTTCCAGGTCATTTATGAATATGTCAAAAAGCAGCGGACCCAGCACAGATCCCTGGGGTACACCACTATTCACCTTTCTCCATTGGGAAAATTGGCCATTTAGCCCTACCCTCTGCTTTCTATCTTTTAACCAGTTCCTGATCCACAATAGTACACTGCCTCTTATCCCATGACTCTTTAGTTTTGCCAAAAGTCTCTGATGAGGGACCTTGTCAAAGGCTTTCTGAAAGTCCAGATACACTATATAAACCGACTCACCTTTGTCCACCTGTTCATTCACACCTTTAAAAAAACATAACAGATTAGTAAGACAAGATCTTCCTTGTCTAAAGCCATGTTGGCTGTCTCCCATTAGGCCAAGACTATCTACATGCTGAGTAATTTTGTTCTTTATGATGGTTTCTACCATTTTTCCCGGTACTGACATCAGGCTCACCGGTCTGTAGTTTCCTGGATCACCCCTGGAACCCTTTTTAAAAATTGGCGTTACATTGGCGATCCTCCAATCTTCAGGTATTACAGATGATTTTAATGAAAATTGACAGATTACTAATAGCAGGTCTGCAATCTCATATTTCAGTTCTTTCAACACCCTCGGATGTATACCATTGGGCCCAGGTGATTTGCTACTCTTTAGTTCATCTAATAGTTGTAATACATCTTCCCGATGTATCGATATTTCCTTCAATTCTTCCGCACCTTTAAATACCACTTCAGTCATGGGTAACATCCCTACATCCTCAGTAAAGACTGAAGCAAAGAATTCATTCAGTCTCTCCACTATCGCCTTGTCACCTCTTAGTGCCCTCTTTAACCCCTCTATCATCTAATGGGCCACTTTGAGTAATACCAATTATAGCATCTAATGGAATACTTTGAGTAATACCATGTGGGGAAGGACATGGGATTAGGATGGGCTTAATGTTTGCTTGTAATAAGCTTTTTGGGGTGCAAGTATTTTCTTTAGTTCTTTTGTTCTTCTTACATGCAAAAATATGATAAATACATTGGAAAGTCCATAAACCATTTATTATCCTGGTAGATTTGCAAAATGTACTCTTTTATTCCTAGGCATGAGCAACAAGGAATGGATCTACTTTTTGGGATGCTGCAGTTTCATGTGACCCAGCTTAGTCGCTGCCTGTTAGAAAAAGGACACTGGATTTGATGAACCTTTGGTTTGACCCAGCATAGTGCACTTTGCACAGTCCCCCATTATAGCAACATTGTAGATGCCTTTGAGTCAATGCTGACTCTGGCGACCCAGCAGCGCATGGGTTTTCTTGGTAGTGTGATCAGAAGTAGATTGCCAGGCCATTCTTCAGAGGCAATGGTGAGTTAACTGACTTGCTTAAGGTCACAAGGAGTGCTAGTAGAAAATGAACCCTGGTTCTCTTAGTTACCAAGCCAGTGCTCTAACCACTAGGCTATTCCTCCACACCAGCATCATAGATAATGGCAGTTAATGATCAATTTGCCCTCCAGTTGTCTTTCCCTTCTTCTCTAGTACCTCAGGTAGATGAGCATAAAAACTTTAATATTTAAATCAACAGTAGTTTCTCCATATCTTTTACCCCACCTCCCCACACTTTCCTTTCTATGTCTGTGTCAAGGCTGTTTAAAATTACAGTATTGTAAAAAACAAACAAACAAAAAGAGAAAGAAAAGAAAGCACGAAGACCAAATTCCATACTTACTTCAGCACTTTCCTTCCACCCCTTACCTCCAAGTTTTGTAACAAGTCACATAGCATTTCAATCAAGCCACTCCATGCAGGTTATTCCCGACTTCTTGGACATCATTAGTTTTACAGTTGTAAACAAAATTCCTCCGAAAACAGCTGTCCCCAACACGTTGCCTGTAGTGGAATTACGAGGTGGTCGTCTGCTAACAGTAATGTTACTAATACTGATCATTTCCATTGTGCTCCGCACCTCGGTGGCTGTCATGCGGAAGAAGTAGGTGATGGTAGCAGAATTGATATATTGGCCAAGGGTGGGCTTTTAAAACCTCCATATAAGGCAAAGTGGGCGGTGTTTGTTTATCCCGCCTGTTGCCCATGCTGCCCTACTGCGGAGTGTGAGCCAGGCGAGTTCTGCGCATGCGTCAAGCATTGTTTTGACTGAAAATGCCGTCGGTTTCGAAAACGGCGCTGAGCGGTTCTCCGCAAACTGAGAAGCCGACTCACTACACGTAAGTTGGGGGCCATAAGGGGGCCAGAAGCAGCAGCAAGGGGCTGCAGGGCCGCCTCCGAAACGCGGCAGCCGAGGGGAGTAGAGGGAAGAGAAATGCAAGGTTTGGAATCGCGGTGGCCAAGCAAATCTGTCTGCGGCGCGCTTTAAAAAATGGTGCAGTTTCTCCTTGCAGTTTTTTTTTCCTGCGGATTTGTAAATGCATGCATGGTGGAAAGCAGGAGGATCGGAGCGGGGAAGACTGGGCCTGGACGGCTTTTCTACTCCCGGGAAGAGACTAGCTTCATGTAAAGCTGGAGGGGAAGAAGACTGCGTTTTTCTGAGCTCTCTTTAATTCTCCCCTCCGTCTCGGCCCCATTTGCAAGGTCGCTACGCCAATGGCGTAGAGTAAGAGCTGCTGCGCCGCATGGCATTTACGACCGTCAGTGGCGCAGTTTGCGTCCTAGAATCCCTCTTCGGTGCCTTGGAGAAGTGGGCGGGGCTTTTATGGTGGCGCGGGGGGGAATTCTTTGCAGCAGCTTTTCTCTTAACATAGAGATTGCTTTTGCTTTCTCAGCCTCGTCTTTTCAGTGTTATTTCTTTTCGGGTACTTTGTTGGTTTTTAATGTTTTTTTTCGCACTATGTAATCTAAGAAATGTAACCGTTTGTTTACCGGGTTGGGGGGGGGGGGAGGAGGAGAGAGTAGGAGGAGGTTGTGGAAAAAGCATTTCAGGCTTGCTGTTACCATCCATGTCAGTTACGTTTGGTTTGAACGAGAAGGCGTTTGATAGAAGAGTTTCTAGAGGCAGTTAAGTGCATTTATATATATATTTTTTTGTTTGTTTACATGGGTGCAAAAAATAAAATAAACAATTTATGTGCACATAGTTTTATGCAGTAATACCCAAAATTCAACAACTGTGAAAACTCTATAGCATTCCGCATTTCAATCAGATCAGCAGTTCTGGAACTATATAGATTTTTTTTTGCCAGATGTGTAATCTTAGTGCTCTTTAAATGCTGGGGTGGGAGGGGAATAAAGAGAAAGCAAACAGTTTAGTTGTTCAGTCGGTACGGAAGATTTTGGCCTCTCTTTCTATATGGTATGGAAAGAATCTGAGATCGTGGTACACTTTGAACGGCAAACTTCGCTGTAGTTTAAGGGGAGTCTCGCCTAATAATGGTCGTTCCTTTTTAATATAAGAATGTTTCGCTAAATTTCCAAACTACATACCACACGTGTGCTTCTGTGACTCTGCTTGCTTATGATGCATCGAATGCTTCCGTCCCTGCAACTTCACGTGCACCCCAAAGTAGGACTAAAGCTGAAACGTTTCTAATGCAGTTTTATCTTTTCTAGGTATCTAAAGGAATTTAGGACAGAGCAGTGCCCCCTGTTTTTGCAGCACAAATGCACACAGCACAGGCCATTCACCTGTTTCCATTGGCACTTCTTAAATCAGCGACGTCGTAGACCCATACGAAGGCGTGATGGAACTTTTAACTATAGTCCAGATGTTTATTGTACAAAATATGACGAGACCACGGGCATCTGCCCAGATGGAGATGAGTAAGTGTGCTTTTTATTTTTAATCTTATAGACCATTGTATGTGGTCAGACTAGTTTTATGTGAAGACTTGACAACTTCAAAAGACTAAATATTATTAGTAACCATTTCATGTTTGTAGGTTGCTTGAGATTGGGATGAAGATGTTAAGTGTTTTAAATGTAGTTCGCAATGGTATATGTGTGTGCGGTTTTTAACAAATAGTGTACTTGGCATGCATTTATTCTACTAGGTTAGTTTTTAAAAATGTGATACTTGACATGTTCGTTTATTGTGGTGTTAATTTGTCAGAAAAAGCAAAGTAAGAATTTACATATGCATAGCAGTTTGAGAGTGTTTCAGTAAAATATCTTGCTGGGAGGGGGGTGGGACTTGAATGAAAATACCTCTGTAAGAACTTGAAGTTATTAAAGACTGACAAAAATGGCTTTATGTGGTGGTTTATACAAGCTGGAGATGTTTGCTACCTGTAACTGCAGTGAGATAGCAACAGGTGTGCTATTTAGTTTGTCTTACAGCTGCATGCAGCCCACGGTTTAATGTGAAAGATTTTCAAAAGGTTCTGTGATAATTACATGGCATGTTTTTCTACATTTTTGTATTTGCATATTACATTATGCAGAGTGGAGGAGTAGCCTAGTGGTTAGAGCAACAGCTCAGTACTTGAGATCTGGGTTTGATTCCCACTGACATGCTTTGTGACCTTGAGCAAGTCACTTTACCCTTCATTGCCCTGGAAGAAAAGGCCTGACAATTTACTTCCGGTCATACCTTGCCAAGAAAACCCAAGAGTCAGCATTGACTTGATGGCACTTAAAGAAATGAATAACCTAATTTTCGGGTCTTTTTTTTTTTTTTTTTTTTTTTTTTTTTTTTTTTTCTTAATTCTATAAAATGGCTTTTTTGTCATTTATGTATTCAATTTATTTAATCCTTTTCTTAAGGAAAGTACATCTAGTGCTGAAAAAGGAGGAAGGGAGATAGTGTTGGGGGGGGGGGAGAAGAAATGATCTAGAGCAGTGGTTCTCAACCTTTTTTGTACCGTGTCCCCTTTTACCATTGGTCAACTTGTGGTGCCCCCCAATGATAAAATCAAATGCATCTCTCTTCCTTTACCGTTAACGCATTTGTCGCTGTAATCATTTGTTGAATTATTAATATATTATAGGCCTTTGCATTATGTTTTTATTTATAAAATTTACTTATTTAAACCACAATAATTAATCCCAATAACAAGTAACAATATTTGATTTAAAAATTATGATTTTGTAGTCAAATCACTAATATGAAATAAAAATATTTTTTCTAGCTTTGTTGTCTGACCAATTTATTCTCTTATCATGCTGGTCCCGATCTGAGGCTTCTGCTTTCCTGTCTTCTCTTAGCTCTCTTTCTGTGGTCTATGGTCCATCTGCCATTTCTTATCTTTTTTCTTTTGTTTTCCTCACTTCTTTCTATCAGCCTATTTCCAGTCCCAGTAACTCTCCCCAGTATCAGCCCCTTTCCAGTCCTCACTCTCAGTATCTTCCAATGTCAGCTTGCATTCCCATGACTGCCACTGGTGTCCATTCCCTTCCAGTCCCCTTCCTTCCCCACTGACCAGTCCCTTCTAGTACAAATACCATGGCGGCCCCTCTCAGATCCACTCCCTTCCAGTTCCATTCTCCCATCCCCTCATATCAGCCCATTTGTAACCTTTGCCCCCCGTTTTCTTCCAGGGCCAGAAGCTCTATCAGCCCATTTCCAGTCAAAGCCCCCCAATCAGCTCGCTTCCAGTGCTAGTCTCCCCCCCAACCCCATTACAAGTGTTAGCCTCCCCTAATCAGCCCATTACCAGTGCTAGGCTCCCCTAATCAGCCCACTTTGAGTCCTAACATCACCGATCAGCTCATTTCCAATGCTAGCCCCCCATCAGTCCATTACCAGTCCATTCCCAGTCCTAGCACCTCCCCATCTGCCCATTTACCAGTTCTAGCTTCCCCATCAGCCCATTATAATCCTAACCCGCACTGTCTCTCCCCTCTGTCCAGCATTTATCCCCTGTCTGTCCAGTATGTCCCCCTGTCTCTCCCCTTTGTCCATGTCAGCCCCCTCTGTCCATGTGAGCCCCTCCCTTTCTCCCTCCATCCATGTCAGCCCCGCCCCCCTCCTCCTCTCTCCCCATGTCTGCCTCCTTCTGCAGTCGCGGCTCCCTGTCTCTTAGGGAACCGCGGCTGGGCCTTCGAAGCCGTTGCGGAGCCTTCCTGTGTCTCGACGGGCTCCGTGCAGCATTGTCTCGCCTCCAAAGGACGTTGTTTACCACTTCCTTTGGAGGCAGGACAATGCTGCACGGAGCCCGTCGAGAGACAGGAAGGCTCCGCAACGGTTTTACAGGCCCAGCTGCGGTTCCTTAAGAGGCAGGGAGCCGTGGCTGCATTAGAAGGGAGGTGGTGAGTTTGCCGCTGCCGAGAAGTGGATTCGGCGGTAGCAGCAGCAGCAACTTGTGCGCTTTTTAAAAAAAAATGTTTAACTTGGAGTGAGGCGACCCCTGTGGGGGTCGCAACCCACAAGTTGAGAACCACTGATCTAGAGGATGGATAGGGAGAGGTGATTAGAAAATGGAAAATAGAGAAGGGGTCTTGGGTGGGATGGGAAGATGGATAATCGTAGAGGAGAGAGAGAGGCTCCTGGAGTGGGGAGGAATGATTTGCTCAAATTGAGAATCCCTCTGATCATCTCATGCTTTTTTTGCTTGGCACCTCTAATCACCACTTGCACCCTAGAGTCTCACTGTAGAACCTGCAAACACCTGCCCCCCCCCCCCCCACACCTTTTTGGCTCTTTTTCAGGCACTTTATTCTTAAAATCCTAATTATCCTGGGCTTTGCCTCATTAACCGCCTCCATCACAATTCCATGCCCTGTAATTTTCTCATTCAGTCTTTGCTCCCGAGACGCTCCCTACACCTCCCCAGTACCATGTTCATTCCATTTTCCTCTGGTTACTTTGCATCCCCTCCTCTCTGCTACCATTATTGCCACCACCACCGTGGCTTCCTTCCTGATGTCATTGATGCTCCGTCATGATTTGGGGCTTGAAGGACACTGGCAGCCCTACACATTGTGCTATGTTCTGCCTGGAGCATGTGCCAAAGTGTAACCTTAGTGCTCTGGACAGGAGAGGAAGACGACATGGCTTGGTGTGTCACATCACTGCTGTCCTTCAAGCCTTCTAAGCAGTGTGAGAGGATTGTGGTGGGGGCAGAGAAGAAGGGCTGCCTTCATTGCTGCCCACTGATGCAGCTTTGCTTCTGGTGATTTCTGCAGGGGCCAGCCAATTCCGTCACAACGGTAGTGATATGCTGCTCTTAGTAAGCATGTCCTTAAGCCCCGTGCAATAACATGCGTGTATGCCATGTTAACTAGCATGGGGTGTGTTTCCATACCTTTGCAGTTAGTACTGGTCCAGTATGCAGCATAAAGCAAGCTGGCACATGGGCACACTTAACACTACCCATTGAGGTGGCATTAAGTGTATCTGTGCTAAGGGTGTGAAGCATGGGCCACTAATGCCCGCACTAGCTACAATGAGCTAACTGTCTGCATTCTGACCCTGTCCTAATCAGTTCCCACCTGATGCATGTTAGCAGGGTAGCATGGGATTTTTAGCATGGTTCTCAAACCACGTGCTACCGGGTAGCACAGTTCAGTAAACATTCACATACTGCATACCAGGAATCATGGTAGACCTGGAACCTTGATTATAGTGCTCTGACTTGCTTAATACTCAAGTGGGCATAGGTAGGATACATAGATAGCAGATGTCCCCCAACTCATAATGGAGTATGTTATATTACACTGTACTGTACATGATAACAAAATATAAACTTGGATGGAATATGTATAACAAAAAGCACTTTTATAAAAAGTGTGGTGTGATTCTTTTTCTATGTGTGGTGGTGGTGGTATTGGGGGGGGGGGGGGTGTGTGTTTTTTTTTTTTCTTCTCCTCAAGTTTCCCAGTAGTGGACGTTTGTCTGCAATTTATCTTAAATAACATAGCATGCTATGCTTGTACCCTTTAAATTTGTAGAAACAAAGATTCCATATCGTCCTGCTAGACCAACCCAAACAAATAGGTTATGTTCCCCTACCAGCACATTGGTGGAGACAAATAACCAATAAAAAGCCCAGGTTTCAATGACATCACTCCTATGCCTCTATTCTCCTCAGCCACCAAAGGTCCCTTCAGTATGTCACCAGCAGATGGTGGATAGATATTCTCCTCTATAGAAAATCTGAGGATGGAGAGGAAAAGATTGCTTCTGTCTCAGGGATGCAAGTTTGAGGTGGATTGCTAGCGACCGTTGGCACTGTGTGGGGGTTTCCTGCTGTTTTTCTGCATGCATTAGAAACGTTTTAGCCTATTGTGCACCTGGTGGTTGTGTGGTCCTAACACACATCCTGCCCAAGTGACTCCAATGCGTACGCAGCATAAAAGCACAGTTAACGCATGCTTGTGGGCTGACACAATGCACACTGTTGTGATACTTACCCTAACTGTCTTCTTCCAGGAAATGTTTGACCTGTGGCAAGCAAGGAACCTCATCCTTGGATTCTGGACTTCGCTCTTCCTGCCTGACAGCTTCTTAGTTGCCCCTGGTGGGCTTGCTTTCCCCCTCTCAGCCGGGGGATGTGGTTAGTCCATCCTTACCCTGCCTCGGGGCAGGAGGTGATGGATGGCACTATGGGTAATGATATTCAGTCAGCTGGAGACTCTGGAGACCATGCTGTGAGCTGCTCTTCATCCTCTAGGAGGTCTTTGGCAGCTGTGCCACCCTGGTGTTGGGGAGATTCTGGATTTTGCAGAGGCCAGTGTGATCTGCCAATTCCGGAAGGAGGCACTGGTCCATTGATTACCAGGGTCTCATTTGCCTTGAATTTGACAGTTGTTTCTGACACTGAGCAGGAGCCTAAGGTACACCTGCTCTTTCAAGGGGTGTGGAAATCCACTGCTGCCTTCCCATGGTGGAGGAGGAGAGTGTTGAGTGGTTTGACATGCCCAAGGGTGGATGTGCTAGTCATGGCAGTTACCAGACTGACTACCATTCTTATGGAAGGCGGATTGGGCCTTAAAGAATTTTCTGGACTGCAAAGTGGATTCCTTGCTGAGGAACCAGTTGGCCATAATGGTGATTATTGTACAGTTGGCAGTATGTACCAGCCTGACATCCCGAGCTCTGCTCTAGTGGATTCGATCTCTTCCGCCTGTTACTACTCCTCTTATGGAGTCTATGGCCTTCCTTTCTGATGCCATGTATGACCTGGTACGTTTGGGCTGGGATGGTGCCCAGATGAGTGTCACAGGGGAAGCTTCTCTTTGGAACTGATTTGGAGAAGATGGTGAAGGACCTTGAGACAAAATCTTGCCACCTTTCGGAAGACCAGGGGGCCTTTGAAGCGGACAAGTGCCCCTTTCTCATCAGCCTCTACCCTACCACCGAGGGCACGCTGGCCAGATTCTTGGGGGTCTTGGGACGGTAGGATTTCCAAGTCAGTAATACCATTCTTCCCCCTCTGCTTCAGGGCCTTGGACACCATTCAGTTTGCCTTGGAGGCAAAGAGCTGATTCCCAATGCTTTCGTCATTTTCCTTTGTGGCCTAAGATTAAAGGTGCTGTTGTGCGGACTACCATGGACAGGTTGCTCGGCCTAAAGGCAGTGGTGCCCATCCTCCGCCTCCCTGGACGAGCTAGGCAAGGACAGGTATTCCATCTATTTTGTGGTGCCAAAGAAGGATGGTTCCATCTGGTCTATTCTGGACCTCAAGGGGGTCAACGAGCACTTGCACGTCCTGTGTTTCCAGATGGAAACTTTACGCTCCGCAATTCAAGCAGTGCACCAAGGAAAGGGCTCTTTGCCTTCCAGGACATAGCCAAACTGAATGGTGTCCAAAGCCCTCAAGCAGAAGGGAAGAATGGTATTACTGACCTGGATATCCTACTGTCACAAGACCCCTAGGAATCCAGCCAGCGTGCCCTTGGTGGTAGGGCAGAGACGGCTGAGAAAGGGGCACTTGTCCACTTCAAAAACCCCCTGGACTTGTCTTCCGAGAGGTGGCAAGATTTTGTCTCACCAAGGTTCTTCACCAGCTTCTCTAAATCATTTCCAAAGAGAAGCTTGCCCTTAAAGGCCAGTTGAGCCAACCGGGCTGTGGTGATGTCTGGTTGCTGCCCAGTGCTGGAGCACCATCCCTGGCCAACAAATGTACCAGGTCATACATGGCATCGGAAAGGAAGGCCGTAGCAGACTCCACAAGAGGGGTAGTAACAGGCGGAAGAGACGGAATCCACTAGAATAAGGCTGTAAATGTCAGGCTGGTACATACTGCCAGCTGTAGAATAATTGCCGCTGGATCTGCCCACTGTGTATTTTCATATCCTGATCCAGGCGAATCTGCAGAAGTATCTGGGTTTTTTTTGCCATGCTTGGCTCTTGCTATCAGTTTGCTGGCCCCCCCCCCCCCCCCAGCTCTCCACCACCCCAAGGATGTTCTCTAAAGTCATGATAGTGGTGGTGGTGGTGTCTGTTGCAGTGCCAAGGGATCTGTGTCCATCCCTATGTGGATGACTGGCTCATCCGAGCCCATTCCCTATCAGAAGCATCTCAGGTGGCATCCCAAGTTGGATCCTTTTTGGAAAGCCTTGGCTGTGTGATCAATCGGGGAAAGAGCCAGCTTCTGCCTTCCCAGTCCTTGGAGTTTCTGGGAGCATGTGTCGACACTTGAGTGGGCGGAGTTTTCCTGCCAGAGGAAGAAGTCACTGTTTGGATTGCCTGGCGCTGTTCTGTGCACAGTGGGCCCCCAGAGTCTGGGATTATCTTCAGCTCCTTGGATTGATGGCAGCAACCATAGAGATGGCGACGTGGATTGCTCGCTTTCATGCGAGCAATCCAGTGATCCTTATTGACTCAATGGTCCCCGAGTTCTTAGGGGTTTGAGCACAAGCTTTTCTGTTCCCATTGATGGTAAAGGCCAGCCTGCGGTGGTGATGTCAGTCTTGCCATCTGAAGAAGGGTGTACTGCAGGATTATTTCTTCTGGATCATGCTGACGACTGATGCCAGTCTCTTGGGCTGTGGAGCCCAATGCCAAGACTGTATGGCTCAGGGCCATTGGAAATGCAGGGAAGTGGTGTGGTTAATTAGTCGCCTCAAGGTCGGGTTTTCTGCATTTCTGGCCCCTTGTCGAGGGATGGACAGTTAGTGTTTTCAGACAAAGCCACGGCAGTGGCTTATGTCAGATGACATGGTGGCACAAGGAACACTGGGGTGGATCTCTTGTTTGCCTGGGTGGAGAAGAACCTTCTAGCCTTTTCGGCCCAGCACATTGCTGGGGTGGACAGTGTGGAAACTTGACTTCCTCAGCTGGCACTCTGAATTCTGGAGAATGGGAGTTGAGTCAAGAGGTGTATTCAGTCGATTCTGCACCACTGGGGTTGCCCAGAAATGGGTCTGATTGGGTCCTGCTCCAATTCCAAAGTTGCCGCTTCTTCAGTCGCCACATGGAGATGGAGTCCAAGGGTGTTGATGCCCTGTCCCAGCCTTGGCCAAGTCTGTGGCTGCTGTAAGGATTTCCTCTGTGACCCCTAGTGGGGTATGTGATTCGGCGTATAGAACACCATCCAGGCAGAATTGTTCTGGTAGCACCAGATTGACCATGGAGTACATGATTTTGGAGTCTTGATGTGACTCCTGCAAGTGCCTCCATCTCAGGGGCTATTGTGACAGGGACTGATCGTCCTGGAGGACCTGGCTCCCTTCTTGCTTACAGCATGGCTCTTGAAAGGTGACTGCTAGTGTGTAAGGCTGCTCACCAGCAGTGATCTCGGTGCCTGGAGGAGGTCTAACAAGCTAGCATACATATGGAAATTGTGCCTCCTTCGAGTGCTGGTGTGGCATGTGGCAATTGGCTCCTGAGATGGTCAAGATGGCTTTTCTGCAGGATGGCCTAGAGAAGGAACTTTCACTTTGCTCCCTGAATGTTCAGGTGGCAGCTCTGGTCTGCTTCCATTGTCCGGTGGGGTTCGGCACCTGCATCCTCCCCTTCAGTCTGTGATCCCTCTTGGGTTCTGTCTAGTGCTCAGTGCCTTGATGAAAGCCCCTTTTTGAGCCATTGAAGCATGCTACCTTAAAGGATTTGACGCTCAAGACTGTTTTTTGTTTGGTTTCTTAGTTGCAATTTGTTCTGCAAGGTGGATTTCCAAACTGCAGGCTTTGCCTTGCCAAGATCCTTTATCTGTCCTTTTTGGAGTAGGCTGATTCCATTCAGCTTGTCTTTTTGCCTAAGGTGCTTTCTCCCTTTCATGTGAACCAGGTGGTTTGCCTGCCTTCCTTCCTGAAGAAGCAGAGTAGGGGAAAAGATAAGGATCTTTGCCTGGTGGATGTCTGAAGGGGCTCCTCCTGGTATCTGGAGGTTACAAATTCCCTTTTTATAAGTCCAGTCATCTTTTTTTGTACTGTTTTCTGGCCCGTGCAAGAGTGAAGTGGTGGCCAAGTTGACTTTGGGTCGCTGGATTAAGGAGGCCATTGCCTATGCGTATCTGTGGAACCAGGCAGTTCTGGAGGTTTACGTGCCCATTCTACTTGAGCGCAAGTGTCCTCATGGGTGGAGCGGAGCTCAGTAGCCCCTGTAGACATTTGTCAGGCAGCAGTGTGGGCATCACTTTTTCCACTTTCATCAAGCATTATTGCTTGGATGTCCATACGCAGGCAGACACTGCCATTGGTTCAAAGGTTTTGCGAGCTGCTATCTTCCCACCCACTGAAGTTGTTGTAGCTTTGGTATATCCCGCTTGTCTGGACTGTCTAGCAGGACAACATGAAAGTGGTATTTTACTTACCAGTTAGTGTCCTTTCGTTGAGTCCTGCTAGACCAGTTCAGGGCCCACCCCTGAAACTGCATTTGCTCTATTCCTCTGCGGTACCTTTTGGGTCCACTATGGTTTATCCTTGGCTTATCTTCTGCTGACAGCCTTCTGTTCTCTATTGTTGATTTACTCATTGTTGCCCACGCTTGAGGTTGTGTGAGGCTTGCCAGGCCCATGGCACACAGTCACAGCTGAGCTGCTCGGCTTTAGCGGGAGTGTTTGCTGCTTTGTCCCGGGACCTGCAGTGACTTATGTGGACTGTCCAAAGAGGTGCAGGGGAGATCGGCAATGCCTGAGGTGCTCAAGGGGAGAGCAGCACATGGTTGGTGACCACTCTGGTGGGACGAACTCTGCATCTGAGGGTATTTGCACACAGTTGGGTAGGTTTGCCTTTTCTTTAATTTTGATGCTCAGTGTGGAGAGACTTTTTGATAGCACTGTACATAAGACTAGCTGTTTCAGCTTATACTTAGGTTAGGTTAGTTCAAAAAGAGGCGATTTTGTGGCTCGGAAGTAAGTTGGGTAATGTTAAAACAACCCCCCTCCCCCCCCCCATGCGTGCGAACACGCACGCGCACATACACATGAGAAATAGCAACAGATTTAATTTTGTGAAGAAGGCAAGTTTATTAATGGCTTGCTTGGAGTCATAACACCAGTTCCTATTTCTGGTTAGTCTGGGATTTAGGTTTTCAGAATTTTTGGAGAGTCCATGAGGTTTTGGCGTGTTTGTTTTGATTACTTTAATCGTGTTGGACCAGTCCAGATGAGTGGGTTATGCTCCCTTGCCAGCAGATGGAGGCAGACTTTATCTTTATTTCTTCACTTTTATATACCGCTCTTGTTGAAACAGAGCAGTTTACAATAAATGTTCCTTTTCCTTTTTTTCTGTAGCATAGACACACCATAGCAATATAGGAAAGGAATAGAAGCTGTAGTAAAATCAACATAATAGAAAACAAAAATTAGGTGGGGGAATCACAAGGGAGGTCAAAAGCCTGTTGAAACAGGTGGGTTTTTAACAATTCTTTAAACTTTGGGTATGAGGGCTCCAGGCGGAGGGAAGGTGGTAGAGCATTCCAGAGTGAATTGCCGAGGGGAAAAAAGAAGGCAGAGTGGTGAGTCTGTTCCAAGTGAGCCCGAGAAGGGGAGGGTAAGGACAGATGATTAGCATGTAGGGAACGAAGTTGACGATATGGGGTATGAAGAGAAATACGATTTTCTAAGTAGAGGGTTTGATGTGTAAATGGCCCTGTGTCAATATTAGAAATTTGTATTGAAATCTGTAACGAAGTGGCAACCAGTGAAGGCGGAGGAGAAGGGGAGTGACGTGGTCAAACTGCCGAGCATAAGTGATAAGACGGGCTGCAGTATTTTGTAATAGCTGTAAGCGTTGAAGCTGATAGGATGGTAAGTTAGCTAGAATCACATTACAGTAGTCTATTCTAGTACTGGCTTTGGTCACTAGTAGACTTATCAGTGAACTGGGGGGGAGAAGGGAGTGAACTGCCCTGATTTGCCGCAGGGCAGAGAGAGAGAGCAACTAGTAAGAGTGGATAAATGAGTGTGGAAAGAGAGAGAGGAATCCAAAGTTACCCCTAAGTATCAGAAGGAAGGAGTGAGAGGGATCGGAATGAGGTCAATTTGAGGTGTGGTGATTGATTGGACAAGGAGTACTCAGACCCACATTGCTGTAGATTTAGAGGGATTCAGATGAAGATAATTAGAGGAGAGCCAGGAAGCAGTGTGAGAGACACAATTAAGCTGTGAGATATCTATAGTTACTGGTGAAGTGTGGAAGAGGAGAACAATGTCATCGGCGTAAATGTAAGAAGAAACTGGGTATTGTTGAATCAGAAGAGGTAGCAGAGAGAGGTAGATGTTAAATAGCAGAGGGGAAAGAACAGAGCCCTGGGGCACTCTGCATACTAGAGGGAGAGGAGAGGAGGACTGATTGTTAGAATGAACAGTAAAAGTATGAGCTGTGAGGAACGAACGGAACCATTGTCATACCGTACCCCATAACCCAACATCATAAAGGCGAGAGAGAAGTCTGATCAATTAAGTCGAACACTAAGGATAGGTCCAGGGACCACTATGAGAGTGATATCTCCACGGTCATGGGTGACATGAATCTCATTTAATAGGACCAAAAGTAAAGTTTCTGTACTATGCCCTGACCGGAATCCTGCTTGCCAAGGGTGAAGGGCATTGGTAGCTTCTACGTGAGATGCTAGCTGAAAAAATGCAAAATGTTCCAATAATTTAGCCAAAAAAGGAAGATTTGAAACAGGACGCCAATGAGATAAAATAGAAGTGTCAAGAGGGCTGTTTTAGGGGATGAACCATGGCAGATTTCCACAAAGAAGGGAATTGACCGGAAGACAGACTAGTGTTTATGATAGTAACAATGATGGGCACTAATTATTGAACAGCTTGTGATGGCATATTTGGTATATTTTCTGGTGCATCACAGAGAGAAGACAGTATAAAACCTCCTAAGTAGTAAGCAAGACTGAAAAACTCATGACACTTTTGCTCACTGTGTTAGTGGCAAAGTTGTTTGTAATTAAGTATTTCCCTCTACCATAATGAAATTGGTGTCAGACCACAGGACTGAGTAGGCTCTTTACGGCAGCTAGACCTCCAAATTTGCAGAAAAGATTCTCTTAGGGCAGTTCCTCGACTGGACTAGCAGGATTCAAGGAAAGTAGATTATCGGGTATATACATTTTCTCCTTCCTTTATCTTGCTGGACAAGTCCAGACGAGTGAGACATAATCAAGCAATCAGGACCCAGGGTGGGAGGAATGCTATGCATAGGACAGACTACCCTGCCAGAGGTACCATCTGAGCCAACCCCCACGAGCAACCTATAGGGCTTCACAAAGGTATTCAACAAAGACTAGGACGTCACCTTAACAGATGTCCTGTGGCGATACCAGAATGACCTGTACCTAATGAGCTCTGACCCACTCCAGCATGTGCTTACCAGTCAGAATGTACACTGACCCAATGGCTTCCTTAAGCAAGCAGATAATAGAATATTTGACCTTTTCCAGTTCTTTCCTTGGACTGCCAAGAAATGACTGAAGATCTGACCAGCGGAAGGAATTAACAATTGCCATGTATCTGAGCAACATGTTCTTAAGTTCTGCAGATGCAGCAAAGGGTCCTTCCAAAGATCCTTCTCTGAGAAGGAAGGCAGAACAGTCTGGTCAAGATGAAGAAGAGGGAGGGAGCAGCATTAGAGGGGGACAGAAATTGCCAAGAAGATCAGGAAAGATTCTCTGTAAGACCAAGCCTGCAGTTCGGGCACCCCAGTTAGTGGATTGTAGAGCCCCTAGGAAGCCATCATATGGAACCAGCTCTAGAGGGGAAGTTTTATGCTGGGCCCAAAAAGGGCCCTTTCAGTAACCTCCACGTCAGAGACCCAGTGAGGTACAACAGGGCGAAGTCTGATAGAACTGCTTAATTTCTGAGGAAGCAGGTGACATTGAGGTGCACTGCCAATGAAATCCCTTGGATTTGATTCAGTAGCTCACCAGACCTACCATCTGAACCTTGAGAGTTCAGGGCCAGTCCAGGTCAGACTGCCGAAAGGGCTCTGACATATGTTAAGGACCTAGAGGCCCACCAGGCCACAAGCAGGGAAACTACTATTGCTCCAGAGCAGTCCTACTTGGAAAGCCTATGTCTTACAAATGCCAGGCCATAAGCAAGGAGGAACCAGATATCTCTACTACCAGGAACCCCTGCCAAAGTGTGCCTGTCGCTTGAGGTAGCAAGAAAGAGGGTCAAGCCCCACTGGATTAAGAGATTATGTACCATGATCTGCAAGGCCACTAGGATCACTAGACTTGGATGGACCCAAAACCTGTGCAAAAGAAGGCTCAGCAGAGGCCAGGAAGGAGACATACAGCATCCCTTCCTAAGACCACATCTGAAGTAGGGCATCCAAGTCCATCTAAAGACCTTCCTGCAGCTGAAATAGCTCCTCATATTGGCATTCTCCTGTGTGCCTATAAAATGGAACACTGGAAGGCCCTATCTTTGCACTATGAGGTTGCATGTGGGGGAGCTGAGGTCTCGCTTGCCTGGACCCACAGAGTTCCAACACGGAAGCTGGCCTGCACATTGTTGAAGTTTGCGATGTGCATTGCAGACAGGACACAGTCAGATACTTCTCTTCCCAACACCATGGCTCTGTGACTCAAGAACCACTCTGGCACAGAGTTCTTCCTTATTTGTGAACACATGCCATCGCTAGGGTAGTATGCAAGAATACGCATGCTGCTTGTGCACTAGAAGAAGCCTGAATCTCTCCAGGGTCACACTGATCACTCTGGCCTCCAGATGGATGATTGCTTTGAGGCCTCCTGAGAGGGCCAAAGTTTCTGGGCTAACTGGCACAAGTGTTAGGCCTCAAGCCCTTCAGGCTGGCATCAAAGTTGACAAGCTCTTAATCTGGTGCTTCCAACAGGACCCTGGACATCAGATGATGCAGCTGTCACCTCAACTGATTCTTGATCTCCCGGTAAAGAAGGGCTTAGTTGAATGACAGGAACATGGAAACATAGCCTAGCACCTATGTATCCTGTCCAAGGAACAGGCTCGAAGATCAGTATCATAGGCCTGATGAAGTCTCAGGCGCATGGAACTGACTGAGCACCATATGCCTCTAAGTTGGCTGAAGTTTGAGCGACCTCTCTGAGGAAACTTGGCTCAGAGTATGGAACCAACCTGCAGATACTTGAAATACTGGGAGAGAATTGAGCTATTTTAAGGACACGTGGTCATTGAACTCGGCCTTCCCAGCCAGATCTGTGTTTCTGGCTTTCTCCAAAGGCACTGACTAGACCAGCCTGACATCCAGGTATGGGCAATCCGAGCTCACTGCCTGCAAGGAAATGCTGCTACCACCATTACTATCTTGGCCAAAGTACAGAGAACCGCATGTAGGTGACGGGATGGTTCTGGAACTGGAAAACGTGCCCAGAATACAGAAGCAGAGAAATGGCTAATGCTGCTCTCAATGAGAAAATCACAATATGCTATGGCAAGGTATAGGGAAGTGAGGCGCACTCTCTGCCTGACTGCAATAACAGAACCGAAGGACCTCCTACAGAAATGAGTCCAAAAATAATTGTCTGTATGTTCAGGATATGCCGGAAGGAGTCTCCCTTACTGGTACCTATGTATCTGGCATAATGTCCATGGCCCTTCAGTAGAGGGCATGGGAAAAACAGCCTGCAATTGCAGGAGGCATTGAGGAAATTCTTCAAACATTGCGCACATGAGCAGAGATCTGCAGGGAGAGACTACCAGTAAGGTGTGTTTTTTAATAAGCACTTCTGAGTTATGATGCACAATATTTGAATTACAGAAGTCTAGCCTGAACCAGAAACCTGAGGGATAGAAGGCAGGTGCCTTACAGAAAGAGCGTACATCTCCAACACTGACTGAGAACCCCAAACACCTACTGGCCTAATATAAGGGTCCTCTCAGAGAAACAGCCTATTACACCCTTACTGGTTTAGGGACTGCTGGAACTCATTAAGGGGGAATACAGGCTACCGGTGGCACCATGCTGGACTTGTGCACACCAGAAGCTCTGAAAGGAGTGCCCCTACTGCAGCTGAGGCCCAAAGGGTTCTTAGTAGTCTGAGGGTATCTCTCTAGGTTCTGTGCACAGTCTTTAGTACCTCTAGACCTGTCTTCCAGGAGTCTCTAGATCAGGGGTTCTCAACCCTGTCCTCAGGATCCACCTAGCCCGTCGGGTTTTCAGGTTAACCACAATGAATATGTATGAGAGATTTGCATACACTGCCTCCATTATATGCAAATCTCTCCCATTCATATTCATTGTGGTTATCCTGAAAACCCAACTGGCTAGGTGGGTCCCGAGGACAGGGTTGAGAACCCCTGCTCTAGATGAACAACTTCTTCCAAAGAGCAAGCAGTTCTTGAGGAAATCGGCTCAGCCTCAGTTTGTAGTCAGCATCTGTCAACTAAGTGTAGTGCCAACACTGCCAACTGGGCCACTACCACTGTTGTCATGGCTTGGACTAGACTCTGAGCCATTCTTAACCAACAACAATCACCTAGGTGGTCTGCTGCACACCATCTAGTCCCCAGAAAAGAGATTAGGCTTGAACCTTTTGGACCCCAACCCCACATGGAAGGTGTTCTAGGGATTAAATCTGCAACCCTGGGAACCATAGGTCATAGCTATACGGCTGAGCCACAGAGGCTACTGGCAGAGCATGGGTCCATCAAAGGGCTAGTCTTGAGACATGCACACACCACTGTCTGAGAACCTATGATGGTGACTTCAAAGGCGTTCTTATGGAGGACCTCAACCCACCATAACTGTGACTCTGTGCACAGCACCTTGTTCCTACAGGGATTGTAATGCACTTTTAGTCACAGCCATGACCAGGTTTCCCTGGGTGCATGAAAAACTGATTCCTACTTGCCCTGGGGCTGAGGGGATAGTTGAGACAGGCCCTTGGGGCCCAGTTTCGGAGTTTCCTCCCTACATTCCCACACACTGCTGTATAAGGCCAGATATTGGCATGAATGCGGCAGAACACTGGAAACTCTCAGGGTTTAAGTGGGGCCCGAAAGCAGGCTCTACAATGTGCAGAGACTCCATAGAGTCTTAAAAGGGGCATAAACAGGGCCTGTCTGTGAAAAGTAATTCATGGAGATCCAGTCCTCCCCAGACTTGCCTTCTGGTGACAGGAATTTCACTTGTGCTTCATCCAACCCCTGTACAGTATAAGATTGAGCAATCCAGAGAAGTGGAGGAACTTGAGGGCAAAGGGGATATAGTGACCCCTCTAACTGGCTATGACCAGAAGTGCTCATGGGTCCTGGGTTTCCCAGAGGAACAACCCAGGTCTTGGACTCCATGAAGGGGGCTACCAAGCGGCTAAAATCAGCAGTACTGCACCAATCCAAACACTTTGCCACCTGCTGGAGGCAGACAAATACTGGCTTCTCTGTGTTGCACCAGAGGACATACCAAGTGATGACTTTGCTGAAAGTTGCTCAAGCTTGCTTCAGACTGCAGGCACGGAGCATAATCCTCTGGACTGGTCTAGCAGGATAAGGAAATGTGTGTGTGTGTGTGTCTTGGCAATTTCCTCCTGTTCCTTAGGCTTCCACTTTGTTCAGAGCTGGCTGTTTTTTAGGGCTATGGTGCCATGTGCCTTTATTCACATTACACGGTTACTCTTAATAAATTTACTGACGGTATATTTAAAAAAAAAAATTATAATTCCTTAATAGCCAAAACATAAAGTCTGCCCAGTGCCATGGGTTGAGGCTTTATAAAGTTGCTGTTTTTGGGTACAGGGAGAACTGTGCCTTGGTATATAAAGGGGGTGAACATTGGTGCAATAAGTCTTACTTTCTTGGTCAGAATCGTGGCTCTAAAATTTGTACCATCCAATAAGTTGGTTGCTCTGTAAGAATATATTTTGAAAAGTTTGGTAATACAAGTTCACAACTATGTGCTTTATTTTTTCTTTTCTGAATCTATGGTTTCTTCTGACTCCATTTAAGAGTTATTACCTACCTCTATGAAGAAATTCACCCAAGGAATTATACTTTCAAGTTGCCCATGTTCAGCTACACCTGCTGTACAGCTATGATTAAAATAAACCAGTGTCGGTGTAAAACACGATCGTAACAGTGAGGAGATCTTGAAAATATGAAAATTAAATTATAGTAATAGTACTGTACACATTAAAGCAGCACAATAGAAAATTCATATAGCCCACCCCTGACGCAAACATGATATAATGTCAGCACAGTAGAAAAACAACTTAATGGTAGCAGAGGAGGACCTGTAGGGTGGTGAGACAGAGGATGGTTACAATTTAGCAACCTATTTTTATTGCTCCCAACACCTTTTATTTCAAAGTAAATCATTTGTATGGTTTAATAAAGCATGTGTAGCAGGATAGTCTTGATGCATTGTGAGCAGCTGGCTAGTTGGTTGTGAGTAGAACCAGGATGTCTACCTGTTCCCTGAAGGAGAGTTAGTCTTGAGTTAGGTATAGCCCCTTCGATTGGTTTTCAGGATGGGATTGCTCTGAGAAGACTAGCTGTGACTTTTTTCCTTTGGCATGACTATAGGCAGGGATTCTTCTCTTTTGGAGCATTTTGGGGACCTTGCAGGTGTGTAGAAGGGTAACCCTGAAGTTCAATGACTATTGGTACCCTAGAAATGGAATTTAAAAATCCCCTTCTGACACTTTTGCAGGGAAGGGGGTGATGTGGTCATTCCACTTGCAACTCTCCAGTCCTGCTGTGGCATTCTCAATTGAAGCTTGTGCAAAGCTCTATATGGCTCTACAGGGCAGGTAGGGGCAATGGATCATTGCTCTCTCTGGAATGCAGTAGATTGGATCCTGCTTCTGGACATTAGGTGTTGCCATTGAATGAGAGCTGAGACTGCTCCCAGGACCATGAACTCTGCTTTTGCTGTACCCTTGAGTATCACAGGGGTCACACCCTGTTTCGTTGCATAGCAGCACAGGGCATTGCCGCTGGGCAAATTGTTTGTTTTTGATTTTAATGGGATGTGTCTCTGAATTTACACAACCTTCTTGGTAATTGACAATGTGGATCATTCCTCAGTGAAGTATTAATAACAAAATACATCACAGCATATCTGAAACCATATGTCTTACGAAGAATTAATAATATAACTGCAGGTTTGTAATGGTAGCATGCTTTTTGTTTGAGTGTTAATTTGTTGGGTGTGCAGACATTTTGATTCTTTGGGTGCTTTCTACAATTGGAAGAAACCTGTTGAAATGCTTTGCTGTAACGTGTTGCATTCTTCCCTATGAACACAGAGCCTTTGGAATATTTAGTATTCCATTTGTATTATTCAATTTTGGGGAAACATGGTAGAAATTGAATGTGCTTTTTTTAGACCCATGTGTGTTTTGCAGAGCTGTATTAACAACCCCCCTCCCTTCCCCAAAAAAATAAAACCAAAACACTGCTAATGCTTCTTTACTTTGCTTTTTCTTAATGGTTCTGATGTTGCACTGTAATTAGTACTGTGTTTTTAAATTGCAGCTTCCTGTCTCTGGTTTTATCTTGCTAAGTAAATACTGTATGGAGTGGGGGAGGGGTGGTGAATCTTCGCATTAGTTTACAACTTTAAATATGAAGGATATCACCAAATGTTGGTTTGAAAGAATTTACACATTTTTTTTTTTCAAATGGTTAATCAGTGTTTAAGTAGTGTGTTAAACTGCCGTAATTAGAGAAATGCCCTGGCAGAGAACAGTGTGTGCCCAGCAGGACCAAAGAAAGGACTGGCAGCTCCTTCAGCTGTGATGTGTGCGGTGGAAAAGAACGCACACGCCCCCTTCAGCACCCCCCCCTTCCCTCATGCTTCTTAAGGGGCAGACGTGTTGAAAGAGATATATTCCCCCCCCCCCATTTTTATGTCATGGGAAGGGGGAGTGTGTAGCACATCTGTCCATATTTGACTTAAAATAAATTAGCTTATTACTTTCAGTAAGTTTATCAGGGCTTTAAGGTTCTTTGCATACCTAGTATTTTTTGTTTCCCTTTTATGAAGAGCAAACCGTAAAATGCATGTGTTGCCTGTATCAAGGAAATGCATTTCCTTTTTGTAGCTGTACTTGTGATTAAAAGCCCATCCAGGTCTTCAGCCAGACCAAACAGTCAGGTTATATTCACCAGCCAGTAGATGGAGACTGCCTTTTCCCTCTCTTCAATCTTTGGGAGGGGGCCAGAGGTGGTAGCATTTGGGCTTAGCCTGCCTTTTTTTTTTCCCCCTCTTTCCCTTGCTGCTGTCAGCTGCTAAAGGTTTTGTACTTAGCGTTTAGTTTAAAAAAAAAAAAAAGGAGGAAAATAGAAAGAAGCAACACACAACTCTTTCTGATCGGGCATCTGGTGGCAGTTTCTCATGGCGAGGGGCACCTGGATAAGTTCTGTCAGGCTCTGGTGGGTGTATTGTAGTTTCTTTGCCTGGGGGTCTTTTTAGTGCTGTGGCCACATGGGGAGAGAGACAGTGTGCACTGTGCAGCAGCCACAGGGCAAAGTTCTCGGAGATCAGGCTGTACCGTGGCTGCTGGAAATAGGTGGGTAGCAGGGGCAGATGAGCTTGAGGGGACCCAGGCAAGGCCTGAAGATGACACCAGCAAACTTTTTTTTTTCTTTTTTTTTTTTTAAGACTGCAAGGGATGACAGTAGGCCTGCAACTTTGGTGGGAAATGCTGCCATTTTGGGCAGCATGTTGCAGTCCATGGTGGACGACCTGGGGCCTCCTAATTTATACATTGCCCATGATTTTTCTGCCTGTAGTGTCCCCGATAGACCATTGGGTCCAGGATATCGAGTTCATCTCCTTGTTCCACTGAGTTTGTGCTCCTCCATCAGGCCTTCCTGTTGGAGCAGGGGAGTGTGCCTCTGGACTTGTGGGCAGGGGATGTTGACACCAGCAAAGCGCCTACAGCGGGATTGCCTGGGCTCGGAGGATGCAGAACTCTATATGCAGTTCCAGGAGGAGCTTGAGGAAGGGGAGCTCCCCGGGGCAGAGGATCTGGTTGTTTTTGATCCTCTGTCAAGATGAACTTTTGGCATTTGGTCACAGTCACTCGTGGCACTTTGGATCATGGAGCAGAGTCTGGCGCGCTTAGAGCTTGAGGAGGACCCTCCTTTTATGGAGGGTTTCGGCACCTCTGTCTTTCCTGGTCCATAAGCCCTATGGGTGGTGATCTCTGAAGAGTGGAGCACTCTGGATGCAGGACTATTACAACTACTATTGCTACTATTAATCATTTATTCCTTATTGTTCCTCCAGTTTAGTCCACACTTCTGGGTTGTGCACCTCCTCCTGCAGCTGGAGACTGGGCATGTCAAAAAAGTGACATCACTGGATGTAGTCTGCTGGCGTGTCCAGTCTCCATGCAGCAGGAGGGCGTAGTGAGCCTTAGTGCTGGGCTCGCTGGAGGAACACATAAGGAGCTTGTAGCGTAGCATAGGAAAGGTTTCTGTTTAATTTTTGGGACTCCTTTATGGTTTGTTAATTTGGGGGGATCTGTAGTGTGTGTGTGGTGTGGTTTTGTTTTGTTGGTTTTTTTTTTTTTAAACGGCAACGTAAAGAGGCCGTTTTTAACTGAGTCTGCTCTTCGTTGTGCCGAGTCCTGTCTTGCCTGTCTGTGGGGGTCTGCTTCAAAGGCGATTTGTAAAGAAGAAAAAAAACAAAACTGAAAGAATTTTGTCCGGTGCAGTTCTCTCTTCCTGGGGGGGTTCAGGAGAGAGCCCTGTGGCAGCAGATCATCAGTTGAATCCGGCGCTCTTGGCAGCTGTGATCCTGTAGAGTCCATCTCATTGAGGACAGTGGGCAGCTCGTCTGCGGTGGCTCGCTCGCTGTTTAGCTGAGTGTGGCCGCGCAGATTGGAGCTCCGAGGCAGTGGATCGTTCAGGTAGGGTGTGAGCAGCCTTTTGCCGGTACGGTTGGGGCTTGGAGGGCCACAGGTGCAGATCTCATTTTCCTGCGATTTGGCGCCCTTTTTTTTTCCTCCTTCAGTCAGTGGCGGCCATTTTGATAGTGGAGGGGCTGCATGGCACGCCGCTCAGCCAGGAATCGCACGCGGTTGTAATTTTCAGCTTGTCTTTTTTGTTTCTTTTTGGGTTTGGTTTGTCTCTCTCCCAGGGTCATTATTAGGTAGTTTTGGGACTCCATGGGGCTAATTATAGTTTCTTTGGTAGGGGGAGTTCTATAATAACAGTATATCCTAGATCCCTGCAGTATCTTCCCCAGTACTGGGAAATTTCGAGTTAATCTCCTGGCTGGAGGAAGGACATGGTTGAACCTTTCTCTTGTTTGGTCAAGGTTGCTCTTTTTGCTGTTACCGCTGGGCTTGTCTGCCAGGGCAGTGAGAGATGACGTCCCGGCCGCTTTGCGTTGTCTGCAGTGCGTGTAGGGGTGCTATCGCAGATTCTGGGATCTGCCGAGGCTGTACGGCGGCGTCTGCCAGCGTGGAGCAGCAGCTGAAGCTTAAAACAGGGCAGGACCTTCAGGGAGTGGCCGCTGTACCAGAAGGGAAGGTCCTGCTTGCCAGTTCGCCGGGGGATGCTCCAGAGGTTCAAGCGGGGCCTTCAGGGGTTGCTTCAGACTCAGGGTCTCAACTTGGTGATTTTTGCCCTGACTTCGTGTTGATTATGCATCAGGCCTTTTGTTTGCAAAGGCAAGGGAAGCCGCCGGAGCCATCGCCCTTGCCGGCGAAGCTGCAGCAGCCAGGTCTGGCGCAGGCAAGTAGCGGTTCTGCTAAGCCGCTCAAATGGACCAGGCCACAGGATTGCTCGCCCTCTGAGTTGGAGTGGCAGGAAGCAGACGAAGCTGAAGTAGACCTGGAGGTCGGATTGGAGGAGTTGGAAGGAGAGATTCCGGAACCAGAGGATCAGGCGAAAATTATTCGGATTTTCCGAAAGGATGAGTTGACGCCTCTTATCATAGAATCCCTGCAAACATTAAAACTGGCCATGGAATTGTCAGTGGAGGAAGATACTGGGGAAGACCCGATCATTCAAGTGGTGCGGCAAACTCAAATGGTGTTTCCCGTCCACAAGGTGGTAGATCGCATGATCCAGGATGAGTGGGATCAGCCAGAAGCCGGGCTCAGAGGAGCTCGGATTATGAATAGGTTGTATCCTCTGGCAGATAAGGACAAGGAAAGATTTTGGTCTCCGGATTGATGCAGCGGTGTCGGCGGTAATCAAGAAGACCACTATTCCGGTGGAAGGTAGTTCGGCCTTGAAAGATGCGCAGGATAGAAAGGTGGCTGGGTTGCTGAAGCAGGCCTTTGAAGCCAACAGCTTGTCCTTGCAAGCTTCCATATGTGGGGCTTGGGTGGCGAGAGCGTGTCTTCGCTGGTCGCAGGGGTTGCGGCAGTCGGTCCAGCTAGAGCCGGAGGGCTTACGGGAGCTAGATCGTCTGGAGTCCAGATCAGCTTATCTGGAAGATGTGCATTATGATTTATTCCAGGCTCTAGCTAATAGCATGGCATTGTTGGTGGCCGCCCGTAGGTCCTTGTGGTTGAGAAATTGGGCGGTGGACGGTTCTTCTAAGGCCCGTCTCAGTAAACTCCCGTTCAGAGGTCAGCTGTTTGGTGATGATCTCGATAAGCTGGTTAAGGATTTGGGGGAGTCTAAGTGGGGTAGACTCCCGGAGGATAAGCCTAAACAGGGGAAATCCTTGCCAGCCTTTAGGGGCTCCTTTTAGAGATTTTAGAAGGTTTCGGACTTCCCGATTTGGGTAGTTTTCAAAGAGGAAGACTTGCGTTTAGAGCCCAGGGGTTTCGTGGATTTTTCAGCGCAGGTAGAGGTTTCGCTGCGACAACTGCAGCAACCGCACAAAAGCCACAATGAAGCGAGGGGGGGCTCTGGTGGGAAGCGAGCTGATAGGTGGGCGACTTCAGAATTTTCTTCCTGCCTGGACCCAAATCACGTCCAACCAGTGGGTTTTGGAAATAATCCGAGAGAGCTATGCTCTGGAGTTCGCAAGACCAGTTCGAGTTGTTTGTGATGTCTCCCTGCAAGGGTCAACAAAAAAAGCTCTGGAGGTTCGATACCTTGAGCAGACTCTTACAGATCGGAGCCGTCATTCCGGTACCAAAGGAAGAATTCGGCATGGGTCGATACTCAATTTATTTCGTAGTCCTGAAGAAGGATGCGGCTCTTCGTCCGATCTTAGACCTCAAAAGAGTGAATCAGTGTCTGAGTGCTGCATTTCTGGATGGAAACGTTGCGGTCTGTCATTGTAGCGGTGCGTCAGGGGGAGTACTTGACATCTCTCAACCTTATGGAAGCGTAGTCACATATCCCAGTCAGAGTAGGGCATCAAAAATTTCTGCGCTAAACTCTGCCGTGGGGACACTATCAGTTTCAGGCGTTGCCCTTCGGACTAGCAACGGCACCGCAGACCTTCACCAAGATCATGGTGGTGGTGGCCGCAGCTTTACGAAAGCAGGGAATTCTGGTACATCCCTATCTCAATGACTGGTTGATAAGAGCAAAGTCCAAGAGCGAAAGCATACGGGTTATGGAGAAAGTGATGAAGTTCTCGGAGGGGCTAGGTTGGGGGGTCAATACAGCAAAGCCACCTGAGTCTAACCCAGAGTCTCGAGTATCTGGGTGTGCTCTTCGACACGCAGCGGGGAGCTGTGTTTCTCCCGGATTGACAAATCCAAATTCTGCAGCAACTGGTGCGCCAGTTCATAGCACCTTTGGCATGGAGCTACCTCAGGGTGCTAGGCACAATGGCAGCGACCTTGGAAGCAGTGCCTTGGGCCAGGTTTCATATGCGGCCGCCGCAACGGGCGTTACTTCGACGATGGTCTCATCAATTCGACTCGTTGAGCAGGAGTCTGCCCTGTCCTCTTGGGGTCAGGCGCTAGAATGGTGGCTATGTCCAAGGTCTCTTTCGGACAGGATGCCTCTGGAACAGCCGGAGTGGCTGCCATTGTTGACAGATGCGAGTCTCGCTGGCTGGGGAGCTCATTGAGGAGAGCTCTTCGTGCAGGGTCTTTGGTCAAGTCAGGAGGCCGCTTGGTCGATCAACAGGTTGGAGCTTCGAGCAGTGAGGCTAGCCCTAAACGCATTCGGAGCGACGGTGTATGGTCAGGCGGTGCAAGTTCTATTGGACAATTCCGCTACAGTAGCTTAATCAATCGGCAAGGCGGTACAGGGAGTACAGCCATGGAGGAAGAGGCCAAAGAGGAAGAGGCACTGTTCGCTTGGGTAGAAGAGCGGCTGCCGGCGATTTTGGCAGCGCACATTGCGGGGAAGGACAATGTGACGGCGGATTTCCTTAGAGTTCAAGTGGATGCCGGAGAATGGGAATTGCATCCGGACGTGTTTGCGCAAGTGGTTCACCGATGGGGGCCGCCAATCATGGATCTCATGGCGACCTTCCAGTCCGTGAAGGTGAGTCGGTTCTTCAGCAGACGGCGGGAACGGATGTCAGAAGGGATCAATGCTCTGATGCAGAGTTGGCCGATGTCCGGTCTTCTCTACATATTTCCTACGTGGGCGATAAGTCGAGTGGTTCAGTGCATCGAAGCTCATCAGGGGAGAGTGTTAGTGGTTCCGGACTGGCCAAGGCATCCCTGGTACGCCGATCTCATACATCTTCCAGACGGGGAGCCGTGGCGGCTGCCGGTCTCAGTCTGTTGCTTCAAGGGCCTCTGCGGATGCCTCAAGTGGATCGATTCTCACTTACGGTCTGGCCATTGAAAGGGCGAGGCTAAGAAGGAAAGGTTATTCTGGAGCAGTTATTTTTACTTTGCTTAAAGCACGGAAGACATCTGTCTTTGGCCTATGTTCGTGACTGGGGTTTGAGGAGACAAGTATGGGCGGCGACGGTGTCTGTGCCGATAGTCTTAAGCTTTCTTCAAGAGGGTTTCGACAAAGGCCTGGTGGCCAGTTCCTTGAGAGTTCAGTTAGCGACGCTGTCTTGCTATAGAGGCAAGGTTCAGGGAATGGCACTTGGCATGCATGGGGATGTTATGAGGTTCCTGAAAGCAGTCACCAGGTTGCGTCCCTCTCGTAGAGATTTGGTGCCTCCGTGGAATCTCAATTTAGTGTTGGGAGCGCTGACTAAGGCACCCTTCGAGCCGTTGCATCAATAAAGGATTTAACTCTGAAGACTCTTTTTGGTAGCTATTTGTTCAATGAGGCGTGTTTCGGAGTTGCAGGCATTTTCTTGCCGGGAGCCGTCTTTGTCTTTTTCTCGTGAAAAGGTGGTGCTGCGGCCCGTTCCCTCCTTTTTACCTAAAGTAGTCTCTGTTTTGCTTTTGGTGCTGGTTTCCCTGCGTGGGGGACGCAGCGGACCGGGGGCTACGCTGCCTGGATGTTAAGCGGGTACTTCAGCATTTATTTAAAGGTGTCAGAGCCCTTTTGTAAATTGGACTGTCTGTTTGTTCTCTTCGGGGGTCCCTGGAAGGGTGAGGCGGCTGCGAAGGCTTCTATTTCTCGGTGGATTAGAGAAGCGATTGCGTTGGCTTATCTCTTGTCAGGACGGCAGATTCCGTCGGGATTGCGAGCCCATTCAACCAGAGCGCAAGCGACTTCTTGGGTGGAGCAGTTTGGTTCTGCCTGTGGAGATATGTAGGGTAGCTACGTGGTCGTCATTGCATACTTTCAGTAAACATTACCGCCTAGATGTCTTGTCAGCAAAGGATGCTGTGTTTGGTTTGGCGGTGTTGCAAGCAGTCTGGAAAGGTCCCTCCCAATGAGTACTGCTCTGATACATCCCAGAAGTGTGTACTAAACTGGAAGAACAATAAGGAAATAGAAATTACACTTACCTGGTAACTGATGTTCCTGGAGGAACTCCAGTTTAGTCCTCATTCCTGCCTGGGATCGTACTTTGGCAGTGCCAGTTCAGTCGAGGGAAGGCTTGGATAACCGGTAGGTATCCTTTTCTCTTTCATTTCTGTCTATTTTTGTGATTCTGATCTGTCGCTCTGGTGAGGCGCAAGGAAGTGGCACAAGGAAGGAGATCTGTTTTCCTGAATGGGAAGTTCTCTTGTATATAGTTGTATTACAGTTAATTGGTTATGGTTAGCTACTTATTTGTTGCTCCTTTAGGTGTGCTTTGTCAATAGCTCACTGGGGCTGATGGGAGATGCCAGCAGACTACATCCAGTGATGTCACTTTTTTGACATGCCCAGTCTCAAAGCTGCAGGAGGAAGTGCACAACCCAGAAGTGTGGACTAACCTGGTAATTGATGTTCCTGGAGGAACTCCAGTTAAGTGTAATTTCCATTTTAGCGCTACAAGGTGTATGCAGCACTGCATTAGATACATGTAAAAAGACAGTCCCTGCTTGTGAGAGCTTACAGTTAGCCGAGAACAAGGGTACAGCTAGGGAAGATAAGGAAATCAGGATCCAAAAGCAGCCACAAAGAGATGAGATTTAAGCATTTTAGTAGGCTTTCTATACCGCTTTCTCTTATCAAAGCAGTTTACAGATCAACATTTCAACTTTTACATAAAACATTGGGAGAGGGGGCATGCATGGGATTGGTTTCAACTATTTACAGAATGAGCTATTTACATTATAGTACAATGCTTGTTAATTGAGTGAGGCTGTGTTATGGGGTCTTGCTGTGTAACATCTCCAAAATGTTCCACATAGAGGAGTTTTCAGCTTCTTCCGGAAGTCCTTGTAGTCTGAAGTGGCCCTTAGAGTCTGGGAGGGCGTTCCATAGAGCTGGGGCAGCCAGGGAGAAGGCTCGTCTGGATGTGGATTGATTTGGTGTAGGCGCTGGGGGTAGCAATGGTGTCTGGTGGTGCATCTTCTGGGTCTCAAGCAGCTCTTCGTCGTAATGAGGTTACTCAGTATGTCTGCTGAGATGGCTTGCTTGATTTTAAAGATGTTTAGTGTGGTTTTATATTTCATGTGGGAGGTAATGGGGAGCCAATGAAGGTGACTCAGGAGGGGGGTAATGTGGTCGTATTTAGATGAACCAGTTAGAATATGAGCTGTGGTATTTGTGCCTGTTTGGATAGGCCTAGGAATCTGGGGTTGCAATAGTCCCAAGATGGGTGTGACTATGGCTTGGAGTATGGCGTGGAAGTGGTCTGTACTGAGCAGCGGTTTGAGCCGTCTGATGCTCAGTTTGTGATAGGTGCTCCTGGTTGTCTTGTTTGTGGGAATGCATATTCAACTCGCAGTCCAGGGTGACTCCAAGATACTTCACTTCTGGTTTGATGGTTATCGTGTTTTTGAGCTTGATTGAGTGTGGTGGAGTAAATCCGGGGTTTCGTGTGATTAGGAGGGCTTCCGTCTTTTTGTAGTTTAGGTTGTTTTGGGTTAGCCAACTTGTCATTTCTTCTAGGCAGACTGTTAGTGTGAGTAATCCGGGTTGTCAAGGTTGATTGGAGAGTAAATTATTATGTTGTCTGCATATAGTGTGTAGTGGATCTTGTGTCTCCAAGATTGCGCAGATGGGCTGAATTATAAGTTAAATAACAGCGCAGACAGGGAGGATGCTTGTGGCACACCTTTTACTGATTGGAACAGGGTTGAGGTGCTTGTTCTGCATTTCACCTGAATTTGTCTGTCATTGAGGTAGGAAGAGAACCAACTGATGATTTTATAGAGGCCAATATCTTTCAATCTATCTTTCAATCTGTCTAGTAGGATGCTGTGGGACACGGTGTCAAAGGCTGAGGAGATATCAATGAATATTAGGAGAAAGCCCATCTTGATATTGTCCAATCCTCCCATCAAGTTGTTGAGTAGGTATATGAGAAGAGTTTTGACACTATGGCAAGGTCGAAATCCATGTTGGTGTGGGTCCAGTGGTACATGTGAGGAGTCGTGATCCTGTAGCTGTCATCGGACAATTTTCTCTATAATCTTTGTGGAATGGGAGGCTGGAGATGGGGCGGTATGCTGCTGGTTCGCTTTTATTTAGGGCTGAGGGTTTTTTTGTATAGGCCGGACTGTAGCAAGCTTCAGGGTATGTGCCATGTAGCCTTGGGATAAGGATTGGAGTATGATGTTGTGGATGATTTGACTTAGTTCCACTTTGGCTGGTTTAATCCATGGGTTTGAAAAGGGGCAGAAATGAAGCCTGACATACAGATTTGGGTAGTTCAGGCATGAAGAACAGCAAGGTGAAAGGATCACAATATGGATTTGGCAGTGGAAAAGAAGGGCATAGAGATGCAAGCCAATAGAAGAGCGGAGATCACAAGGAGGGTGTGAGGAGTAGTAGAATGAATGCATTTATAGGTCAGAAGTAGAAGTTTGAACTGGATATGGAAGGGAAGCCAATGAAGTGACGTAAGAAGATGAGTTATATAAGAATATCTGTGCTGGTGGAAGATAAGCCACGCAGTTGAGTTCTAAACAGACTGAAGGGAAGAGAGATGACTGAGGGAGACCAGCAAGGAGGAGGTTGCAGTAGTCAAGATGAGAGGTGACTAGAGTGGATAAGTGTCTTAGTATGTTCAGAAAGGAAGGGGTGAATTTTGCTAATGTGTTTGCTAAAACCTGTCGTTTTTTTCTCTATTGGTTTGGGTGTGTGTGGGGGTGGGGGGGAAGGAGAGGGAGGCGTCAAAGACGACCCCAAGGTTGTGGTTTGAGGAAATGGTGTAGAAGAGCGTTATCTACAGAGAATTGGGAAAGGTGGATTTAGGGAGAATTTCCGTTTTGGCAATGTTCAACTTCAAATGGTGAGAAATCCAGGCAGTGATATGTCAGGCCAGCAGAGATTCAGGCTTGGCATGTCTGAGAAGTATCAGGTGAAGAGAGAGATCTGAGAGTCAATGGCCTAAAAATGGAACTTAAAGCCATGGGAGGAGAGGAGAGCACCAGTGGACTGGGTATAGAAAGAGAAAAGGAGAGGGCTCAGAGCAGACCCTTGGGCTACACCAACAGAGTGTGCGGTAGCAGTAGAGGAGGAAACGCTAAAACAAACACTGAGTGATGGGAGAGAGACACAGCATAGAGCACCTAAAACCCAAGTGAGGACAATGTGTAAAGGAGAAGATGGTGGTCAATAGTGTCAAAAAGCAACAGGAAGGTCAAGAAGAATGAAGACTCATTTAAAGGCCCTTGGATTTAGCCAGGAATAAGTTGCTGGAGACTTTGGGCTGTGAGTGGGGCGTAGCATTGCTAGGCTATACCCCATCTCGCTGGAGGAGGAGAAACACCGCCTTCCCCGGTTGGAAGCCATGGTGGTGGCGGTGACGCGGAAGACCACCAATCCTAGTAGAGGGCATATGGTCCTCAGACCTGCAACACTGGTATATGGAGGCACTCCTCAAGCAGGCCTTCACGGTATCTACCCTAGGCCTGCAGAGCGCCATCTGTGGGGCCAATGTGGCCTGGGCGTGCCTTTGCTGGACTTTGGACCCACAGGAGGATGTGGGCTTGGAACGCGGCCCAGTCCTCCGATGCCCATCTAGAGTCTGGGTCAGCATTCTGGTGGATTTGCTCTATGACCTCTTGCAGATCTCTGCCAAGAACATGGCCATGATCGTAGCTATTCATCTCCTTTTGTGGTTGTGTAACTGTTTGGCAGACATGGCCTCTAAAACTAGGCTTACCAAGCTCCCCTTTGCATGCAAGCTGCTCTTCGGGGAGGACTTTGAGAAGTTGGTGAAGTCCCTCTGAGTCCAAGGCCACCCCCCCCCCCCCGGCTTCCAGAAGACAAATCTCAGGCGGGTAGAGGTGGCACAGTATAGAGGGTGAAGTACTTGTGTCCGCAAAAGAAGGCATGATTGTGTCTGATCTTAAAGTAGCTGAACAGGTAGAAAAGGCATTGGCGAAAGCTAGAAGGATGCTTGGGTGCATAGGGAGAGGAATGGCCAGCAGAAGAAAGGAGGTGATAGTGCCTCTAAGTCTTTTGGTGCAACCTTATTTGGAGTATTGTGCAATTCTGGAGATCATACCTTCAAAATGATATAAACGGGTTGAGTCTGTGCAGAGGGTGGCTACTAAAATGGTTAGTGGTCTTTGTTATGAAGCATATGAGGACAGACTTAAGGTTCTTAATATGTATACTTTAGAGGACAGGCGGGATAGAGGTGATGTGATGTGATTGAGACATTTAAATACCTCCATGCATAAAGGCACAGGATAGCCTCTTTCTATTGAAAGCAAGTTCTGCTACGAGGGGACATAGGATGAGGGTGAAAGGGGATAGACTCAGGAATAATATACAGAAATACTTCTTTATGGAAAGAGTGGTATGATAGATGCATGGAATAGCCTCCCAGCAGAGGTGGTAGAGATGAAGACAGTTTCTGAACCCAAAAAAGCATGGGACAAACAGGATCTCTAAAGAAAAAAAAAAGTGGACTGTTGTAGTTGTTGGTTGGTCGTATTTGTCAAATAGAAACATAGGTCATGTGGTCTTTTTCTGCCATTATGTTTCTACCGTCAACCAGCCCTCCTTTTATTCCTCCCATTCCCCTTACATAAATTGTATATAACCCTCAATGTAAACCACTTTGCTTGAAGGACAAGGTGGTATATAAATCTGGATAAATAATGGCTTTAAAAGCCAGGCACAGTGCCTTTACTATATGATAATGCCCCTATTTTATTTTCACAGTGATATTTTGAATCCATTGTAATTTATGTAACAACAATTTTGTCATTCCTAAAAATATTGAATTGTAATAATCCAAGTGACTCAAAACTGTCAATTGGACCACCATCCAGAAATCTTGTGGTCTCAACACTGACCGCAATTGTCTGTCTCATCTTTTGAATATATTGTACATATGACTCAGAGTTAAATTAGAATCTTATGATGGACCCTCAACATGCATACTCTTGACAATATTTAAACTTTCTGTCCCAAAAATTGTATGAATTTTGGCATCACCTGGAATCATCACCTTCCCCACCCATAAAACCTCAGCTTTCCCCACGTTCAAACTTAACTTATGTTCCTATAGTCAGTCCCAGAAAACACAAAGCCCTGGAATATAATTGATCCACCAAGGCTTCATAAGAATTTTTCATTGGTATAAAATATTGGACATCAATCGCATAAATAAATATACGGGGGGAGGAGTGGCCTAGTGGTTGGGGCAAGTTGTTTTGGCCGGAGGGTCAGGGTTTCAAATCCCGCTAGAGGACGGCAACCTTGGGCTGGAAGAATTGGGGGTGTCTAGTACTATAGGTGCTCCTTGTGGCCTTAGACAACCCTCCATTGCCTCGAGTACAAAAACAGACTGTGAGCCCTTTGGGGACAAGGGATGGATATATCTCTATCTCTATCGTCCCAAACATTTATGGGACAATCTCGTGTGTGTATGTATATAATAAATATAAATAAATAAATAAAATACACACACACGGGATTGTCCCATAAATGTTTGGTTTTTATTCAAAATCTGCAGAGAAATTATGCATTGTCCCCTTCAAAGTAATCCCCCCCCCCACACAGATAATGCACTTCTGCATTTGTTTCTATCACATATGGAAGCACTCGGTAAAGTCATCCTTGAGGTCCCTCAGCTCCCTTGTCACAGTGGCCTTGATCTCTCTTCTACAGAGGCAAAATAAGTTCCTTTTGAGCAGCCTTCAGCCTGGGGAAGAGCCAGAAGTCACACGGTGCAAGATCTGGGGAATAAGGAGGGTGGTTGAGACTTCTGATCTGTTTGTTGGCCAAGAACTGCCTCACACTGAGCGCGGTGTGTGCAGGTGCATTGTCGTGGTGGAGCAGCCACGACTTGTCTCTCTACAGAGCCCACCTGCTGCACCGAACCCGGTCATGGAGGTGATTGAGGATCTTCTGGTAGAAGTGCTGGTTGACTATCTGCCCCTCAGGCACAAACTCATGATGGACCACTCCCTTCTGGTTGAAGAATGCTATCAGCATGACCTTTGATCCTTGATTTGGACATGAGCGCCGCCTTGGGTCTGGGTGACAGTTGAGTCTTCCACTGCAGGATCTGTCTCTTGCTTTCAGGGTCGTATTGGAAGTTCCAAGTCTCGTCTCCTATGATGACTTGGCCAACGAACTCTGGATATTCTCCGATCTTCTCTAGCAAGTCTCGACAAACATTGACCCGGTGCTCCTTCTGGTCATCCGATAAAAGCTTGGGCACCATCTTGGCACACACCTTCTGCATCCCCAGCTCCTGCACCAAGATGGTCTGCACTGATTCCCTGTTCAGGCTGAGCTCTTCAGCTATCAACCGCACCGTCGATCTGCGATCACTCTGCACCAGCTGGTTCACTCTGTTAGTGTTTTCAGCTGTCTTTGTTGTGGAAGGCTGTCCTGACTTGGGGTCATCCTCCACCTCCTCGTGGCCAGTCTTGAAGCATTTGTGCCACTCAAAGACCTCGTGGTCTTGACATTGCATCTTCTCCATAAGGCTTTTGGAGAAGTTGGAGACGCTCAGTTGGGCCCTTCTCCAACTTAACCAGAAATTTCAAGTTGATTCTTTGCTCCATATTTCTGCCATCTCCAGTTGTGTGACAAAGCGATGGAGCAGTGTGCTACAAAAAAACCTGAAAAAAGAAAAACAGTGAGAGATGAAAAATATTATAGCAGAATAGTGGTGAGATGTTGCACAACACACTGACATAAGCAGTTAGCCAATTGGCATTGAGTCATGGGCTTGGCTGCCACAGTCTCGTTTCTTTTTTGTCACACCTCGTATGTACAATGCTTTGACTTGTAGAAAAGTGGTATATGAGCCTAGCTAAATAAACAGATTGCTAATGTGTTGAGCTAAAGGACTAAAGATATTAAATAATGGAGATAAAGGTGACCCCTGAGGTACCCTTGATGTACAAAAAAATACTTGGGACACTTTCCCATTAAATTCTACTCTAAATCATCTGTTTAGTCAAAGATTTGCACCATTTTAAAGCTAAACCCTGTACTCCCAATGAACCCAACCTGGCTACAAGCAAAGAGTGTGAAATAATATCAGAAGCTGATGAAAGGTCTAACAATACCAAAACAACAGTCTCAAATCTCTGCATCTCATCCAGTAAGGCCACTACAGCGGTTTCAGTACTAAACATGTCCCTAAATCCCGATTTGCATTCATCTAACCCTCTAATCTCTTCCATGCAACTGAGGTCACTATGGATTCCATAATCCTCACAATACTAGGCAAACTGGACACTGGCATATAACGTTTCACATCTATTGGCAAAGAGGGGGGGGGGGGGGGTGTTTTTAGCACAGGCCCGAATCGAGGCCTGTTTTAACTTTGAAAATATACCCTCCTGTAGAGATTGAGCTACCATTGCACAAAGATAGAAAAAACAATTGTAAGATAAAGTTCTCAACAGCTGTGCTGGGTACGAATCAACAGCACTACACCCCACCATGAACCGCCTAATTAATTTCCACAGATAATCATCTGCGTGAACAAAATAAATGGAAAGCTGTAGATAGACTGGCTGCCTGGCATTCTCATGGTCACACTGGATATGGAATCACTTTACAGTAATGTTCCCCATGCTGATGGAATAAGTGCATGTGACAGATTTCTAAAGGCAGGCATTTATTTATGTATGTATAAAATAAAATCTCTCTCTCTCTCTCTCTCAAATGCGACTTACATTAACAAGGTCAATTATATGTAACGGATCCAATAACTATGTACTATGAACAGTAAACTTGGGACTAAACCTATAGTCTGAGCCATTTACAATGAGAGGATGTTTGTGCCCTCTGTGTGTGTAGAGTGTTTTTGTTTTCATGTTCAGGATGTGCAGTACTGCCTGGTCCTGCACTAATCGCAGCGCATATGCTAGGTGCTTTAGTTGTGGTCGAAATTGAGGGGTTCCAATATAGTTCCAAAAGGCTGTTTAAAGAAGTGTGTGTTGTTGTGTTTGCAGAATACAGAGAGATCTTTGCTCTTAATTTGTCCAGTAGTGTGTTCCAGAGTATGGGCGTGAAGTGTGAGGATGCTGCTTTAGTGGCTTGAATGGATTTACAGTAGTGTGGAGGGACTACCAGTTCTGGTTGCTTTCTCTTTTTAGTTGTCTCGTCTTGTTTGAGGGAGGTGAGGTAGGATGGGGCTATTTCCCTGATGAGTTTAAATGTCATTAATGTTTTGTAATCTATTCAGCTTTGGATTGGTAGTCAGAGTAAATTATATAATACAGGTGTGATCTGTTCAGCAACTACCTTGAACCACCTGTACACACTGGAAGCCGTTATAAAATTTGATGAAATTCATCCTTATCCACATCTATTTCAACTTCAGTAATGGCATCTATCTTCAGATCATGGGCACTGCTATGAGTACAAGGAGGCACCGTAATATGCCAGCCTTTACGTGGCAGAACTGGAAGAGACATTTTTGAACAAATATCAGACCAAACCCTTTAAATATTATTGGTATATCAATGACACTTATGATTTGGGTGGAGGAAGAGGAGTCTCTAATTTTGCAGTTTTTTTTTTAGTACATCCTCTTCTTCGATTTTAGATTCAAAATTGACTGATTTACTCCACAGAAAAAAAGTTAACTTCATGGACACCACTTTTTTCTATTTTTTTTTTTTTTTTTGACAATATCAATATACAGGTATCTACAAGAAATGAACTGACAGATGCAGCTACCTTCACAATTCCAGCTTTCACCCTTCCAGTGCCGGCCTAGCCATCAGGCAAACCAGGTGGTCAACTGAGGGATCCAGCAAAGAGCAGGGTATTCAGAGCTAAACAATAGATTCCTTATCGTCCCTCCAGTCCCACACCTCTGGGTAGTGTACCTCTTCTAGCAGCTTGGAGACTGAGCATGTCACATTTTGATAATACTGGTACTTATACCATGGGACCGCTCACTCTCACCAGTATACTCAGTCTCCAAGCAGCTGGAGGAGGTGGTGAGCCAGGGTGCTGGGCTCACTGTAGGAATAACTAAGGAGCTAGAATCATAGTTAGGTGTGTTTGTTTTTTTTAAATTTGGTTTCTTGTAGATTTTGTGGAGTGCTAGGTTTTAAAGTTTAGGAAGGGGGGGGGGAAGGAAGCAAATTTGATGAAGGAGCAGCCCCCCCTACCCCTCTTGATGTTCGGGAGTGGTGGTGTTTGAGGTTTAAGTGGGGCAGTGGTGGCTCATGAACCCATCAGTGGGTGAGGAGCTGCCAGAGTTGACAAGAAGGCAGCAATCTGGGACAGGCCCCTCCCGCAGCCAAAGCCGTGTTGATGGCTGAGCTTGGCAGTGTAGGTGCTGGTGCCCGGGGGGGGGGACTTGTTTGACTGGCTGCTGCTACGGGGTTATATCGTTGGAGAGGCTGGACATCGCTGAGACAGGAATGGCCTGTTTCCCGCTGAGGCCTGCAGCCGTGTGGTGAGTGATGCAGGCCTGTGTGGTTTGAGGATCACCGGGTTTCTTCAGTTTTTCTTTGTTTCCTGCCGTTTTCCTCTCTGGCTATCCCTGGGTGAGAGCAGGCTCCAGGTCCCCAGGAGCGTTCTCTGGACAGTTTGAGCTACTAGCTGTCAAATGCATACTTTAAACACCCCCCCCCCCCCCCAAGGAAAGAAAGGGCAGGACAGTCTATTGCCTTCAGCAGCCTTTCGGCCTTGATTGGGGCTTGGTGGGCTGAATACCTTTTCCCAGAGCTCTTCGGGGCCTGGCTTGGGGCCTGTAGACCTCCCTATAGTGTTATGCTGGCTAGACCGCAGTGCCTTGTCTGTGGATTGTGTCGGGATGCAGTCTGAGGAAGGCATTTGTATGGGCTATGTGCAGGAGGCCACTTCCATGGAGCAGGCTCTGCAGGACAAGGGGGGTTGGGAGACGCCTCCCTCTGCTTCCCTAGTTGTGGCTCGGGCAGGGCAGGAGCCTGCCGTGCGCCCTCTGGCAATCCTGGGTTCCTCCGCTGCCCCAAATGTGGCAGAGATGGCAGTCTCGGGTATGTTTTCACCAGAATTTGTGCTCCTTCTCCATAGGGCCTTCTGCTTGCGTCAGCATGGCACGGTGGGGACCCCTTGGTGGCTCAGCAAGGCTCTAAGCGGCCAGAGGACTCGGAGTGTGAGACGGACATTGCGCCGGTGAAGAGGGCCTGGCCCAAGGAGGAGGGGTATGGTTAACCCTCATTGTCGGGAGATCAGGAGGAGGACCTCAACACTGAGTTTGACGGAGAGGACGAGCTGGAAGATGAGGAGATCCATGATCAGGAGGACCAGGCATGAGGAGTGCGAGTTCTCCGAAGGGAGGAATTACCGGTGCGCATATCGGAGTCGCTGAAGGCTCTGAATATGACCTCTGGCCTCCCTGCGTCGGAGGATTCTTTAGAAGACCCTCTCATACAGGCGGTGCATAAGACGCAAAGTGCGTTTCCTCTGCATCGCAGCGTTCAGCAGATGATACAGGACGAGTGGGATCTCCCAGAGGCTGACCTGAGAGGCTCTTGGAAACCAAGGAGAGCAGCAAGGACCTGCACACTATCAAAGGGCACCAAAGAAGCAGGTACAAAGGAGACTTGGCGAATATCTATTTCCGATAAACCCTTTTATTAGCCCCTTTGATAGTGTGCAGGTCCTTTTGGGGCTAATAAAAGGGTTTATCGGAATTGGATATTTATCAAGTCTCCTTTGTACCTGCTTCTTTGGTGCCCTGAGAGGTTCTTGGGCCATGGCGCGTCTCTACTCACTGGCAGATCAGGATCGGGAGCTTTTCTGGTCTCCAAAGGTGGATGTGGCAATCTCGGCAGTTACCAAAAATATGACGATCCCAGTGGAAGGTAGTGCAGCCCTACAGATGTCCAGGATCGGAGGTTGGACACGCTCTTGAAACAGGCCTTTGATGTGAATGCTATCTCGCTGCAGGCCTTGGTGTGTGGAGCCTGGGCGGCTAGAGCCTGTCTATGCTAGTCTCGGCGGGTTCAGCTACAAGGGGAACCAGACCAGACAGGGGAGGCAGCCAGATTGGGGTAGGGGCAGCTTATCTGGCAGATGTTCACTATGACCCCATTAGGAGTCTTTCGAACAGCATGGCCTCCATTGTAGCGGCCCGCCATTACTTGTGGCTTTGAAACTGGGCGATGGATTCTTCTTCCACGGCCTGACTTAGTAAGCTCCCCTTCAGAGGCAGGTTACTGTTCAGGGAGGACGGATAAGCTGGTCAAGGAGCTCGGGGAATCCAAAGGTGGATGGTTGCCTGAGGATAAGCAGAAGCAGCCTCACGGCACTCTGGCTGCCCGACTTCAAGCGTTTTCGTTCCACACGTTTTGCGCCTTATCAGAAAGGTAGATATACGACTAGAGGACAAGGGTTTCGAGGCTTCAGAGGAGCAGAGCGGGGGTTTGGCTCTGCAGCTCCCTCCGGGTCCAAGAAGGCGCAATGAAATGAGGGGGGCACAGGCTGCAGTGCAGCCTGTAGGAGGTTGGCTGCGGGAGTTTTACTTGGTCTGAGCCCAGATCACATCCGACCAGTGGGTTTTGGAGATTATCCACGAGGGGTATGACCTCAACATAGCCCAGCCAGTAGGCAACTCCTTTGTGCGATCTCCCTGCAAGGCGCCTGCCAAAGCAGCAGTGGTGGGGGAAACCCTGATCTCCAGGAACAAGCAGGAATGAGTCTTCACATATGGGTACGTCGGTACCGACGGAGTCTGCGTGGGAACGCTTCCCAGCTTCCAATCAGAAAGCTTTTGGAAGCATCCCACCACGCCTGCGTGCTGCCTTCCCGCCTTTCCCAACTGTCTCTCCTCAGTTTTCGTTTTTCCGCGGAGCTGGCAGGACGTCGTCCTGTCACCGTAGAAAATTCTTCTTTTAATTCTTAGTTTTCTTGTGGTCGCGGCTGTCTTCCCCGACGCCACCGGTACCGCCGGTGTTTCTTTTTTCTTTCTTGTAAAATTTTTCCCTTTAAGGGATATATTTTTTTCTTCTGAGTCTTACGGTTTTTCAGGCCTTCTAGGCCTCTCCATGTCTTCCATGGAACCACCAGCCACTTTCTCCAAGAAATGCTCAAACTGTGGCGGTACTACTTTTTATTTTTAGACTCCCTAAATTGGTGTCTAACTTGTTTGGGTCCTGACCTTTTTCCTCCGGAGCCCTCGGGCAACAGTATTGTGAGAAGAGGTTTTCAACGTCGAGTTTCCCTCGATATGAGGTTCCCTTCCAACTTCAGGGCACCAACCAGTTCTTCTATACAGGATCAGGTAACCCACAAACAGTCTGTGAAGACTAGCCAACCCTTGAGTGGTAGGTCTCATGCACAGCATGTAGACTGCTCCGGCCTTGCCCTCGAGGGCCCATTGGCTTTAAAACCCCGGCGGGAGTCTCCGGCCTCAAGCCTATGTGGTGTTTCAGGTTGTTCCTGGGGTTCACCCCTCACAGAACATACCTGAGCCATGCCCGGTGGTGGCATATGCTTCGAGCGGTACCGATACCCCGGCATCAGCACTGGTGTTGGACGAAACACTCCTCACCAGGGATCGTCGTCTGGTGTCCTTGGTACCTACGGGACCGGTGGATATGTTCCAGACTGACTTTCCAGTATCGGTACCGGCACCGGCACCGATACTACCACCGATGTCGGTACCCTCCAGACGTACATCGATAGACTCGCTTCCTTCGATGCCGAGTCTGGAATCGCTCTCTAGTCTGGAAGACTGGGTACTGACATGTCTTGGTACCGACACCTATCGGTACCGGACGCTCTGTACCGAGGGTTACTGCTGAAGGCTTTCGGTTACCTCTGTACCGATTGGGCTGTCACCGCTTGCTGCTCCGATGTCGGTGTCTGCTTCGGTTCCGACAACGGTACCGGTATTGGTATCGGTACCGGTATCCACAGTAACATCGTAGCCAGCTCCTTCCATGCTTCTTTCAACAGGATCGCTCCCTTCTATACCAAGTTTGGAGTCGATACCTGGCATGGACGATGGGGTACTGACTGTCGCTGGTCCTGACCTCCAGTACCAGCGTCCATCCGTTAAGGATCCCATTCTGCACCGTGCAGGATCTTATATTCCTATATACTCAGATCCTTCGGTGCCCAGGCTAGTTCTTCAGATCTAACCTGTCCAAGGGAGGTTCTTTTTGGAGATCCTTCTTTTCAGAGTTTCCTCCTGGATATGGCAAGATCACTTGCCATTCCTATCCCTGGACATGATCTTACACAAGGCTCTGTTTCTACCGAAGCAGAGGAAAACATAATGCTTCCTTTGCATCATTCCTTGCAGGATCTTCTTCTAGGAATGTGGGAAGCACCTTTTAAGGATACCCCCACCTTCCAGAACAACTGATCTCCTATATCAGGTGCCCCCTCTCCAGGGTTTTGAAAGACTCAACTTCCTCATCATTCCATTGTAGTGGAATCAGCAATGAGGCGGGTGAAGAGTAAGAAAAAGCACTCTTCTTATCCGCCAGGTCATGAGTCTAAGACACTAGATGCCTTTGGACGTCAAACCTTCCAGACATCCATGCTTTCTGCAAGAATTCTCTCATATTTTTTTTTTATATGAGTCTATCTCTTGAGGCGGTCACAAAGAAATTACATCTTTTGACTCCTTTTCTTTCAGAGCCCAAGAGTGCAGACTATTCCTCCACCGCTTAGTCATATTCAAAATATTTCTTGGTTTCTTACTCGTGCTTCCCTAGACTTATTTGAGTCTGTTAGCAGGACTTCTGCTATAGCTATAGGGGCACGACGTAGAGCCTGGCTCCAAGCTTCAGACTTAGACAAATGGGCACAACAAAGACTGGGTAATACTCCTTGCACTGGCGAAAATCTCTTCAATAAGGGGTCTTTATGTCAGGTTACTCGGTGGTCCACTGACTTACCTGTTTCTAAGGGCTATTCTACGCCTTCTTCTTTCCCAGTAGGTAGGAAATGTCCTACCAAACTTTCTTCCCCTAGGGGGAGAAGGTTTTATCCATCTTCTGCCCATCATACAGATGTTCCCAAACAGGAGAAACATCGCCCTGGTCTGAAGAATCCAAACTCTCACCAGGCTCAGCAAACCCAGCAACCGCAGTGTTTCTGATTAATCATCATCATATTTCTTATGCCTCTTGGGTTTAGAACCTGCAGTTTGCTGCTTCTCAGTAGAAGCCTCCCACTGCTTTCATTCTAAACTCTAGGCATGGATCTCTTTTCACAAGACATCCACTTTTTTCTCTGTTATACGAGCTCTTAGGATGTTCATGCCTATAGGTCACAGGTGTCTCCTCTTCTTCCTGCCAGGGAAAGAGGTTTAACAACTATCAAAACGATAGCTTTTCTGTACCAGCATGAATTTTTCCTTTCTACAGACTTACCACATTGTAAGTCTCCGTTCAGCTCTATCTTCTCTACCCTCTTACCAAGCATTTCCTCTGTAAGAGTGGTACTACTACACTGGAGGGCTTCTTCAGCCCCTCTAGTTTTGTCACTATTCCAGTGTGGAGTTTTTCCTCTGAGTTAACTCCCTTCTTCACTTTTGCTTTAGGGCAGCTTATCAGACAGGTTCAGAGCTTTCTTACTCCTGCTCTGTTCTTTCTGTTTTTAAACAGAAAGATTCTTCTGCTGTCTTACTAGCAGCTGCCCATGCAGGAGCTCTAGTGATTGGACCACTGGTTCTTTTCCACAAGCATCCAGGGTTGTCCTCCATGGACGTTCTTTCTGGCCTTAGTAGTGACTCCAAGACAGTGGATTCATCTGTCCTGGAAAATCTAATCACTACAGGTTTCTTGAATTGTCTTCTATTCTTGCCATCTCCAATTCCCTTGGGTTTGGCAGTATAGTTGACGTAGGTACTGGCTTTTCCAACAGCCAGTTCTATCCCCTAATTCTCCTGCATCATGCTCTCTGCAACTCTACAGAGAAGCTTTCCACTTGCTAGAGAGCATTAGGATTTTCTCTTAACAGCTGTCTTAGATGGTTGGAAAAGGCTCCCTCAGTCATGCCCTCATGACTGGAAGGGTTCTTCCTACCCTTCTATCTCCTTTTTAAAACAAAGGACTTGGACCTTCTCTTACGTGAAAGATTAAAGAGTTGTTCAATTCCCTGGTTTGGTCCTCTGGATTCCCACCGGGAATATGCTCTCTTTTTCCCTGCAGCTCGTCCTCATGGTATCCTAATCCTTCATGGACAGTGCATATTCAGCTAAAGAATGCATGATACCCTTTTTGCCCCTCAAGTAGGTCAACATGGTATCTCATTCCTATGCGTCTTCTGTCCATTTACCATGCTAGAGTTCTGGAAGACTCGAGACTTGCTGCCTGCAGACTGATATTATCCTCTGCTCTTCACGTAACTATCCTGGTTATTTCACTGGCTAGCATTCTTGCAGCAATCTAGTCTGTTCCTTGTCAGGGAGATTTTTTCCCCTGACTCCCTCCATCATAACCAGGAGGAATAGATTCTCTATATATCTTCTCAAGTAGGTTCCACCTTCTTGTTAGATGAATCTTTCCTCTCCACATATCCTATGTGAATATACTTCTATAGGCATATCTGTCTGCTTAACTGCAGACACCTATAGATATATAGATATATATAGGCCTATATATTCATATCTGTATACATCTCTCTCTCTCTCATATATATTCACATATATATGAATAACTATACTGCCAAATATATATATCATTTGTGTGTATATATATTATGCCCTTCTATATCTCACTATAGATATATTCTTATATGTCTATCTATATGTATCTATATGTATATGTATGTATATGTATGTGTATATATATATATATATGTCTGTCAAGATATTTTATTATAGGTAAATATGTATTCACATACTTATCTATCTGACTGTCTATGCTCATATAGCTATACATATCTCTATATGATTCTGTCAATTGGGCTCTACCCATACCATGCTGCCCAGCATGTTTGGGGTTCTACACACACAACCACTTCCCGTGGTAGTTAACAACTTCTACCATAACCTTAGGGTTTAGGTACCCCTGAAGCTCTCCATCTCCAGTATCTTTCCTAGCTACACCAGTTAGGAAAGACATTGCGGATCTTCAGTTAATCAGCGGATCTAATGCCTCAGACATCTGTCCTTCTTTTTGGGATGCAGGGGGTTTTCCATACCCCTTCTTCCCACAAGGACTAGGCCGGTTTGTCCAAATCGGTCAGCCTTTCCTCTTTTTGCTCCTAAGAGTGAGCCATTCTGCAGCCAAAAGTCTAGTCTTTTTTCATAAAGTCTTCCGCTGAAGGCCTACTGTTTTTGTACTACCCCAGTTGATCTCTGGGGTTACCTCTCACCTTTTCAGGATTCTGACCTCCACTGTTTTTTCTAACAGGTTTATTACCTCCACTTCAAAGTGGGGTCCTCCTTGAGGTTCCTCTACTGGATCCCCAGTAGATCTCATGAACCTCCATACTTTTCTGCAATCCTGTTAGGGGAGGTCCATATTGCAATTTTTCCTTTTTCAATATATTGATAATTGTCATCCACACAAGGACTCCTTGCCTGCAGTCCTATGCTAGGTTGGCTGTGTCTTACAGCACCTTTCTGTTCTCAACTCCCTACCCTCTATCCTGAGGATGCCTAGCAATATCAGGTGTAGCATGTTTCAGTCTATAACATGCTGGGAGTCCCCATATGTGAAGACTCATTCCTGCTTGTTCCTGGAGATAGCACAGTTACTTACCTGTAACAGGTGATCTCTGGGAACAGCAGGAATAGTCTCTCTCTCTCTCTCTCTCTGAGGAGAGACAGTTGGAAGGCGTGGTGGGATGTTTCCAAAAGCTTTCTGATTGGAAGCTGGGAAGCGTTCCCGCGCAGACTCCATCGGTACCGACGTACCCATATGTGAAGACTTATTCCTGCTGTTCCCAGCGATCACCTGTCACAGGTAAGTAACTGTGCTTTACGGCTGCTGCAGCTCAAGGCCATGGTGCCTGTTCTCTACAACCAATGAGGGTCCTGTCGGTGCTCCATGTATTTCGTGGTGCCAAAGGAGGACGGGTCCTTCTGTCCTATTCTTGACCTCAAGCGGGTCGATTGCTGCTTGTGCATCTTGCATTTCGTCAGTGTGGCCGTCCAGAGAGTTTGCAGTGCCCATGGGGCATTTCCAGTTCCAGGCACTGCCCTTCGGTCTCCACAGCGCCTTGCACTTTTACCAAAGTCACATGGTGGCGGAGGCAGTGCTCCGCAAAGAGGGGGTACTGGTGCATCCATACCTTGATGACTGACTGGGGCTCATCCGTGCAAAGTCCAGGGATGAGAGCGTGTGCAATTGTTGCGAATAGTGCAGTTGCTCCAGAGTCTCGGTTGGGTAGTCAACCTTGCCAAGAGCCAGTTGACTCTGTTGCAAGATTTTGAGTACTTGGGTGCGTGTTTCGACACTCTAGCAGGGAGAGTTTGTTGTTTTTTTTTTCCTCCCGGACCTGCGTGTCCAGATTCAGCAGTGGCAAGTGAGGCTCTTCCTGGGGATGTCCGAGCCAATGACTTGGCATTATCTGCAGGTCCTAGGCACCATGGCAGCTACTCTCGAACTTGTTCTGTGGGCAAGGGTGCACATGCGTCCTCTTCAGAGGGCATTGCTCTGGTGCTGGTCACACCAAACACAACCCCTGTCTTGGAAGCTATCATGCCTGCGGGAGGCCAGGCGGTCGCGCCGGTGGTGGCTGCCACCTAAGAATCTGTGGAAGGGTATGCCTCTGGAAACGCCAGCATGTATTCCAATAACTGATGCAAGCCTGTCCGGTTGGGGAGCCCACTGTGAGGCGCATATGACACAGGGGCAGGGGAGCCCACGTGAGACAAGTTGGTCGATCAACCATCTGGAGATGCGGGCGGTGGTCCTGGCGTTCCAGTCATTCCAGCCATGGTTGCAGGGGAAGGCGGGTACAGGTTCTCTCGGACAATGTGACCATGGTGGCCTACAGCAACCGGCAGGGTGGTACGGGCAGTGTGGCCCTGGAGGAGGAGGCCGGCGAGCTATTGGCCTGGGTGAAGGCTCATCTCCCAGGTCTTGTCGGCGGCTCATGTCACAGAGGTCGCCAATGTGGCGGCAGACTGCCTGAGTAGGGTCACATGGATCCCGGTGAGTGGGTGCTCAATCACGAGGTGTTTGCCATCAGATCCATAACAGGAGGGCCCCAGCAATGCACCACCTGGACAGTGTTCGCAACCTCCAAGGCAAACGGGTTTTTCAGCAGATGAAGAGAGCAGATGTTGGAGGATCTGGACGCCCTTGTGCAGCAATGGCCTGCAGAAGGGGCTCCTCTGTTTTTTCACCATGGGTGCTCATAGGTTGCATTGTACAGAGAATCAAGGTTCATCGGGGGTTGGTCCTTTTTAATTGCTCTGGATTAGTGAAGATGTCCATGGTATGCCGACCCCCATGAGGCTTCTGGCAGATCACCCATGGCGATTGCCAGCGTGGGTGGATCTCCTACGGCAGGACCCGCTGCTGATGCCTCAGGTGGATCGGTTCTCTTATGGGCCTGGCTCTTGAGAGGCAAGGCTGAGAAAGAAAGGTTACTCGGCTTCCATGATTGCGACCATGTTGAAGGCAAGGTGACAGTCTACCTCTCTGGCGTATTTTCGGGTATGGTGCATTTTTGAGGTGTGGTGTGCGGAGAGGCTCATTCGTCCATCCTCAGCTGCCATGCCTAACATTTTGGCTTTTCTGCAAGCTGGTTTCGAGAAGGGCCTGGCGGCCAGTTCCTTGAGAGTGTAGTTGGCAGTGATTGCCTGCTACCATGGAAAGATCCAAGAGGTGGCATTGGGGATGCACCTGGATGTGGTACGTTTCCTGAGAGCAGTGGTTCACCTTCGTCCACCTCTGCGGCTGATGGTGCCTCCATGGGATCTCAATTTGGTGTTGGCGGTGTTGTGTGGAGAGCCCTTTGAGCCGCTGAATTAAACTTCACTGAGGGATTTGACTCTTAAAATGGTGTTTCTTGTGGCAATGTGTTCGGCGTGCAGAGCTGCAGGCCCTGTTTTGCCAAGAACCGTATCTCACCTTTTCTAGGAAGAAAGTAGTGCTTCGGCCAGTGCCTTGATTTTTGCCCAAGGTGGTCTCTTTTCATTTGAACCAGTCTGTTTCTCTGCCAGTCCTGCATAATGCGAGGAGTGGTGCAGACGGTGGTTGCATCATTTGGATGTGTGTCATATCCTGAGAAGGTATTTACGGAGGACGTCTACCTTCCGTAGGTCGGATTGACTGACTGTTTTTTGTTTATGGTGTTTGGAGGGCCGTGGAAGGGTGAGGCGGCGGCCAAGGTCTCGATTTTCTAGGTGGATTAGGGAGGCGATTGCATAGATGTATGTCTTGAAGGGTAAGCAGGTGCTGGAGGGGTTGCGGGCCCATTCAACTAGAGCTCCAGTGGTCTCGTGCAGTATTTTCCGTGGTGCTGCCGGTTGAGATCTGTAAGACGTTAACTTGGAACTTTGCTGCACACCTTTGCTAAACATTATCGTCTGGATGGCCAGGTGGCGGGAGATGCCTGTTTTGGGTTGGTGGTGCTTCAGGCCGGTCTGGCAGGTTCCTCCCATTAAGTTGACCGCTCTGATACATCCCAGAAGTGTGGGACTGGACTGGAGGGATAAGACTAAATTAGACTTGCCTGCTAATTGTTGTTCCTTAAACTCCAGTCCGGTCCTGGATCCCATTCAGAGTACAAGTTTTTCGGTATCCGGGCCTGAAGAGGTGCCTGTTAAGGGGCTACTGGCCCTGGCTAGGGGTGAGTTCTGCGAGCTCTGGGGAGGACAGAGGTTGGGCCAAAGGCGACTTCTGTCTCGTGTTAAAGTCTGATCAAGGGCACCCAATTTGATAGCAAGTATGCTCCCTCGTTCGGGGGGAGGGTAGAGGGGCTTTCTTTCTCTGATTAGGAAGGGGGTTTGTGTTGGGTTCTGTAAGGAAAGTAATGGTTTAAAAAAAAAAAATTGTGGGGTCCCAAGATGGCGGAGGAGTAAGACGCTGAGAGAGGTCTGCGGAGAGGACGGGATTACGGATTTGAGCCGATTGGGGGGGGGGGGGGGGAAAGAGGAAGCAGCGGACACCGAAGCCCCCCAGCACCTCTACCCCAACTAGTGGCTTGATTGTCGTCCATTATACCCTTCTGCTCCTCTACTATGACGGATATGGCTTCGGCAGGTCTGTCGACTGGTTCGGTGGATTTGAGCCCTGCTCAGACGTTGCTGCCGCAGCCTGGAGGAAACGCCGAGGAGGAGCTGAATGCAGGAGTGCCTCCAGGTCAGGAGGGCATAGCAGCAGCGGGGGGCACCTCCTCTAAGCCTGACCCGAGTGACTTCGTAGCTTCGGTTGGGGGCAGGGATATAAATGCCTCTTTTGGAGCTAGTTTTGGAGCGGAGCAGTTGAAGACCAGCTTCCCAGTTGCCTCGGAGGTCCGGGTGGTTTGTGGAATGAAAAAACCGGCACGCGTAACTTTGGATAGCTTATGGGAAGCCATCTCAACACTTCAGAGATCTGTTTCCTGTTGTGGGAGGTATTTTGCAGGAATTGAATGCTGTAAAAGTTCGGTGTTCAGCGATGGAGACAACGTTGGTGGATCAGGCGGATAAGGTGACTCGGCTGGATGCCCATGTGGAAGATCTACAAACCTTGGGTGTGACCCAGACCAGGGAGCGTTTGATTTCTGTAAGGCGGTTGGAGTTCATGGACAATCGGCTCCGAAGGAACAATTTGAGGTTTTTGAACTTATTTATTTATTTCTTCTATACCGCCCCTTCAGGTGATCAAGGGCGGTTTACATGGAACAAGTTAACAAATTAAGTATACTTCCGTATACATTACATTGAACAGAAAGAAACTTTCCAACTTTTTACATATAATAACAGATGTAGAAATAAAAACTGTCCAAACTATTTACATAAGTTATTTACAAGTGGTTCTATACAAATGTGTTAGAGTAATCGTACAATGTGTTACAGAATAATGGTGTGTCATGTGTAGGTGGTGGAATTTATTTCCATTATTATCATAGGTTTTGTGTGTGAAGGGGGACTGTGTGGGGTTATTTAATTGTGGTTTTAGGGGTTCTGAGTTGGTGTGTCTGTGGATGTTGTGGGACAGGGCATGGGGGGTAGGGAATTTGGAAATATTCAGAGAATAGGTATGTTAAGTTCCTTCCGAAATTGGGAGAGGTCTTTTATGGTGCGGAGGTCTAGTGGGAGATCATTCCATAGCATGGGGGCAGTGAACGTGAAGGCTCTGTCACTTGAGGATTTTTTGGTCTTCGTGAATGATTTTGGCATATCAAGTGAGTGGGCTGCATTTTGTCTGCGAGCTCTTGATTCGGATGGGGTCTGTAGTAGTGTTGATAGATGTGATGGGGCGATGTCATTTAGGAGCTTGAAGGTTGTTAGGAGAATTTTGTATCTGATACGGCTGTTTATAGGGAGCCAATGTAGTTCTAGGAGTATAGGGGTCACATGGTCTGTTAGACGAGCTTTAGTAATTACTTTTGCACAGATGTTCTGGGCTCTTCGTAATAGGTAAGTGTTTTTTTGTGGTAGGCCAATTAGTAGACTATTGCAATAGTCAAAGTGGGGTGTGATGAGTGTATTGACAACCGATCTAAAGTCATGTGTGTCCAGGAGGGGCCTTAGGTGTTGTATGGTTTTGAGTTTATGAAATATGGTTCTTACTGTCTGCTTTATGTGTGGTATCATGGTGAGAGTATGATCTATTATTACACCCAGGTATCTTACCTCTTTTTTTTTTTTTTTTAACAGGTATAGATGTATTGTTGTTTGAGATTGTTGGGAAAGTATCCTCAGTCACGGGTGTTCTTGTAACGAACATTGCTTCCGTTTTTTTGAGGTTAATGCTGAGGTGATTGGTTTCCATCCAAGAGGTGGTTTCAGCCATGCATTCAGCTAGGTTGTCGTAGGTGTGTTTTTTTTGTGGTTATGGGGATAGCGAGCATGATATCGTCAGCATATATAAAGTGATTAATCCTGTGTTTTCTAAATATATTTGTGATAGGTTGCAGGTATAAGTTGAATAGGAGGGCTGATCCCTGAGGTATACCTTGTCCTTGGGGGAAGGTTTCTGATGTTTCTTGGTCTATTTGAACACGTATTAGTCTATTTGTGATGTAGGACTTGAACCATTTGAGTACCGTTCCACCTATTCCTAAGTTTTCTAGTCTATTAATCAGTGTAGGGTGGTTGATGTTGTCAAAGGCGGCAGAGATGTCTATAAAGAGTAGTAGGAAACCTTGATTCCTTATCGTCACTCCAGTCCAGTCCCTTTTACTTCTGGGTTGCGCAACCCTTCCAGCAGCTTGGAGGCTGAGCCCAACCTTTTTGGAGGGGGGGGGGCGGTATAAATACCACTGGGACCACCCACCAACTCCAGTATTCTCAGCCTCCAAGCAGCTGGAGGGTTCCGTAAGCCTAGGGCTTACTGGAGTCTTCCTAATCCTTAAAAAAAAACAAAAACAAAAAAAAACCTTATTACTTTTATTATCTTTTATTATCTTTAATTTTACTTATCTTAATTTCCTCTGTGTTTTCTTTCGTTTAAAATTAAGCAGTCTCTGCCTCTTTAATTGCTCCTGCCTGCTCTCTCCTCTCTCCCTCCCCCCCCCCCCCCCCCCGCGGGGCCGGGCAACGGAGGTGATCTGTGCTAGCAGTACCGAGGAGCGTTTAGCTGAGCTCTGCGGCTGAGATCCGGCTGTCTCCCGAGGATTTCCTTTACCGATTGGTCCTACCTCGCGCCGAAGCCCTCCCGGAGGCTGAGCGCTGAAGGCAATGCCGGGAAACAGATTCTGGACGCCGGACCCAGCCTGCAGCTAAAGGACGCGGCGGCGAGCCTCGGGCCTCCCGATCGCGGAGGGGAAGCGGATTTCGACATTTCAGCCAAGACTCGACTTCCAGTACCCTACGGTATCCGGGGGGGAGAATAAGCGGCTCAAAGGACAGACTCGCGATCCCCCGTTAGGCTCCACGTGGAGAGGCCTACCACGTGTAGAGCCAACGGGCAGGGATCGCTGAGCCGGGCCCAGTCAGCACGGCAGCTGCAAACTGCAAGTATATTGCTAAAAGGAACTTATTTCATTTTAATCTAATTTAAATTTAAATTTAGTTTAGTTTGTTTGGATTGATTTGGTTTTAATTAAATTTTTACATTATTCTCCTTGCATCTGTTTTGGTTGTGGGGTTAACATTGCAAAATTAATAGAGGGCCTTTCAGCTGCTTTTCTCTCGGAGAGATCTTTAGCCCGCTGAAGGAGAGAGCACCTACACGGGCCTATCGGTGCAGTTTGCTGAGCCTTAGGCCCGTTGCTCAGGCCCCTTAGGAGTTAGGGCCTTGATAACTGGAATCAAGAGTATGGCGGCCAAACCTAGATGTCCTTCCTGCGGCACGCGCAGGGGCACTTCCTCGGAGGCAGGAGTCTGCAGGGCTTGTGCTGCAGTAGCTGCCTCCGTGGAACAAGAAATGAACTTGGCCATAATCCAGCCCTCTCAGGGGTCTGCAGACTCCTTAGAAGGGGAGGGGGGGTCCCAATTTCCTCCCTCAATGTCTTCGGATTTACCTACCCCTCCTCCTCCCCCTTCGCCACCCCCATCTGGGACAGGGGGCGCTGGGGATTTTTTCTCCCCAGACTTCATTCTTTTGCTCCATAAGGCTTATTGCCTGCGGAAGCAGGGCTCAGGGACAGGAGAAGCGGTTCTAGCGGCAGAAGCCAAGCCCAAGAGGGCTTGCAATCCAGACCCGGACATTCCACTTAAACGTCCCCGTCTGGGCCTTGAAGACCCCCTAGCGTCCCTCTCCCAGGGCACCCCGGAGGAGGATGGCTCTGACAAGGACTGGGACGAAGAAGAGGAAGAGCTGGAAGAAGGAGAGATCCCTGAAGAAGATCATTCACGGATAATTCGAGTCTTTCGTCGGGAGGAGCTCCCAGCACTAATTAATGAATCCCTAAAAGTCCTCAATGTGGCCTCAGACACACCAGCAGAGGAGGAGGCGCTGGAGGATCCATTAATCCAGGCCATTAGGAGATCTCAAAGTTTTCCCTGTCCACAGAGTAGTGCGTCAGAAGATCCAAGAAGAATGGGATCAACCTGAGTCCAGTTTAAGGGGAGTCCGATCCATGTCTCGCCTATACCCACTTCCAGAGGCAGACAAAGAGCTGCTGAAGTCTCCCAGGGTGGATGCAGCGGTATCAGCAGTCACCAAGAAGACTACTATCCCAGTGGAGGGCAGCACTGTCCTTAGAGATTCTCAAGACAGAAAGCTAGATACCCTCCTTAAGCAAGCCTTTGATGTGAGTGCCCTTGCCCTGCAGGCCTCGGTGTCGGGAGCCTGGGTGGCAAGAGCCTGTTTAAGGTGGTCACAACAACTTCAGGCAGCAGAGGGACAAACAGGCGAGGCTCAGGCCAACTCTGCGAGGTTGGAATCCGGAACAGCCTACCTGGCGGATAGTCAGTATGACCTCATCAGAAGCCTAGCCTAAAACATGGCCTCGGTTGTGGCGGCTAGGCGCTATCTGTGGCTACGGAATTGGGCGGCGGATGCCTCCTCGAAGGCACGCCTGAGCCGTCTTCCCTTTAAGGGGAAACTGTTATTCGGAGAAGATTTGGAGAAGTTGGTTAAGAACCTGGGCGAGTCCAAGGGGGGCAGGCTGCCTGAGGATAGACCAAAGCAAGGACGGCCCCTAGCCCCAGTGCATACCCAGCCCAGGGACTCCCGAAGGTTCCGTCCAGCCAGGTCAAACCCCTTTTTCCAGGGGCCGGTTTCCCTCGAGGGGACAAGGTTTTAGGGGGTTTCGAGGAGCAGGCTGAGGCTTCGGGGGGTCCTCCTCCTTCTCCTCCTCCCAGGGTAATAGAAAACAATGAGGTGACGGGGGGCCAGGGGGAAGAACCGTCGGTGGGCGGTCGCCTAAGGCGCTTTCTTCCCGCCTGGTCCCGGGTCACGTCCGATCAATGGGTCCTAGAGGTTATCAGAGACGGCTATGCTCTCAAATTTGCGAAACAAATACACCCAGCCTTTGTTCAATCTCCCTGCGGTTCTTCAGCAAAGAGGGCGGCGGTAGAGTCTACTCTCTCCCGTCTAATAACGCTCGGGGCCGTGGTCCTGGTACCACCAGACCAGTGCGGCTCTGGTCGGTACTCGATTTACTTCGTAGTGCCAAAGAAGGGAGAGTCCTTTCGCCCGATCCTGGATCTAAAACAAGTCAATCGCTGCCTCAGGGTCCCACATTTCCGGATGGAGACCCTACGCTCAGTCATAGCAGCCGTAAGGGGCGGGGAGTTCCTAACGTCCCTCGATCTGACAGAAGCCTACCTGCACATCCCATCAGCAATTTCTGAGATTCGCAGTGCCAAGGGGCCACTTTCAATTCCAGGCCCTTCCTTTCGGCCTAGCTACGGCTCCAAGAACGTTCACCAAAGTGATGGTGGTAGTGGCGGCCTCCCTACGAAAAGAGGGAATACTGGTGCACCCCTACCTGGATGATTGGCTAATCCGGGCCAAGTCGGAGGAGGAAAGCCACTCCATGACGGCAAGAGTGATCCAAGTCTTAGAAGAATTGGGCTGGCTCATCAATCGAGCAAAGAGCAAGTTGACTCCCTCCCAGGAACTCGAGTACCTCGGTGCAAGGTTCGACACCAGCAAGGGCAGGGTATTTCTGTCTCGGTCAAGATCAAGAGAACTGAGACTGCTAGTCACGCAGTTCCTGGCAAGACGAATCCCCACGGCGTGGCATTATCTTCAGGTCCTGGGAACAATGGCAGCGGCGATAGAGGTGGTGCCATGGGCCCGAGCCCACATGCGGCCATTGCAGAGGGCTCTATTGCGTCGATGGTCGCCCCAGCACCACCCCTTGACAATGCAGTTACCTTGCGCTCCGCGGACCAAACAGACTCTACGCTGGTGGCAGTGCCCAAGGAACCTGGATTGCGGGATGCCTCTCGAGCCCCATCAGTGGCTATTATTGACGACAGATGCCAGCCTAGTAGGCTGGGGAGCTCACTGCAAGGACCAGTTTGTCCAGGGCAACTGGACTCCGTTGGAAGCACAATGGCCCATCAACAGACTAGAATTGCGGGCCGTCGGCTTAGCGCTCAGGGCTCTCGAGGCCTTAGTGCAAAAGAGAGCAGTTCGCGTTCTCTCCGACAATGTCACCGCGGTGGCTTACATCAACCACCAGGGCGGCACTAGCAGCCCCGCCTTAGAAAAGGAGGCGGGCACTCTGTTCCAGTGGGCGGAGACTTGGTTGGAAGCCCTGTCAGCCCAGCACGTAGCGGGAACGGACAACGTCAACGCAGATTATCTCAGCAGGTGCAAGATAGACCACGGAGAGTGGGAACTGGACCAGGAGACCTTCAACCAGATAGTGACACGTTGGGGCCTCCCAGTCATGGATCTCATGGCGAGGTTCTCGTCCGCCAAGGTGGACCGATTCTTCAGCTGACGAAAGGAAAGAATGTCCGAAGGCCTGGATGCCCTGTCACAGAAGTGGCCCTCGGAGGGCCTGCTCTACGTTTTCCCTCCCTGGGTTCTGATCGGAAAGGTTCTCCAGCGCGTGGAGTCTCACCAGGGCTTCGTAATCCTCATAGCTCCGGATTGGCCTCGCCGCCCCTGGTATGCGGGTCTGGTGAGATTGATCACCGACCAACCCTGGCGGCTCCCTTGCAAGAGGGACCTCCTGAAGCAAGGCCCGGTTCGTATGCCTCACGTGGATCGATTCTCGCTTACGGCCTGGCTATTGAAAGGGCGAGGCTCCTGAAGAGGGGTTATTCAGGAGCTGTCATCTCGACCCTGTTGAACGCTAAAAAGCGCTCAACCTGCCTCTCCTATGTTAGGACTTGGCGCATCTTCGAAGCATGGTGTGCAGAACACCGACGGAAACCCCTTTCCGCCTCTGTCCCAGAGATCCTAGAATTTCTTCAGGCAGGATTTGACAAGGGTCTAGCGCACAGCTCCTTGCGAGTCCAGCTAGCGGCAATCGCGTGCTATAGAGGTAAGGTCCGCGGCAAGGCCCTAGGGGCACACGCAGACGTCTCCAGATTCCTAAGAGCGGTGCGACGCCTGCGACCTCAACGGAGGTCGGTCATCCCCTCTTGGGACCTCAACCTAGTGCTTAACGCACTGACCAGGGAGCCTTTGAACCAGTGAAGAGGGCCTCCTTAAAGGACTTAACCCTGAAGACAGTCTTCCTGGTCGCTATCTGCTCAGCAAGGCGAGTCTCCGAGTTGCAAGCGTTGTCCTCTCAGCCCCCCTTCCTATTGTTTCTCAAGGACAAGGTAGTGCTGCGAACGGTCCCTTCCTTCTTGCCTAAGGTCATCTCTCCCTTTCATGTGAATCAGGCAGTTAACCTCCTGGTTCTCCCCGCCGAGGGGCTTGAAGGCAGGGATAGCAAACTTCGCCTCTTGGATGTCCGGAGGACCTTGAAACGCTACCTCTCCCGCACAGCCCCCTTCCGGAAGGCCGAGCAGCTATTCGTTCAGTTCGGGGGTCCCCACAAGGGGGAGGCGGCGGCCAAGGCATCCATCTCCAGATGGATCAGGGAAGCGATCGCTTCCGCCTACATACTGAAAGGGAAGCAGGTGCCTCCGGGTCTCCGAGCACCCTCCACCCGGGCACAGGCTACCTCATGGGCAGAATTCGGTCTAGTTCCTCCGCTAGATATCTGTAGGGCAGCGACTTGGTCATCGCTGCATACCTTCACCAAGCATTACAGGCTTGACATACAGAGTGCGGCGGACACTCGTTTTGGTCTGGCGGTCCTTCAGTCCGGTATTCCGGAACCCACCCAGGATTGAACTGCTCTTTTACATCCCAGAAGTAAAGGGACTGGACTGGAGTGACGATAAGGAAAAAGTAATTAGATCTTACCTGCTAATTAGTGTTCCTGAAGGAACGACAGTCCAGTCCCTTTACTTCTGGGTTGCGCAACCCTTCCAGCAGCTTGGAGGCTGAGCCCAACCTTTTTGGAGGGGGGGCGGTATAAATACCACTGGGACCACCCACCAACTCCAGTAATCGAATGAAAAAGCAGACCTAAAGGAATTCCATTAGCGACCTATATAACATAAGAACCTAAATAACATCACATAGACTATATATGTCTTAACTTTTTTTTTTTTTTAAGACATATATAGTCTATGTGATGTTTAGGTTCTTATGTTATATAGGTCCTTATGTTATATAGATCGCTAATGGAATTCCTTTAGGTCTGCTTTTTCATTCGATTACTGGAGTTGGTGGGTGGTCCCAGTGGTATTTATACCGCCCCCCCCTCCAAAAAGGTTGGGCTCAGCCTCCAAGCTGCTGGAAGGGTTGCGCAACCCAGAAGTAAAGGGACTGGACTGTCGTTCCTTCAGGAACACTAATTAGCAGGTAAGATCTAATTACTTTTTGTTGACATCTGTGCCTTTGAGGTAATCCATCAGTGTAATCAAGAGGGTTTCCACTCCGTGGAAGGGGCGAAAGCCAAACTGGTGTGAGTCAAGGGATTTATGTTCGTCAATATGCTCTTGTAATTGTAATTGAATTGTTTTTTCTATTTTAGCGATGAATGGAATGCTGGCTATCGGTCTGTATGAATTGGGGTCTTTTGAGTCAAGTTTGTTTTTTATTATTGGCCAAAGTGTGAGCTTTAGGGCATCGGGCATGATGCCTTGAGAAAGGGACTGGTTGACCATGTGTTGACTGTTTTCAACGAGTTCTTCCTTTGTACATTTAATCCAAGACACAGGGCAAGGATAGAGTGGGGAGGTTGTAGTATTGATCATTGTTATGATTTTAATGAGCTGTTTTTGGTCAACCGTATGAAAGGTTGTCCAATTGTTACCAGTTTCTGTGCTTGTAGTTAGTATTGCTGTTAGAGTATTGGGTTTAGATTTCAGTTTTCTGCAAAGTGGGTTGCTAATGTTTGAATGTTTATTGGTGGTAGCTTTGGCTCGGAGTTCTTTGTTTTGGTCAGTGTTTTTACAATTGCAAATAGTTCTCTAGGTCGGTTGATGGCTAGGTTTATTACTTTAGTGTGGTAATCCCTTTTTGAATTGTTTATTGTGTTCTTGTATTCGTTAAGTGTGTTCATATATTGTGATTTATTTTCGTCTGATTTAGTTTTCCTCCATCTCTTTTCCTGTTTCCTCAGTTGTTTTAGTTTTGCTAGTTCTTTAGTGAACCATTTTTCTGACTTCTTCGTTTGTCTATGCCTAGTGCGTGTGGGGATAGCTGCTTCTTGTATTGTTAGGTTCCAATGATTTACAGTGGAATTGATGTCAGGGAAGTTTATAATACTTTGTCCAGGAATGTATCCTTGTCAAAGTGTGCAAAGAGTGATAAATGGGGTGATGTGCTTGTGGTATTTGTTGTTGCTTGTGCTGGGAGGTGGAGTGTTATGAGGTGATGGTCGGACCATGGTACTTCTGTTGAAGTTTGGGGTGTAAGTTGTTGATGGTTATTAAGGGAGGAAGATGAGATCTAAAATGTTGCCTTTTGTGTGTGTGGGGGTGTGAACTACCTGTGTGTATCCCATTTGGTTCATGGTGTCCATGAAGTTATCTGATTGAGATTTATTTAGAGAGGGGAGGTTTAGATCACCTAGAATTACTAGTGGTTTGTTTTGTGACGCTGTGCATGCAAGTTCAAGGATGGGGGAGAGGTTTTTTTGATCAGCTGAGGGGGGTCTATAAATGAGGGAGAGTGCCAGGGTTCTGCTTTGTATATTGATGTCCATTCCATCTATATTTAAGCTTGTTAAGGTATATTGTAGGACCTTTTTGGTGAGTATGAGAGCGCCACCACCTCTTTTTTACATCTCGATGGCAGCTGAATATGTCATTGATGTGTGGTTAGTTGGTTTAATGGTATGGTGTCCGTGGGTGAGAGCCATGTCTCAGTGATGCAGATAATATCTGGGTCTTTGTCTTTTATCATGTCATTAATTATTGGTATTTTGTTTCTTATGGATCTGATATTTATTAGGAAGAGTTTGGTTTTATTGTCTATATTAGCTGTATTGTCCTTTATATTGCTTTGTGGTTGATATTTTATTTGAATGAGTCTGTGGGGGCGTCTGCCTGAGTCCTGATGAGAGAAATGATTGTGGGTGAGTGGGTATGTTGCGATGTATTGCGGGTTTTGGTATAAGTTATGTGTGGTGGGGATGTTATAAGGGTTTGGGTAGTGGTTATGAATGATGGAGATGTTGATGTAGGGGCTTTGATTGGATTTGTACGCATAAATGTTTTGAACTTTCCAAGATCTCCTTTGATGGAACCCTTGGCTTTGGTTCGTAAGTACTTTTACAGAGGTCCTCCTGCTACCCACAGATAATTTACCTCCTATAGTTAGAGTTCAATATGTTGCGATTTCTTCTGAAGCAGGTGCAGAGATGGGCTCTGAGGGTGCAATCAGGCCTGCCCAGTTGGAACTATCAGAATTTTTAAAGTTCCCTGGAAGTGGTGACTAGTCAAGCTACATTATTAGTCTGCTTTGCTTTTGAATCTGATCGCAACTCTGTTCTTAGATTGTATTTCCGTAAAATGTCTGTTTCCCAAATTTATGGGGTCAAAAATTATATTTCCTGACCTTTCTAGGGATACCCAGAAAAGGCGGAAAGAGTTTTTGGCTTTACGTCAAAGGTCTACAGTCCTGGGGATTCAATTTAGATTGATACAAAACCAAACAATTACATGGATACTTTAATCTAAGCAATTTCTTTTTTTGAACCCCAGCAATTGGTTCAATTTCTTCGGGGAAAGGAGGGTGAGGGGAAGGTTTTGATTCCTGTACTGGCTGCCATATTTGATATCGTTGCTCCTAAGATGGTAGGGGTGTTTTCCATATTTGAGGGGGGACTCCCTGTTTCTTTTCTTTTTGTATTTCTTGTTTGGGACCTTTATTGGTTGTGTTTTATTGTGGTCTAATCCAAATATGTATGATTTCTTATACTTGAAGTGTGTATTCTTATTCAGATGTATTCTGGATTAATATTGGAAATTCAATAAAAAAAAAATTGTGTATACTTATTTGTTGCTCCTGTGAGTCTGCTTTGTCAGTAGGTTAATGGTGAGAGTGGGTGGTCCCACGGTATAAGTACCAGTGTCATCAAAATGTGACATGCTCAGTCTCCAAGCTGCTGGAAGAGGAACACTACCCAGAGGTGCGGGACTGGACTAGAGTTCCTCAAACAACAATTAGCAGGTAAGTCTAATTTCATCTTCTGAAAGCCATTGGAGGTATAAGGCTTAAGGTTTGCCTGGGGTATCAATACCTTTAATTAACTCTAGGACTGGCCCTTTACCCTTTGCATACAAAACAGCCACTACTTCAGGAATTACTGAGAGAGAGATTCCCTGCCTCACCAGTGATGTCCTGACAGCCACCAAATCTGAGGCAAAAATGAGTGAAGAAGGCTCCCAATAGAAACCCAAAAGGAAAAGTGTCACAGATCTTTGCCATATACCAAGCTGCACATATCACAGGACTCCATTTATCCACAAGGGGAAATCCTTCAACATATAAGGGAATCTATTCCTGCTCTTCCTCCGTGGTGTATATATTCAATGCAGAAAATGTAAAGAAGGGTGTTTAAATTGGAGAGACAGGCTAAATGTTTAAAAACTAAGAATCCATTCACAGACTTAACATGATTGCAGCACAGAGCAGATCAAGGTGTAACTTCTGTCACCTCGACTGTTGGAGAGCATTTCTCACAACCAGAGCACAGCATCAATAATTTTATGGAGTGCTAAAAGGGAAATTTTTAAAATCAATCCAAGAATGTAAAGTTTTTGAACTTAAGATAAGGCATGTTCAATCAAACCAAACAGGACTTAATAAAGATATGGGCTATCACATTATAAACTATAAATGTTTACAGCTTCGTCACCTTTTCGTCAGCCATCCATTGCCCCATTTCCCTCGCTCCTCCTACTGAGACTGTCAATGGAATTTTTTGTAATTCACTTATATATTATGGTATTGTCTGTTGCTCATATTGTCCTGATCTGAAGAAGGCTTTAACCATCAAAACCTAGTCCAAGAATGTATTTGTTAGCCTAATAAAAAGGCATCGCCTTCTTTTTCCTTTTTTGCAATCACTAAACTGAAAAAAAAAATATATCGTGTTGTGTTATGTAAGTTTGTTTTGTTTTTTCCCATTTAGTGTTTATTGAAACCAAGCACCCGACCCTGCGGCATACATAACTGCTTTTTCAACCTTCAAAAACCAGTGCAGAAGTGTAAAGGTGCACAGGTACAAATGTATCAAATATTCCCCCAACTCCAAATGGGGAAAGCCACAATGAAACACCAAAGAGGTTGTCAACTAAAGAGGAATCAAGAACCATCGAGAGCAGAACACTGGTGTTAATCCACACAGTAATTCCATCCCTCAGGGAGCACCTCACAGATCAGCTTCACTCGCCCACATCACACACATGCGCCTAGATCTGGCCTTGCACCACATCTCAAACAGGCCTCACAGTTCCTGAAATTTGGGCCGCCTCTGTCGCATGGCAGTAAGCTTTGCCATCCAATATATATTTTACTTTTTCTACCACCACATGTAGTTTGGGGGGGGGAGGAGGGGGAAGACTTCAGCATGCTTTCAGTATTGTTCCAGGGCCAGCTGCACTAGGTATCATGCCCAGCTCAGGTCACGCAACTGCCGTTCCCTCTGCAGAACATTCAGCAATGCTAAAGCAGCCAACAGGGTTATCCCCTCCCCCTGCATCTGGGTGAGAAGGTCAGAAACTCTCCCCAAAATTGGACAACATGGGGGCATTCCCACCAGATATGTAGAAAACATCCTAAACCCCCACACAATCGCCAGCATTTCCCATCACCATTGCCCAATTTCTGCAGATGCTTAGGTGTATAATACCACTGATTTAGTACAATTTATTGGGAATCTGTAAAACTAGAGAGCATAACATGAAGCTGCAAGGGGGTAAATTGAAAGGCAATGTCAGGAAATACTTTTTCACTGAAAGGTTGGTGGATGCTTGGAACGCCCTCCCGATGGAAGTGGTGGGGGCAAATGCAGTGGCAGAATTCAAAATGGCATGGGACAAACACAGTGGATCCCTTTTACAGCAACAGGATAAAACCAAAATAAACTTAACTATCTAATGGGCAGACTAGATGGACCATAGTGGTCTATCTCCAGGAACAAGCAGGAATGAGTCTTCACATATGGGTACGTCGGTACCGGTGGAGCCTGCGCGGAAACGCTCCCCAGCGTCCAATCAGAAAGCTTTTGGGAGCATCCCACAGCGCCTGCGTGCTGCCTTCCCGCCTTTCCAACTGTCTCTCTTCAGTTTTCGTTTTTCCGCGGAGCCGGCAGGACGTACTCCTGTCACCGCAGAAAATTTCTTTCTAATTCTTAATTTTTTGTTTTCTTGTGGTCGCGGCTGTTTTTCCCGCCTCCACCGGTATCGCCGGTGGGTTGTTTTTTTTTCTCAAACTCAGGGAAAGCTTTTCCCTCAGTTTCTGTCTTAAATATTTTGGGCCTGTAAGGCCTCTCCATCATGGAGCCGCTTTCTTCTAAGAAGTGCCTTAACTGTGGAAAGAGAGTTTTCTTTTTAGACTCCAGCAACTGGTGTCTAACTTGTTTGGGTCCTGCCCCTTTTCCTCCGGAGCCATTAGGCTGCAATTTTATGAGAAGAGATTTTCCATTTCGAGTTTCCCTCGATACCGAGTTCCCTTCCAGTGTCAGGGCACCGGCTAATTCTTCTCTACAGGATCAGGTAACCCACAAACAGTCTGTTAAGACTAGCCAGTCCTTGAGTGGTAGGTCTCATGCCAAGCATGATGACAGCTCCGACCTTGCCCTCAAGACCCTATTGGCTTCAAAACCCCGGCGGGAGTCTTCGGTCTCCAAAGCCTTTAAGGGGTTTCAGGTTGTTCCTGGGGCTCACCCCTCACAGAACATACCTGAGCCATGCTCGGTGGTGGCATCTGCTTCGAGCGGTACCGATACTCCGGCATCGGCACCGGTGTTGAGTATTCCACTCTTCGCCAGGGATCGTCATCGGGCGTCCTCGGTACCTTCGGGACCGGTCGATACGTCCCAGATTGACTTTCCAGTATCGACAGCATCGCTGATACTACCACTGACGTCGGTACCCTCCAGACATGCATCGATAGACTCGCTCCCTTCGATGCCGAGTCTGGAATCGATATCTAGTCTAGAAGACTGGGTACCGACGCGTCTCGGAACCGATACTTATCGATTCCGGATGCGCAGTACCGAGGATACTCACCAGGGGTTTTTGGTTGCCTCGGTACCACTTGAGCAGCCTCCGATGACTGTTTCGATGGCTTTTTCGCCTCCAATTCCGGCACAGGTATCGGTATCGATGTCGATTCCTGCAGTTACATCGGGACAAGCCACTTCCATGCTTTTCTCATCAGGATCGCTCCTTTCTATACCTAGTTTAGAGTCGATACCTGGCATGGACGATGCAGTTCTGCCGGTCTCAAATCGTGACTGCCAGTACCAGTATCCATCTAGTGCGGCTCTCTTTCTGCACCGGACCAGTACATCCTCTGGTGCCCAGGTTGCTGCTTCAACTTTAGTCTATCCAGGGATGGTTCCCATTGGAGATCCTTTTCAGAAATTTCTCCTTGACATGGCAACATTCCTTGCTATTCCTATCCCTGGCTATGATCCTACTCAAGGCTCTCCTGCAGAAAAGGAAACTATAATGCTTCCTTTACATTATTCTTTGCAGGATCTTCTTCTGAGAATATGGGAAACACCTTTAAGGGTTCCCTCACCTTCTACAGCAACTGATGTTCTGTATCAGGTGCCCCCCTCTCCAGGGTTTCAAAAGACTCAATTTCCCCATCATTCCATTGTAGTGGAATCAGCAATGAGGAAGGTTTAAAAGCAAGAAGAAGCATTCTTCTTATCCGCCAGGTCGTGCATCTAGAGCACTTGATGCCTTTGGACGTCAAACCTTCCAAACATCTATGCTGGCAACAAGGATTATCTCTTATATTTTTTTATATGAGTCTATCTCTCCAGGAGGTCACAAGGAAATTATCTCTTGACTCCTTTTCTATCAGAGCCCAAAGCTACAGACTATTCCTTACTTCTTAGTCATAGCCAGAACATCTCTTGGTTTCTTTCTCGTGCTTCTCTAGACTCTTTTGAGTCTGTTAGCAGAACCTCTGCTATAGCCATAGGAGCGCGAAGTAGAGCCTGGCTCCAGGCTTCAGACTTGAGCAGATGGGCACAACAAAGACTGGGTAATTCTCCTTGTACTGGAGAAAATCTCTTCAATAGGGAGGCTTTACATCAGGTTGCTTATTGCTCCACTGACTTCCCTGTTTCTGGAGACCATCCTAAGCCTTCTCCTTCCCCAGTAGGTAGGAAATGTCCTACCAAACCTTCTTTTCCTAGGAAAAGAAGGTTTCACTCTTCTGCCCATCATCCAGATGTTCCCAAGCAAGGGACACCTCGTCCTGGTCTGAAGAATCCAAACTCTAGCCAGGCTGAACAAACCCAGCAACCATTGGTTCCTGAAGGTTGTAACCTACAGTTCACTTCTTAGCAGAGGTTTGTTCACTGTTTTTTTTTCATCTTTTTCCTCCTAGATATGCTGAGCTGTCAGGATATTCATGTCTATGGGTCACAGATTTCTCCTCTTCTTCCTACCAAGAAGAGGAGTTAACAACTACCCCATGATAGTTTTCTGTCCCAACATGAACATTTTTTCCTTCAGCAAACTTACCACATGGTAAGTCACCCTTCAGCAGCTACCCATGCAGGAGTTCCAGTGCTTAGACTACTGGTACTTTCTACAAGTTTCCAGTCCGTCTTCCACTACTCTGTGTCTGGACTTAATAGTGATTCCAGGATAGTGCTTTCATCTATCTTGGATAATCCTAATCACTTCAGGCTTATCATACGGTCTTCTTTTCTTGCCATCTCCACTTCCTTGGATTGGGCAACAGAGTTGACCTACAGCCAGTTTTATTTCCTAATTCTCCTGCATAATGCTCTCTGCAATTCTCAGAAGCTTTCTACTATGGGCCCTTGCTAGAGAGCATGGGGTTTTGTTTCTGACTATTCTATATGGTTGGGAAAGGCTCTTCAGTCATTTTCCACGACTGTGAGGGTTCTCCACACCCTGTTATCTCCTGTTATATTCAGGATATAAGCCTTTTCTGCGTGAATGTCCAAAAAGTTTTCCAATCCTGCAGGATTATGCTTTTCTTTTTTTTTTTTTTTTCCTTGCAGCTTGTCCTCATGGTATCCTCCTCTCATGGACAGCACATATTCTACTAGTAACGCATGATACCCCTTGTACCCCTCCAAGGGGGTCAACTTGGTATCTCCTCCTATGCGTTTTCTGTCCATTTACCATGTCAGAGTTCTACAAGACTCAGGACTTGCTGCTTACAGACTGATTTTATCCTCTGTTTTTCACGCAACCATCCTGGTTATTTCACTGGATAGCATTCCTGCACTATCTTAACCAGGAGAAATAGATTCTCTATATATCTTCTCAAGTAGGTTCCACCTTCTTGTTCTTGGATGAATCTTTCTCCTTCACATCTCTCATGTGAATGTTCTTATGGGCATATCCCTATTTGCTTAGTTTCAGATATGTATCCTTACACATACATATTCATGTATGTATATATTTCTATATACTTCTATAGATACATATGTCTGTATGCTGTGTGTGCATATGTTATGCCCATATATATATGTGTGTGTGTGTGTGTATGTATGTATATATATGTGTGTGTGTATATTTCTTGAGATGTTTCCTTATAGGTAGATATGTATTTACATACTTATCTCCCTAACTGTCTATGCTATAAGGGCTTTTACCTTCCTAGAGGTTCCAGACAGTGTGCTTGCATATGTTCATACTGTCCCTCAGTATGTTGGGGATATTATGCACACAACCACTACTGTGGTACTGACAGCTCCCACTTTACTCCAGGTCTCGCTATCCCTGAAGCACCACGCTTCAATATCTTTCCTATCTCTCACCAGCTAGGAAAGACAGCGTGGATTTCAGTGGTTCTGAGGTTTTCAGCCCTTCACACTTTTGTCCTCCTTGGGAATAGGGTTTTTTTCCCATACCCCTTCTTCCCTCCAGGACTGGACTAGTTGTCCAAATCGGTCAGTCTTCCTCTTTGGCTCCTACATGTTAATGACTTTGTAGCTAAAAGAATTTCATTTTTTTCCCACAAAGCTTTCCACTGAAGACCTGCCGTTTTCATACTACCCCAGTTGACACCTGGGTCACCTGCCAATTCCAGATTTGGACCTGGACCTGGACCTGCACCTTCACCGCCGTGAGGTCACCTTGAGGATTCCTCTACTGATTCTCCAGTAGACTCCATCACCCCCTCTACTTCCTACAATCCAGTAGGTAAGGTCCATATTGTGATTGCTCATTCAATATTTTTAATGGTAACTATCATACATACCAAGGACTCTTCTCCTGTAGTCCTTAGGTTAGCTGTTTTTTTTCCTACAGCTCCTCTTTTCAACTCCTACCCAATATCCCTCATGGGATGCCAGAGGTCCATGTGTGGGAAGTGCAGTCCCGTCCCAGGGATTCGCATTTATGGGATCTCCCCCTGGCATCTGCAGCTAGGGAGTCCCCATATGTGAAGACTGATTCCTGCTTGTTCCTGGAGATAGCACAGTTACTTACCTGTAACAGGTGATCTTTGGGAACAGCAGGAATAAGTCTTCACAACCCACCCACCTCCCCTAGGAGTTCTATCTCTTTATCTATCTTCCTTTCCTCTTTTTCTCTCTCTCTTTGTCTCAGCTATGAAACTCAACTGAGGAGGGACAGTTGGAAAGGCGGGAAGGCAGCACGCAAGCGCTGTGGGATGCTCCCAAAAGCTTTCTGATTGGACGCTGGAGAGCGTTCCCGCGCAGGCTCTGCCGGTACCGACGTACCCATATGTGAAGACTTATTCCTGCTGTTCCCAGAGATCACCTGTTACAGGTAAGTAACTGTGCTTTATCTGCCATCATTTACTATGTAAATACACTGCCTGAAGACCCTTATGTAGGTGCTGTATCACGGGGGCTCAATCCTGCTCCTCCTACTCCACTCCCAAGTCTCCCTCCCACCGGGCTATGGTGTAATGGTTTCCCGTTCCCTCCCCCCAAAACCTTTCACAGCCTTGATTAAACCACCTTTCATGGACGCCCCCTCGAACACTGACTCTAAGCGGCTAGGTGTGTCCCTCTTCCTTAAATAGAGGTAAACCTGGAGGTACTGGAAACGGTCCCACTCCATCCAAATCTAATTCCTGCTGCAAAGTGGAGGATGACGACAGACCCCCATCCCTTCAGAACTGTCCCATAGTACTCAGACCCAAATTCTCCCATTGCCAAAATGTTCCATCATTAAGACCCAGTCGAAAGAGTTGTAACGAATGGGCATCAATCTAAATACCCTTTGATCCCCAAAGGGTCTCCTCTGCTGTCTCCCCCACACCCTCATTGTAAACCCCACCCACGGATTAAGCTCAATCAGCTTCCCCAGCACCCACTCCCTTTCAATAACAAGTAGCGCAGGGGACAAACCCCTGTGGACTCGTGCTGCAAGTGCACCCACTCTTTTTCCAATCACACATGTGTCATTCGCCCTCTCCTCAAAGTTGGGCTGCATCATAATACTTGCAAAGATCAGGAAGTATAGGCCCCCTTCCCCCTACACTGCACCCTCCAAGCTATACAAGGAAGTTTATAACCCCAGACGAAATCCAGAAAAGCCCACTGCTACTGCCTAAAGTATCCCTCTGGTATCCATACTGGGAGGGCACTGAACAAGTACAAAAACTTAGGCAGTACCGTAATTTTAAGACTATTCATCCTGCCCAAAGACTGCAAGCTCACTTTCTTCCACTGCTGGAAATCTGCACTAAAAGCCTGTGCGGATCTGCAGCAATATTTGCTCCCCCCCGATAGCAAATATGAGATTTTCCCTATTGGAAGAGAGAGCCTTTCTAATAGCTTGCTTATTGAAGGAGTGGAGGAAATATCCAGGATCTCAGACTTGGAGCTATTTGGATGGGTGTCTGGGTTTAAAACAAATGTGTCCAACTCCTCACCCATGTCTACTAAAGACTTTGCTGGGTCCAACAGGTTAAACAGATCGTCTGCAAACGGTGAATATTCATATGACTGGGAGCCACCCCCAATCCCCTCCAATATCAGCCAGAGTCCGAATATGCTGCACTAATGACTCCATAGTCCAGGCAAATAGAAGACAACAGGCACCCCTCTCGGGTCCCCCTCTCTAAAACAAACACCAAGGAGTAAATCCTGTTGATCTGCAACCTGGCCACAGGAATAATATACAATACTTGTATCCACTGTGTGAAGGGCCCCTCCTAGTCCCACTTTCTTCAAGATGTAAATAATTAGGTAGGGCCAGTAGTCCCTATCAATAGTTACTTTTAATGCAGGCCTCACCCCCCTCCCCCCTTGCCTCACACTCATTATTGGGCTTTAAATTTTGCAAACATTATCGGAGCACTACCGGCCTGGCGCATAGCCAGATTGATTGCAGTGCACTACCTTGGGCAGCAAAGGTTGCAGACGGTTGGCCAAAACATTGGCAAAAATTTTCTGGTCAACTCCCCAAGAGGCATATAGGGCATTAAGACTCGCACAAGGATGGGTCTCTCCCTTCTTTTGGAAGGATCGTAACGCCCACTTTCCTCATAGAAGGGGGCATGATTTTATTCCAAAGAAAGCTATTATAAACCTTCACTAATAACTCAACCAACTCAATCTGAAGTTTTACAGAAAAGGTTTGTGTAGCCATCTAAGCCTGGGGCCTTCAAGTGTGGCAATTGCTCAATCACCTGCAGTATCTCAGCAGCCAAGAGAGGTCGCCCCATTAGACACTAATCGTCCTCTGCTAATTATGGAACTTACACCATCCCAGAGATTCTCTGATCTTCCTCGACATTCCACTCTGGGGTATAGAGATCCTGATAAAAATCCATAAAACGTCTATATCCCCTCTTGGTCGACCACCACTGCCCCTTTATTTTCAGTATTGTATTGCAGGATAGAGCTTTCTTAAGTCAAATTTCCAGGAGCCTCCCTGCCTTGTCGCCATACTCAATCCTGCCCTAATAGATCCCAGTGCCTGTTTGATGTCAGCCAGTTGCAGCTCATGTAAATGACTCTTCAGAGCATAAACGCTCCCCAAACTGGGTGTCTCTGGTGCCCTGCTTTAATTTTGTAATTCCACCCTCTCAATATCCTGATGTAGCCCCACTGCAACCCGCTTCTTTTCCCTCTTATGGATCACCAATTTAAGACAATCCCACATCCTCTGAGTAGAGGATCCTGTGTCATTAAATTCCAAATATTCCTGAATCACCTCCTGGATCTTAGTGAAAGCCCCTAGGTCCTCTAACAAGGAATCATTAAGACACCAGATCCCATGATGCCTAATAAAAGAACAACCAGGTCACGATATTCTATGTGAACAAACAGAGGGGCACCAGGGTCATATGAGATTGCAGACGTGCTATTAGTAATCTGTGAACTAGCATTAAAATCATCTCTAATACCTGAAGATTGGAGGATCACCAATATAACACCAATTTTTAAAAAGGGTTCCAGGGGTGATCCGGGAAACTACAGACAGGTGAGCCTCACGTCAGTACCGGGAAAAATGGTAGAAACCATCATAAAGAATAAAATTACTCAGCATGTAGATAGTCATGGCCTAATGGGAGACAGCCAACATGGCTTTAGACAAGGAAGATCTTGTCTTACTAATCTGTTATGTTTTTTTGAAAGTGTGAATAAACAGGTGGACAAAGGTGAGTCGGTTGATATAGTGTATCTGGACTTTCAGAAAGCCTTTGACAAGGTCCCTCAGAGACTTTTGGCAAAACTAAAGAGTCATGGGATAGGAGACAGTGTACTACTGTGGATCAGGACCTGGTTAAAAGAGAGAAAGCAGAGGGTTGGGCTAAATGGCCAATTTTTCCCAATGGAGAAAGGTGAATAGTGGTGTACCCCAGGGATCTGTGCTGGGTCCGCTGCCTTTTGACATAGTCATAAATGACCTGGAAAGTGGAATAACGAGTGAGATTATCAAATTTGCAGATGACACAAAACTATTTAAAGTTGTTAAAACCCATGAGGATTGTGGAAAATTGTAAGAGGATCTTGATAACAAAATGGCAGATGAAATTTAATGTGGACAAGTGCAAAGTTATGCACCTAGGAAGAACAACCCAAACTATGGTTACACGATACAAGGTTCCACATTAGGAACCACCACCCAGGAAAAAGATTTAGGCGTCATTGTGGATAACATGTTAAAACCCTCGGCCCAGTGTGCAGCAGCAGCCAAGAGAGCAAATAGAATGCTAGGTATCATAAGGAAAGGAATGGAAAATAAAACAAGAGATTATAATGCCTCTATACTGTTCCATGGTAAGACCGCACCTTGAATATTGTGTGCAATTCTGGTCGCCGTATCTTAAAAAGGATATAGCGTTATTAGAAAAGGTTCAGAGAAGAGCCACCAAAATGGTAAAGGGGATGGAAGGATACTCCTATGAAAGGCTAAAAAGATTAGGGCTCTTTAACCTGGAAAAGAGACGGCTGAGGGGAGATATGATAGAAGTCTATAAATTAATGAACGGAGTGGAACGGGTAAACGTAGATCGATTGTTTACATTATCAGAATATAGAAAGACTAGGGGACATGCAATGAAGCTTCAGGGTAAACTATTTAAGACTAATAAAAGAGAATATTTTTTCACTCAACGTGTAATCAAACTCTGGAATTTGTTACCGGAGGATGTAGTAAAGGCTGTTAGTGTAGCTGGGTTTAAAAAAGGTTTTGACAAGTTCCTGGAGGAAAGGTCCATAAACCATTATTAAGAAGGGACCCAGGATATCAATGCTTGACCCAGTACAAGCACTGCAGAACCTGTGTCTTTTGGGGAAACTGCTAGGTACGTATGACCTAGATTGGCCACTGTTGGAAACAGGATACTGGGCTTGATGGACCTTGGTCTGACCCAGTATGGCATATCTTAGGTTCTTATGTAGCTCCTACAGCCTCTGCTAGGAGGCAACAGCCCTGTGCTCCTTTGCGGTGAGCTAGGGCATGACCATCCGGGTCATTTACCTCCCAGGTCAGGACAATGCATTGGCAGACCGACTTAGCAGGTCTTCTGACCGCATGAGTGGCACCTCTGTTCCCAAATGGCGCTGTGCCTTTTCCAGCATTGGTGGACTCCGGATGCAGATCTCTTTGCCAGCCCGGGCAAACTCACAGCTTTCTCGGTTCTGTGGTCCTCTCCCACAACCGGGCAGGGTGGCCCCCGAAGTCTTCCTCCTCTCGTTGGACACAGGGTTACTATATGCCTTCTCCCCCACACCCCCTCTTCGTCTGGACCCTTCTCAAGGTCCAGTGGGATAGGACCGCTTTGATTTTCATAGCCCCGAGGTGACCTAGGTTTCCCCCTGCTGCTCTGTCTCTTGACAGAGCCCCCGGTCCCGCTCGGATTCTCACCGGAGCTGCTGATGCAGGAGGAGGGTATGCTTCACCCCAATCTGAAGTCCCTGTCCCTCACAGCTTGGCAGCTGAGCGGTTCGCTCTAGCCTCCTACCATCTCCCCATGAAGATCGAGGACCCCACTAAAGGTCTCGACCAGACAGGCTTACACCTTCAAGTGGTGGCTGTTCTCAGTGTGGCGTTTGGAGCTCTGAGCGGACCCATGTTCATGCACTACCAGTTTGGTCTTGAAGTACCTGCTCCATCTCTCTCTGGTCTGAAGTCTAACTCTGTCAAGATTCACCCGAGTGCCATCTCAGTGAACCACCACTCCATCGAGGGCAAACATCTTTTGGGGCTACTGCTTGTCTCATTTCATGTGAGGCCTGGTTCTTTCCAAGCCCCCTACCCACCCTTCTCTGGCAGAAGGGACCTCAGTGTGGTCCTCACGCAGCTGACCAAGCTGCCCTTTGAGCCCATCGCTACCTACCTGCTGCAGCACCTGTTGTGGAAGGTGGCCTTCTTAATAGCTCTCACCTCCACTCTGAGAGTCAGTGAACTCCAGGCGCTGATGGCCAAGGCACTTTACACAAGGTTCTATAGGAACTGGGTGGTCCTGTGGACTCACCCCAAGTTCCTTCCAAAGGTTGTCTCAGATTTTCATGTCAATCAAGAGAGAGTGCTGCCTCTTTTCTTCCTGAAGCCCCATGCTGAACAGGCATCGGCTATCCTCCACACCCTGGATTGTAAGAGAGCTCTCTATCTGCAGCGGACTCGAGATCACTGAAGATCTGGGTAGCTCTTCATTTCCTTCGACCCCAGCAGCTTGGGATTGGCGGTCACCAAGCGTACCTTGTTCATCTGGCTGACAGACTGTATCGCCTTTGCCCAGGCCAGAATTCCCCTGGAACACCGAGTCACGGCTCACAATGTCTGAGCGATGGTGACGTCTGTAGCTAGTCTGCGCTCAGTACCACTGGCAGACATCTGCCGGGCTTCCACCTGGTCTTCCACTCACACCTTCATGGTGCATTACTGCCTGGAGAGGGAGTCCCATTGGGACACTGCCTTCGGCCAGGCTGTACTCCATAATCTGTTTGGGGTTTAAGCAACTCTTGCCCTCTGACTCTTCTTGTTCCGGCTACCAGTAGCGTGGCCATCTATGGACCTTGGGTCCTTGGGCTGTGTTCGGATTCACTGGGGACTGTTCACGGTGCCGCTGGGCTTTCCTACAGGTCCTCAGTAGCCTGTAGCTAGGGAGTTCCTGGAGAAAGAGTAGTTACTCACCTGTAACAGGTGTTCTCCAGGGACAGCAGTAATCAGTCCTCACAACCCTCCCTCCTCCCTTGGAGTTGCTGTATATTTTTGATTGATTTCTTTGACTGGGTGACCAGGGAGTTGGCCCAAGGGAGAGCCCGAGATGTGGTGTATTTAGATTTCAGTAAATCCTTTAACACCGTTCCTCACAGGTGACTTATAAACAAACTGAGCACCCTAGAGATGGACCCTAAAGTTACTGCTTGGGTTAGAAATTGGTTGTGTGGGAGGCAACAAAGAGTACAGGTAAATGAAGCTCACTCTGAGGAGAAGGAGTTACTAGTGGTATGCCCCAGGAATCTGTCCTTGGTCCGATTTTCTTTTTAACATCTTTGTTAGTGATATAGCGAAAGGGTAGTTGGGTAAGGTTTGCCTCTTTGCGGATGATACCAAAATCTGCAATAGAGTAGATGCCCAGGAAGGTGTAGATAACATGAGGAGGGATTTAGCTAAGATTGAAGAATGGTCTAGAATTTGGCAGCTGGGATTTAATGTTTAAAAAAATAAATGTAAGGTTATGCATTTGGGCTGCAGCAATCCAAGGGAGCAATATAGTATAGGTGGTGAAGTACTTTTTGTCCATTAAAGAAGAGCGGGACCTAGGCATGGTTGTGTCTGGTGATCTTAAAGTAGCTAAACAGGTAGAGGCGACGGCAAAAGCTAGAAGGATGCTTGGGTGCATACGGAGAGGAATGGCTAGCAGAAAAAAGGAGGTGATAGTGCCTCTGTATAAGTCTTTGGTGTGATCTCATTTGGAGATAGTGTGCAATTCTGGATACCACACCTTCAAAAGTATATAAACAGGATGGAGTCAGTACAGAGGGTGGCTACTAAAATGTTAGTGGTCTTAATTATAAAGCATATGAGGATAGACTTAAGGATCTTAATATGTACACCTTAGAGGAAAGGTGGGATAGAGGTGATATGATTTGAGATGTTTAAATACCTCCGTGGCATAAATGCACTGGGGGAGAGCCTCTTTCAATTGAAAGCAAGTTCTGCTACGAGGGGACATGAGATGAAGGTTAAGGGGGATAGATTCAGGAGCGATATGCAGAAATATTTCTTTACGGAAAGAGTGGTGGATCTGTGGAATAGTCTTCCAGTGGAGGTGGTAGAGATGAGGACAGTATCTGAATTCAAAAAAGCATGGGACAAACAGAGGATCTCTAAAGGAAAAAAGGGGACTGTTGTAGTTATGGAAGGACAGACTAGATAGGCCATGTGGTCTTTTTCTATGTTTCTATGATGAGGCTATAGCTATGGCACCTGACTAAGTAAGATGACACTTTTGGGTGGAAAAGGGACCACGCATGCGTGTTGGCATTCCCAAAGACTTTCTTTGAAAGCTGGGGAAATGCTCCATCGTTGCTGCTGTCATCCATATGTGAGAACTGATTCCTGCTGTCCCGTGGAGAACACCTGTTACAGGTGAGTAAGCTTTATTGCAAACGCTGCTCGGAGAAAATAGTGAGGTTTCTGGAGCCCAGTGGATTACGGATCGGAGGCAGCGTGAATTTACCACAGGCAGGTTTTGTCAGACAAATCTGATTTTCCTTGACTGCGTGACCAGGGAGTTGGACCGAGGGAGAGCCCTAGATGTGGTGTACTTGGATTTCAGTAAAGCCTTTGACACCGTTCTGCACAGGAGACTTATTAACAAACCCAGCACCCTAGGGATGAACCCTAAAGTTACCGATTGGATTAGAAATTGATTGAGGGGGAGGCGAAAAAGGGTAAGGGTAAAGGTAATTGGAGCTCATTCTGAGGAGAAGAAAGTTTCCAGTGGAGTGTCGCAGGGATCTGTCCTTGGTCCGATTTCTTTTTAACATCTTTGTTAGTGATATTGCAGAAAGGCTGTCGGGTAAGGTTTGCCTCTTTGTGGATGATACCAAAATCTGCAATAGAGTAGATACCCAGGAAGGAATAGATAACATGAGGAAGGGTCTAGAATTTGGCTGCTGAGATTTACATAAGATATGCCATACTGGATCAGACCAAGGTCCATCAAGCCCAGTATCCTGTTTCCAACAGTGGCCAATCGAGTTCATACATACCTAGCAGTTTCCCCAAAAGACACAGGTTCCACAATGCTTGTACTGGGTCAAGCATTGATATCCTGGGTTCCTTCTTAATAATGGTTTATGGACCTTTCCTCCAGGAACTTGTCCAAACCTTTTTCTTTTTTTAAACCCAGCTACACTAACAGCCTTTACTACATCCTCCGGTAACAAATTCCAGAGTTTGATTACACTTTGAGTGAAAAAAATATCTTCTTTTATTAGTCTTAAATAGTTTACCCTGTAGCTTCATTGCATGTCCCCTAGTCTTTCTCTATTCTGGTAACGTAAACAGTCGATCTACGTTTACCCGTTCCACTCCGTTCGTTCATTAATTTAAAGACTTCTATCATATCTCTCCTCAGCCGTCTCTTTTCCAGGTTAAAGAGCCCTAACCTTTTTTGCCTTTCTTCATAGTAGTATCCTTCCATCCCCTTTACCATTTTGGTGGCTCGTCTCTGAACCTTTTCTAATAACGCTATATCCTTTTTAAGATACGGCGACCAGAATTGCATACAATATTCAAGGTACGGTCTCACCATGGAACAATATAGAGGCATTATAATATCTTTTGTTTTATTTTCCATTCCTTTCCTTATGATACCTAGCATTCTATTTGCTCTCTTGGCTGCCGCTGCACACTGGGCCGAGGGTTTTAACATGTTATCCACCATGACGCCTAAATCTTTTTCCTGAGTGGTGGTTCCTAATGTGGAACCTTGCATCGTGTAACCATAGTTTGGGTTGTTCTTCCCTAGGTGCATAACTTTGCACTTGTCCACATTAAATTTCATCGGCTATTTTTATGCCCAGTCTTCCAATTTATCAAGATCCTCTTGCAATTTTCCACAATCCTCTTGGGTTTTAACAACTTTAAATAGTTTTGTGTCATCTGCAAATTTGGTAACCTCAGTCGTTATTCCCTTTTCCAGGTCATTTATGAATATGTCAAAAAGCAGCGGACTCAGCACAGATCCCTGGGGTACACCACTGTTCACCTTTCTCCATTGGGGAAAATTGGCCATTTAGCCCTACCCTCTGCTTTCTATCTTTTAACCAGGTCCTGATCCACAATAGTACACTGCCTCCTATCCCATGACTCTTTAGTTTTGCCAAAGGTCTCTGAGGGACCTTGTCAAAGGCTTTCTGAAAGTCCAGATACACTATATCAACCGACTCACCTTTGTCCACCTGTTTATTCACACCTTCAAAAAAACATAACAGATAAGTAAGACAAGATCTTCCTTGTCTAAAGCCATGTTGGCTGTCTCCCATTAGGCCATGACTATCTACATGCTGAGTAATTTTATTCTTTATGATGGTTTCTACCATTTTTTTTTTTTTTTCCCCTCTCACTTGGTTTGCAGCTTGTTGTGCTGTGAGGGCTTGCGTGCATCAGTGATGCTGAGAGCTAAACTATCCGTAGTTTAACTACTGGCAGGGTCTCCCAAGATGGACAGGTCTCAGCTGAGGTGCCAGACGAAGACAAACCACCCATCTGGGCAGCAGCAGAATGGGATAGTGTTGACGGCGGAGGATCACATTTCTGTGACAACGGCAACAACACCAAACTTAAACTGCGCGGAAGGAAGGCCGGCAATCTACTTCTGTATCTTGCCATGAAAACCCAATGGATAGTTACAACAAAACAAATTGTGCTATGGTGCTGGAAGATGAGACTCCCAGGTCGGAAGGCACTCAACTAGCTACTGGGGAAGAGCTGAAGACTTTTCAGAGTAAAGCCAGCATTTATGATGTGGTTGGATCAAAGCCCTCGGGAAGTCTGACTGCTGATGTAGCTGCGCATGAAATGAGAGTCAGAAGCTGTAAAGATGTCTTACACATTGGAACATGGAACGTACGAAGCATGAACCAAGGGAAGTTGGAGGTGGTCAAGAATGAAATGGAACGTGTACAACTTGACCTGTTGGGTGTCAGCGAACTGAAATGGACTGGCATCGGGCACTTTGCATCAGATGATCACATGGTCTACTATGCTGGAAATGAAAGACAAAGAAGAAATGGTGTTGCGTTTATAATAAAGAAGAAACTTGCAAGAACTGTAATGAAATACAATGCAGTCAGCGAACGCTTAATCTCTATTCGTCTACGAGGATTGCCTATCAACACAACTATAATTCAAGTATATGCCCCAACAACAGCTGCAGAAGAGAATGAAATTGAAGAGTTCTATGAACAAGTACAAGCTGAAATTGACAGAAGAACATGCAAACAGGATATCCTGATAGTCATGGGTGACTGGAACGCAAAAGTTGGCAACAAAGAAGAAGGCAAAGTAGTTGGAAAATATGGACTTGGCAACAGAAATGAAGCTGGAGAAAGATTGATAGAATTCTGCAAGACCAATGATCTATTCATCTCAAACACCTTCTTCCAGCAACACAAGCGGCGACTGTACACATGGACTTCACCCAATGGATTGTATAAAAATCAAATTGACTACATCTGTGGAAGTCAACGATGGAAAAGCTCTGTAACATCAACCAAGACAAAACCTGGAGCTGACTGTGGTACAGATCATCAACTACTAGTATGCAAAACTCAAGCTAAAGTTGAAAAAGAGCAAACCACTCATGAATGCAGCAAAATATGACCTTGAGAATATACCACGGAATTTAAAGACTGCCTGCAAAATCGATTTGCTGCTTTAGATACAAATGACAGAGCTCCGGAAGAGTTATGGAATGACATCAAGAAGGTTGTGCTAGAAGAAAGCGAGAAGTCTCTACAAAAGGTGAAAAAAGCAAAAACGGCCAAAATGGATGACGGAAGAAAACTCTGAAAATTGCCCAGAAACGCAGAGAAGCTAAAGCCAGAGGAGAAAGAAAGACAATTGCAGAACTCAACAGAGATTTCCAACGTGCAGCAAGACAGGACAAGGAAAAGTACTACAATGACACTTGCAAGGAAATAGAAGCAGAAACTATTAGAGGAAGAACAAGATCGGCTTTCCTAAAGCTGCGAGAGTTAAAGAAAAAGTTCCAGCCTCGAATTGGAATGTTACAAGATGCTCAAGGTTCTATGTTGAATGATGCTGAGAAGATCAAGAAAAGGTGGAAGGAGTATACAGAGTTTTTATATGATAAAGATCAAGTGGACCAACAGCCGTTTCAATCTATACCTTATGATCAGGAACCATTGGTGATGAAAGAAGAAGTTGAAGCAGCATTGAAAGCCTTATCAAAGAACAAAGCACCAGGCATTGATAGCATTCCCATAGAAGTATTGCAGCAATCTGATGCAGCTGTTACCGTACTTACACGGCTCTGCCAAGAAATATGGAAGACAACATCATGGCCAACTGACTGGAAAAGATCTGTGTTTATACCAATACTAAAGAAAGGTGATCCAACTGACTGTGGAAATTATCGCACAATCGCTCTGATCCCACATGCCAGCAAGATTCTACTGAAGATTATTCAAAAGAGACTACAGCCATACCTAGAACAAGAACTACCTGAAGTGCAAGCAGGGTTCAGGAAAGGGCGAGGAACGAGAGACATCATTGCGGATGTGAGATGGATCCTTGAAAAGACTAAAGAATACCAAAAGGATATCTATTTGTGCTTTATCGACTATAGCAAGGCTTTTGACTGTGTAAACCATGAGAAACTCTGGACCACATTAAGAAGAATGGGTATACCAGAACACCTGATCGTTCTCTTGCGCAATCTGTACATTGATCAAGAAGCAATAGTTCGAACGGAACAAGGAGAAACAGAATGGTTTAAAATAAGCAAGGGTGTAAGACAAGGCTGCATACTTTCCCCCTGCCTGTTTAATTTATATGCAGAACAAATCATCAGAGAAGCAGGACTGTATGAAGACAACAGAGGTGTGAAGATTGGTGGAAGACTCATCAACAACCTTCGCTATGCTGATGATACCACATTACTGGCTGAAAGTGAAGATGATCTGAAACATTTGCTTCTTACAATCAAAGAACATAGTCTCAAAATGGGCCTGCACCTTAATGTAAAGAAGACAAAGATCATGACAACTGGCAAAATCAACAGGTTCATCGTTGAAGGAGAAGAAATTGAAATCGTGAACAACTTTAACCTACTTGGATCAACTATCAATAAAGAAGCAACAAGCAGTCAAGAAATCAGACGACGCATTGCTCTTGGCAGAATGGCTATGAAAGACCTAGATAAGATTCTCAAGAGCAGAGATGTCTCTCTCCATACAAAGATTCGACTTGTTCAAGCCATGGTATTTTCAATAACATCATATGGATGTGAAAGCTGGACAGTGAAAAAGACAGACAGGAAGAAAATTGATGCCTTTGAATTATGGTGCTGGCGGCGAATACTGTGTATACCATGGACTGCCCGAAGAACAAACCAGTCGGTACTAGAGGAGATCAAACCTAAGCTTTCTTTAGAAGCTCAGATGACAAGACTTCGACTTTCATACTTCGGACACATCATGCGAAGAGAGAGATCATTAGAGAAAGACATCATGCTTGGCAAGATAGAAGGTCAACGCAAAAGAGGAAGGCCAGCAATGAGATGGATCGCTACAATAACAGCAGCTACGGGTACCAGCCTGTCAACAATGAGCCACCTGACTGAAGACCGAACACAATTTAGGATAGCTATCCAGAGGGTCGCCATGAGTCGACTCCGACTCGACGGCACTTAACAACAACAACAACCATTTTTCCCGGTACTGACGTTAGGCTCACCGGTCTATAGTTTCCCGGATCACCCCTGGAACCCTTTTTAAAAATTGGCGATACATTGGCGATCCTTCAATCTTCAGGTATTAGAGATGTTTTTAATGAAAATTCACAGATTACTAATAGCAGGTATGCAATCTCGTATTTCAGTTCTTTTAACACCCTTGGATGTATACCATCCGGCCCAGGGGATTTGCTACTCTTCAGTTTATCTAATAGTTGTACTACATCTTCCCAATGTATCTATTTCCTTCAACTTTTCTGCACCTTTTAAATACCACTTCAGTCATGGGTAACATCCCTACATCTTCCTCCAGTAAAGACCGAAGCAAAGAATTCATTTAGTCTCTCCGCTATCGCCTTGTCACCTCTTAGTGCCCCTTTAACCCCTCTATCATCTAATGGACCAACTGACTCTCTCACAGGTTTTTTGCTGCGAATGTACTTGAAAGTCTTTATGCGTTTTTGCTTCCGCAGCAAGCTTCTTCGCAAATTCTCCCTTTTGCCTGCCTTATCAATGCCTTGCATTTGGCTTGCCAGGGTTTGTGCTGTTTCCAGGTTTTGTTTGGCTTTTTTTTCCATTTCCTGAAAGATGCTTTTTTGGCAACAACGCCTCTCTGACCTCTCCTTTAAACCATACTGGCAGTTTTTTGGACTTCCTTCCACTTTTCTTAAAGCGTGGAATACAGCTGGTCTGGGCTTCCAAGATAGTAGTTTTCAACAACACCCAAGCTTGATGTAAGTCTTTAACCTTTGCAACTGCTCCTTTTAGTTTTTTTTTCTTAACTATTTTCCTCATTTTATCATAGTCTCCTTTTCGAAAGTTAAAAGGTAATACTGTGGATTTTCTTACTATCCCTCCTCCACTAATTAAATAAAACGCAATCATGCTATGATTACTATTGCCAGGTGGCCCCAACACCCTTATCTCTTGCACTAGATCTGGTGTTCCACTAAGGACTAGGTCCAATATGGCTTCCCCTCTGGTCAGTTCATGAACCAGCTGCTCCAAAAAGCAGTCATTTATTTCATTTAGGAACTTTATCTCCCTAGCATGTCCTGCCGTGACACTGACCCAGTCGATACTGGGGTAATTGAAATCACCCATTATTTAATGCTTAAAAATATACGTAGGGTCATGCATTTGGGCTGCAAAAACTGAAGGGAGCAGTACAGTGTAGGGAGGGAAATACTTCAGTCCAGAAAAGAAGAGCCGGACCTGGGTGTGATTGTGTTTGACGATTTTACAGTAGCTAAACAGGTAGGAAAGGTGATGGCAAAAGCTAGAAGGATGCTTGGTCATAGGGAGAGGAATGACTGGCAGAAAAAAGGAGGTGATAGTGCCCCTGTATAGGTCTTTGGTGCGACCTAATTTGGAGTATTGTGTGCAGTTCTCGAGAGCACACCTTCAAAAGGATATAAATAGGTTTGAGTCAGCGCAGAGGGTGACCACTAAAATGGTTTGTGGTCTTCATTATAAAGCATATGAGGAGAGACTTAATCTTAATATATGTATACTTTAGAGAAAAAGTTTGATATGATGGCAATGTTTAAATATCTCTGTCATTAATTAATTTATTTTATTTACATTCTCTTATATACCACGCTATTCTGCATCAGTGCGGTTTACATTGAACAGGGCATTATAACGTGGAGATAACTATTTTACAGGGAACATGGGATAGGTCCATTAATGCACAGGATAGCCTCTTTCGATTGAAAGTAAGCTCTGCTATGAGGGGACATAGACTCAGAAGTAAAATACGGAAATATTTCTTTATGGAAAGAGTGATGGATGTGTGGAATAGTCTCCCAGTGGAAGTGGTAGAGATGAGGACAGTATCTGAATTCAAAAAGCATGGGACAAACACAGAGAATCTCTAAAGGGGACAAAAGGGGACTGTTGGAGTAGTCAATATGGAAGGGCAGATTAGATAGGCCATGTGATCTTTCTGCCTTCATGTTTATTGGGGACCCCCTCCCTGCAAGGAGCCCCAGGCACACTGTCTATTCTGGGGCTGCTGCCTCATCCCATGCTGTGCTTGTTGAGCTCCGGGGTGCCTCACAGAGGGCTGGTGATGGTCCCAGTCTCTGGCCAGTGAGGTCTGGTGGGCCTTCTGGGACTAAAAGAGAACCTATCTGGTGGTAGAGTCCAGCACTGCTTAAATCAGTTTCTCTACTTTCTTCAGCCTTTAGTTCTTTATGAAGGTACTGAGGGAGGAGTAGGTTGCCTGCATTAAAGTTCTTCTGGTGACATCAAGGCAGACTCTGCTTAGGGTTAGGCCTGCAACTTAGTTGAATGAGCTTAGACTCTCTCTGGAACCCGCTGCAGGGAAATCTGGGCCCTTGGGTGGCGTTACCATTGCTTTTTCAGGGGCTAAATGCACCCATCTCACCAATTTGCCTGGATGCTCCTCTGGGAGCCCAGCTTTTATCCTCTAAAGGGGTTGGCTGGGCTGCAGAAGAAAATCCCTTCCCCCTCCTCGTGTGTCAAGGTGAGCCTGAGGAGAAGGGGAAATTCCTCTCATGGAAGGCGAAGATTTATCAGTGGTCCGTCTTTTTTTTCACTGGGAGGATCTTTCAGTGTTGATAGAGGATGCTTTGTTTGGTTCTGGGGCTCGAAGAGCTTGCAGACAACCCGCCATCTAGGGGCAATTCCTTTCCGGAGAATATTGTACACCTATTGGGGTTATTCCATGGACAGCCTGTGAAGCAGCTTCTGGTTTCCCAGTGGGGAAAATCTAGAGTTGGCCATCAAGAGGCTAAAGGCCCTGGCTCGCTTTATTCTCTGCCCGCAGTTGAGCTGGATAAGCTCTTTGGGTTCCCTTAGGTGGATGCCCTAGTCACAGTGTAATGAAGTGCACAATGATTTCAGTGGAATGTAGTATGGTGCTGAAGGAGGCCCATGATAGAATGGAGTCACTCCTAAAGAACGCCTTCATGGTTTTGGCCTTGGGTTCCCAAACAGCCCTTTGTGCCAGTCTTGTAGCCAGAACACCTTTTGCTCTGGATGGAACAGTTGTGGACAGCCTTGAGACGGCCAGACTGGAATCGGGGACTCTGTTTGTGATGGATGCCTCATATGATCTGATCAGGGAGTCTTTCAGACCTATAGCTGTGATGGCTAGACAGTGACTTTGGCTTTGCAACATTAGCTCAAATTTGTGTCTCGGCAAGCTGACCTTTTTTGGGTAGGCTGTTTTTGAGAGGATCTTTCCCACTTAAACTCATGTATACTCATATTCATTAATGCACAACTTATTTTTTCCTTTTTCTTACTCTATCTTACAATACCCAATTCTCCACATTATCACATTTACTCTTTACACTAATAATTCTAGTGAACTACAATACATTTTTCCTTGCTCAGATAAGATTTTTTGAAATTTGTAAATATTTAAATCTGTATATATGTTTAAACTATCTATATACCTAATCAGCATTTACTCAGCATTGTAACCCTCAAATTACCATTTTTATTATATACAATTTAATGTTCACTGTAATTTCAATTGTTTGAATACATTTCAATGCAATGTTCAAGTTTTGTTCTATGTAAACCGCTTTGATTTTTCTGAAAGGCGGTATATAAAACCGTTCAATAGATAAATAAAATCTTGAAAAAATGATGAATGGCCTTGCAAAGCCTGTCCTTGGTGGCTGCTGGAAGAAAGGGCGCTCCCTTGGCATATCTTAAAAAGAAAATACATAAATAAATTCTCAGGAAGCCTGGAGAAGCCCATGGGTGTCCAAAGGCCCAACTCTGCCCAATCCCCCATGGATCTCGTCCTAGGAAGGGCTAGCTCTTTTGGGGTTCCCAATGGATTTGGTACTCCTCCTCCAGCCACTTCCAGATCATGCAAATCTTCACAAGCTTTAGTTCTATTCAATTTTTTGATAAACCGCTTAGGTCAGTGGGTCCCCTCTGATGGATAGCAGGTAGGAGTCCGCTCCAGAAGTTTTCTCTTGGAATGGACTACTTCAGACCAATGAATGCTAGAATTCCTGTGTCAGAATTTGCAGAGCACCTCTAATGCCTTCGTGGAGTCTCCCTGCTGTTCTCCTGCTCAAGTGGCGTGGTGCTCAGACACAAAATGCCTTCTGCAATTGCAGGTTGCCATACCCGTGCCTTCAGCAGAGCAAAGTCAGGGCTGGTATAACATTTAGTTCATAGTGCCCAAGAAAGGTGGGTCCTGTTGACCCACTTCTCAACCTGAAGGCAGTCAGTGCCAGGCTCTGGGTTCCCCCATCTCTGGATGGAGACCATCTGCTCGGTCATTGTATCTGTTCATCTGGGGGAGTTCCTTACCTCCCTGGATCTGGCCGAGGCTTCCTTTCATATCCCCATCAGAGACCAGCATCCGTGGTTCCTCTATTAGGTGTCCTGGGCCAGCATTTCCAGTTTAGGGCTCTACCCTTTGGCTTAGACACTGTGCCCTGTACATTTTCAAAAGTGGTGGTGTTATGGTGGCATTCTTGTGCAGGTAGGTGATCAGAGTTCATCCTTACCTGGATGATTGACTGATCAGTTGGATTTGCTAGAGAAATAGGATATTAACTCAATACAACCCCGTATATCTCCCACATAAATATCCAATCCACAAGGGAAACACACACAAACATACAATTTTTGTTGGAACCTTCACCATGAAGAATTAACTTCCTCTCAAGGTGCAATGTTCCTTTTTTATCTTTTTATTAGGGCCCCAGCCCCATCATGATCTTGAGAGATAAAACCCCCAACACCAACTACTTAAGAGATCCCCAACCCAAAGGTCACTTAGCTGAAGCACTGTAGTATTATCCAAGCTGCCGTTATCTTCAAAACAGCATGATTGGAGTGCAATGCAGGTTTTACTGTAGCCTCAGTTCTTATTCATGAAAATGGCAACACTATCGAGATCCATCAATCTCCATCCTGTAACCCAATGTTGTGTTTCAGGCCAATGGTGTTCATGGCCCTTTCTCAAACCCAGTTGACCTTTGGGTTGGGGATCTCTTAAGTAGTTGGTGTTGGGGGTTTTATCTCTCAAGATCATGATGGGGCTGGGGCCCTAATAAAAAGATAAAAAAGGAACATTGCACCTTGAGAGGAAGTTAATTCTTCATGGTGAAGGTTCCAACAAAAATTGTATGTTTGTGCGTGTTTCCCTTGTGGTTTGGAGAGAAATAGGATAGACACAGCCCTGGTGATTTGATGGCTGGCTGAGCAGTTGGGGCTGGTGTTTGATTATCCTAAGAGCAATCTCAAGCCCTCTCGGGAATTGGCATATTTGGGAGCATGTTTAGCATTTTACAAGGTGGTGGTGTCCTCATAAGGGAGAAGGAGGCTCATGCTGCAGATTCAACTGACAATTCTGTCTGCTCCCCAAGCTTTGGATTGATCTTCAGCTCCTGGGGTCCATGGCATCTACATTGGAGTTGGTCCCATGGCTTAGGCCATACATGCATCCCTTCAGAAGCATCTAGCCTAGTACATCTGGTCTCCGTGCTCTCAGCTCTTTTAACAGGCCCTTCCCCCTTCCATGGAAGCTCAGGGAATAGTTGGCATGGTCGTGGTATTCTCACTATTTGATGTGCAGTATGCTTCTGGAAGTCCTGGATTGGTTGGTTCTGACAACTGATGGCAGCCTAAAGGACTTGGGTGGTTCACTGCGTAGGCTAGATAATGCAGGGGGTTGGGTTGCCTTAGGAAACCTCCTGGTTGATCAACTGGCTGTAGGGCAGAGTTATATGTCTGGCCTTAGAGAAGTTTGTCTTTTAATGGGAAAAGTAGTTAGTCTTATACAATGTCATGGCAGCGTCATATGTCAACAAACAAGAGGAACTCTGAGTGTAGGGTGGTACTTGAGATGATCACTCTGGGTAGTTGGGCAGAAGAGTACCTAGTGGCTCTCACGTAGCAGGTGTCAACAATGTGCAGGCTGACTTAGAACATGGTGGATTCTTAGAATGGGAGTTGGGCCACCACACATCCAGTCTCATAGTATGAAGGTAGGGTCTCCCAGTGTTTGATCAGATATCCAGTGCTAAGATGAGTGAGGTTTTTTTTTTTTAATTTTATATAGTTAGTTTTTTGGTGGTTGTGGGTTTTTTTTTTTTTTTGTTTTTTTTTTTTGTTGTTGCTGCAGGGACCTGCAAGTGGCAGGTTTTGATGCTCTATTGTGACTCAGAAGGAGGTGCTCTGTCTCTCTTCCTCTTCCTCTTCCTCTTCCCCCCCCCCCCCAAATGACACCTGGTGAGCTGTTTCCTCTGCGGAGTTCAAGCTCATCCAGACCTGGTGATTATGGTTGCCCCAGACTGGCCTTGCAGGCCATGTTATGCAGATCTGATGGGTCTGCTGGTGAGGTCCCTGCTCCAGCTTATATGGGAGAAGGGCCTTCTTCAGCAGGGGCCCTGATAATGGAGGACTTTGCTTATGTGTTTGGCCCTTGAGAAGCAGAAGCTATCTAACCACAGCTACTCGTGGGCATTAGTGAATGCCCTGCTTTTGAGGTTTCCCCTTTTCATCTTAGTCAGGGTAGTTCTGCCCTCCTTTTTGGAGCATATCCTTGATGTGAGGAGGATATTGCTGAGAGACCAGTTCTCTTTAGAGACCTGAAAAGAGGACAGGCAGTCCATCTCCTGCTGCATCAGAGACCCTTGGTTCAGCATAACTTCTGGCCGGAAAGTGGGTTCTAGAAGGGAGTCTAAGCTCACTTGACTAGGTTGCAGGCCTCCTGGGCTGAGTATGTCTTGGTGTCTCCAGAAAACTTTCAATGCGTGGGTATCTGGTCCTCCCTCTAACTTCATGAAGTACTATAGCTTGCATGTGGGAACAAGTTCTGATGGTGCTTTTGGCTAGAGCTTTGTCTTCCTCCCGCCTTATGCTCTGTCTGCATGGGTACATTCCACTCGTCTGGTCTAGCAGGATAAGGAAGGAAATTTTTTTAAATCATATCTGATAATTTCCTTTACTTGAATCCTGCTGGACAAGTCCAGGATCTGCCCTAGAACTCTTTTACCTAGAGTTGGCATCCTGCTGCCTTTTGCATTCTTGTAAAGTCAGTCAGGCTCTGCAATAGACATTGTAATGAGACAGCCAAATGTTGGTTCCAGTTTTTCTAATAGTTGCTTGTTTGTTTTTTTTGCTAATTGTGTTGGAGTTTCTCAGAATTTTTTTTTTCAGTTTTGCTTACTGTTTGGGAAATGTCTTACTAGCTTCTCTCAGTGCTGCACCGGTAGTTATACCTCCAGATGACATTGAAAGATGCTCAAATCTGCCTCCATTTGCTGGCAAGGGAGCGTAATCTACTCATCTGGACTAGTCTAGCAGGATTAGGATTGTTCCCTTGCCATCAGGTAGAGGCAGACTTGAACATATTTCAGTGATGCCATCACTAGATATGCTGGTGTAGCACTGACAGAAGCCAGTATTTCCTTATCGTTCCTACAGTTTAGTCCTCCACTTCTGGGTTGTGCACCTCCTCCTGCAGCTTGGAGACTGAGCATGTCAAAAACGTGACATTACTGGTCTCTCCCATCAACCCCTATGTGTCCAGTCTCCATGCAGCAGGAGGACGTAGTGAGCCTAGGTGCTGGGCTCACTTGAGGAACAGATAAGGAGCAGTAAGAGTAGTTAGCATAGTTTTCTTGTTGATTTGTCCCTACATTTCTAATTTGTTTCCTTTTGGGTTACTGTAGCCTTTTCCAAACTTTGTTTTTTTTAAAGAGTGTTTTTGCTTGGGCCGGGTCCTCTCTGCCCTTGTTTATGTTTATTTAAAACTTTATGTACCACCCATTACAGGGTATCAGAGCGGTTTACAAATTAAAAATTAAAAAATTACAAAATGCTGCAGAATAAGAAAAAACGCCAATTTAAAAATTACAAAAGGGGGGAGAAAGGACAGAGTCAGAGGAAGACAAGACAACCAAGAAAAGAAAAGAGAAATGATTGATTTATTTTATTCTTGCTGCTTGGGAAGGGAGAGAAGGGGGAGGAAGATCAAAAGCTGTACAGAAAAGGGGTGTTTTTAATTGAGTTTTAAAGGATTTGAAAGAGGGTTCCACTCAGATTGCTAGTCAGCATTTTCATTCAACGGTGAATGCAGTTCCATTCAGAACTCTCCTCCTTGATACTACAGAGGAGAGCTCTGCAGGGGTGAACAGGTGTTTGTCGGCGAGCCATAGCAGCTGCGGTCATCTGACATTGGGCTGCTAAGCGGCGGGAAGATCAGTCGGTGGCTCTCTGCTCGCTTGTCAGCTGAGTGGAGCCGTGCGGCCTGGAGATCCGTGTCAACACCGAAGCATTGGACAAAGGTATTGTGGGGGAAAAGTGTGACCCGGCAGACGGGGAGCGGGCCGCAGAGCGACACGGTTGCTTCCTCCGTTTTGGCGCCATTTGCTGAAGGTAGCAGCGGCGGCCATTTTTACAACATGTTTGCCACATGGCAGCTGAGACGGCAAGCATTGCAATGCTAGTGGGAACTTAGCTGAGTGAGTTTATCACCATTTCTGGGTTGGGGTGATTACTGGAAACTGCTTTGCCCTTTTTTTCCTGTGTTTTTGGTTTTGTGACGTTTTGTGATCGGTGGGGCCACTCGGATCCTTTAATACAGGGTAGTTTAAATTAGATTTAGTTAAGACAGTCTTAGCCTAGTTTAACCTAGTTATTGGGGGCCTCAGCTGTTCTTATATTTAAAAAAAAAAAAAAAAGTGATAAAATTAACCCTTTGTCTTTCCCTTTCTTATTCTCCATCGACTGTGTTGAAGGAAGGGGCGTTATAGATGGCTTCGCCCCCTCAGTGTGTCATCTGTGGCACCCGTAGAGGGGCTATTGCTGAATCTGGGATCTGTCACGGCTGTACGGCAGTTTCAACCAGCGTAGAGCAGCAGATGAAGGCTGCTGGGGAACAAGAAACCTCACAGGGCATTGGCAGGAGCCGAGGGAGAGTTGCCGCTGACCTCTCTTCCAGGAACTAGTCAAGATGCACTGATTGCACCGACAGGGGTGCTTGCAATGGTGGTTGCAGGACCGCAGCCCAGAGATTTCTGTCCAGACTTTGTCTTGATAATGCATCAGGCGTTTTGTTTGAGATGGCAAGGGAAGTTGCCAGATCCCGTGTCGCTCTCTCTTCCGCTACAACAGCCCGGAGTAGCGGGTTTGAGTAGTGATGCCCCGAGACTCCCCAAAAGACCAAGGCCTCGGGAACCTTCCCCTTCTGATATAGGGTGGCCAGAGCCAGATGACACGGAGATAGAACTCGACGCTGGAATGGAGGAGTTAGAAGAGGGAGAGATTCCAGTACAGGAGGATCAGGCGAAAATTATTCGGGTATTCCAGAAGGACGAGCTGACGGTGCTTATCACGGAATCCCTGCAGACACTGCATCTGGTTACAGATCAACCGGCAGAAGAGAGTGGGGAAGACCCAGTTATTCAGGCTGTGAGACAAACCCAGGTAGTGTTTCCCGTTCCCCGAGTGGTAGAGCGGTATGATACAGGACAAGTGGGATCAGCCGGAAAACGGGGCTGAGAGGAATTAGGGCGTGAATAGGCTTTATCCCCTGGCGGATAAGGACAAGGAAAGGTTTCCGTTTTCCGCGAATTGATGTGGCCGGGTGTCGGCAGTAATCAAGAAGAGGTGGAGGATAGTGCGGCCTTAAAAGACGCACAGGATAGAAAAGTGGACGGATTATTGAAGCAATCATTTGAAGATGACGCTATGTCATTGCAGGCCTCCATTTGTGGAGCGTGGGTGGCAAGAGCATGCCTCAGATGGTCCCAAAGGTTACGACAGTATTCTCATTTGGAGTAGGAGAGTCTGCAGGAGCTGGATAGGTTAGAGTCGGGGTCAGCTTATTTGGCAGATGTGCATTATGACCTGATCAGAGCCCTGGCTAATAGTATGGCCTCTTTGGTGGCCACCCGCAGGTCCCTGTGGTTGAGAAACTGGGCGGCCGATGGATCCTCTAAATCGCGGCTCAGTAAGCTTCCCTTTTAAAGGCAGGTTCTTTTTTGGAGAAGACCTTGACAAGTTGGTCAAGGAGTTAGTTAGGGGAGTCTAAAAGGAGGAAGACTCCCAGAGGATAAGCCTAAGCAGGGGAAATCATCGCCGGCCTTTCGGGGTCAGTATAGGAGATTTTAAAAGATTCCACATTTCACGCTTGGGGGGGGGGGGGGGGGGGGGGGTGTTTCAGAGAGGCAGGTTTGCGCCTAGGGCCCAGGGATTTCGTGGGTTTCAGGGAGCAAACAGAGGCTTCGGAACAGCTTCCCCAGCGACAAATCGGAAACCACAATGAAGTGCAGCGGGTCCCGGTGGAAAGCCAACTGATAAGCGGGCGACTTTGGGAGTTTCTTTCTGCCTGGACCCAAATAACGTCCGATCAGTGGGTCTTAGATCATTTGCAAGGGTTACGTGCTAGAAACTGCCAAACTGGTTCGAGATTTCGATTCATAATGTCTCCCTGCAAAGGATCTGCGCAACGACCTTTAGGTGTTGTGCGTTACACTAGATCGGCGATTGCAACTGACGTGTGGTCAGCGCCAAGTACCGGTTGGAGATTACGGCACGGGGCGATACTCTATTTTGTGGTGCCAAAGGAGGATGGACACTGCGTCGGATCTTGGACCTCAAGGGTGAACCCGTTGTCTTTGAGTACCACATTTTAGGATGGAAACATTGAGATCAGTCATTGTAGTGGTGCGCCAAGGGGAGTTCTTGACATCCCTCAACCTTACAGAAGCGTATTTACATATTCCGATCAGGGTGGCTCATCAAAGGTTCCTACATTTTGCTCTGCCTTGGGGGCATTATCAGTTCAGGGTGTTGCTGTTCGGTTTGGCGATGGCGCTGCAGACCTTCACCAAGGTGGTGGTGGCGGCGGCATTGCGGAAGAAAGGAATTCTCGTTCACCTGTATCTGGACGATTGGTTTAATTTGAGCGAAAACCAAGGCTGAGAGTATTCAGGTTACAGACCAGGTAGTGAAGTTTTTGCAGAGTCTTGGCTGTGTGGTCAACCCGACCAAAAGCCATTTGGTGCCATCCCAGGATCTCGAGTATTTGGGGATGCGGTTTGACACTCAGAAGGGAGCGGTGTTCCTACCGGATCATCAGATTCAACTCCTTCGGCAATTGGTACGCAAGTTCAGAGCCACTCGTGCACCTTCGGCGTGGAGTTATCTCCAGGTGCTGGGAACAATGGCGGCGACCTTGGAAGCGGTGCCATGGGCCAGGTATCATATGCAGCCCTTACAGAGGGTGCTACTTTACCGTTGGTCACATCAGTGCGACTCAATAAACAAACGACTTCCTTGTCCTCTCACGGTCCAGCAATCGCTCAGTTGGTGGCTGACGCCGGGATCTTTGGAAGTCAGGATGCCCCTGGAACAGCCGGAGTGGCTTCCCTTGTTGACAGACATGAGCCTAGCTGGATGGGGAGCACATTGTGGAGAGTTCTTCGTGCAAGGCTCTTGGTCTCGACCGGAGAGCACATGGTCAATCAACCGATTGGAGCTGAGAGCAGTGTTTCTCGCACTGTAGACGTTTGAAGCGATTGGTGCAGGAGTGAGCGGTGAGAGTGCCGTCGGACAACTCCGTGACGGTGGCTTACATCAATCGGCAGGGCGGCACAGGAAGTGCAGCCATGGCAGAAGAGTCAGAGGCGCTGTTCGCTTGGTTAGAGCTTTGGATGCCAGCGATATCGGCAGCACACATTGCAGGGAAAGAGAATGTGATGATGGACTTTCTCAGTAGGGTCCAAGTGGATGCAGGAGAATGGGAATTGAATCTGGGCGTGTTTGCACAAGTAGTCCACAGGTGAGTTACGCCGATCATGGATCCTATGGCGACCTTTCAGTCGGCAAAAGTGAGTCGCTTCTTCAGCAGACAGTGAGAGCAGATGTCAGAGGGAATCGACATGCTGATGCAGCGTTGGCCGCAGGTCTGCTCTATGTGTTTCCCCCGTGGCCACTCATAGGCCGGATGATACAGCGTATCAAGGCGCATCGGGGGAGAGTGTTGCTGGTAGCTCCGGACTGGCCAAGACATCCGTGGTATGCCGATCTCATCCGGCTCCTCGACGGGGAGCCTTGGAGGTTGCCGACGTCAGAGTCTTTTGCTACAAGGTCCACTGCAGATGCCTCAGATGGATCGGTTCTCGCTTACGGCTTGGCCATTGAAAGGGCAAGGCTAAAGAAGAAAGGCTACTCGAGTGCAGTCATCGTGACCTTGCTGCAAGCTAGAAAAAAGTCTATGTCACTGACGTATGTTCACATATGGCGTATTTTTGAAGTTTGCTCGCGGAGACAGGTGCACGCAGCTACCAGGTCGGTTCCAGTGGTGGTAAGTTTTCTACAAGAGGGATTTGATAAGGGTCTGGCGGCCAGTTCCTTAAGGGTGCAGTTGGCAGCCCGCCCTTATTATAGAAGTAAAGTGCAAGGTGTGGCACTAGGTGCGCATGCAGATGCATTATGTTTCCTTAAAGCAGTATCCAGATGCAACCCTCTCGCAGAATTGTAGTTCCGCCGTGGGATCTCAGTTTGGGTTTAGGGGCGTTAGCCAGGGAGCCTTTTGAGCCATTGCACAGGGTGTCGGTTAAGGACTTAACCCTGAAGACTGTGTTTTTGGTAGCCATTTGTTCAGCGAGGCGCATCTCGGAATTACAGGCGTTGTCATGTAGAGAGCCGTTTTCGTCTTTTTCTAGGGAGAAGGTGGTTCTGCGCACAGTCCCTTCCTTTTTACCTAAAGTAGTCTCCCAGTTTCATCTGAATCAGACGGTTTCCCTTCCAGTGTTGGGTTCGCTGGAGGGAACTGCGGCAGACCGGGGGTTGCACCGCTTGGACATAAAGCGAGTGCTGCGGCAGTATTTGAAAGTGTCAGAGGCTTTTCGCAAATCAGATTGCTTAGTCGTCTTGTTCGGAGGTGTCCATAAGGGAGAAGCGGCGGCTAAGGCGTCCATTTCTAGATGGATTAGGGAGGCGATTTCTTCCGCATATATTTTTTGGGTGGCCGGGAGGTGCCAACAGAATTGCGAGCTCATTCTACCAGAGCGCAAGCGGCCGCCTGGGCGGAGCACAGTTTGGTTCCGCTTAGGGAAATTTTTGTAAGGCAGCCACTTGGTCATCTCTTCATACTTTCAGCAAGCACTACCGCTTGGATGTGTTGGCATTGAATGATGCGGCATTCGGGTCGGCGGTGTTACAAGCAGGCTGGAAAGGTTCCTCCCAATGATTACTGCTCTGCTACATCCCAGAGGTGGAGGACTAAACTGTAGGAACGATAAGGAAATGGAAATTACTTATCTGGTAATTGTGGTTCCTTGAACTACAGTTTAGTCCTCATTCCCACCTGGGTTGGTTTGGTAGGCAGGGAAGCTTCAATTGGGAGAGGTGTCCATTAGCAATAACTTCACCTACCAGTCATAGTTACTGTTCTTTCTTTATCTACTGGTCTCTTATGCTGTTTAATGAGGAAGGAAAGGAAGCGGTACAAGGAAACAGTATTTTTCTCTGGAGGGAAATTCCAGGGTATATAGTTCATATAAGTTCAATTTCTTGTTAAAGCTAAAATGATTTAAATAGCTACTTATTGGTTGCTCCTTTTGAGTGTGCTTTGTCAGTAGTTCACTGGGGCTGATGGGAGAGACCAGCAGACTACTACCAGTGATGTCACGTTTTTGATATGCCCAGTCTCCAAGCTGCAGGAGGCGTGCACAACCCAGAGGTGGAGGACTAAACTGTAGTTCCTCAAGGAACCACAATTACCAGGTAATTGTAATTTCCATTTGTCTGCCTCCAGTAGGTGGCAAGGTGTGTGGACTGGTGCAGCAGCATAGGCTTGACTCTCCTGACCCACACCATGATGCTGTAGATGTTGTGATGGTGTCCAGTAAGGCCCAATGATGTTCAGTGTGGGTACACCCTTGTCTGCTGGAGCAGACTGCTGCTCTGGTTCCAGTGCTGCTAACCATGGGTTTCTAGCTTTTGGTGGACTGGAAAGGAGTTCCTGAGGGTTGGGGGGAAGGGGGGGGGGGGAGGGCTGTTAAGTTCAGCCTAGGCCTCCCTTCCCTCTTGCTGTGACACTATTTTTCCAAATAGGAAACAAACTCAGAACTCATAATGCATAACTTTAAATAACCAACAATTCAACTTTGCAACAGATAAGAGTGTCAAATACTTGCTCATGTTACCAGAATTAACTCTGCATTATACACTGATAGTCAATAGTGCAATCAAAAAGCAGCAGGCTTCCCAGCCTGTAATAGGAGTCTTCTAAGGCAGATTGTAAACTCTGTGGAGCAGGGAACGTCTCTTACGTGTATAGCGCTGCATATGCCTAGCAACGCTGTCTTCTAAGGCAGGTCCTAGACTAGCTTAACAGGATTCAAGGAAAGAAAATGATCAGGCAGGTACAATTTCTCCACTGATGTTCTAGTACCCACTGCAGTGTTTACAGTGCTGCTCTTCTCTAGGTAGTTCTAGAAGTTAGTACAGCTATGGAATGACAGAATTGCTCTATAGGTCTTAAGTGACTTTTTGTAGGATTTTGCATTACTACCCAGTATACCTGGTATTGGAGAGGATTTTTGTTAAGCATTGGTACAGCTAATATAAAATTTATTTATTTAACTGGTTTTATTTACTGTTTTTCTACTAGGCAAAGCGATTTACATGAAACAATTGAAAACATTTGCAGGCAACTTTAAACATATACAACTAAAATAGAAAAACTAGAAATTGTAAATAGCATTTAGGGGGGGGGAGGGGCGTTATCCCTGTTGGTATAACTTGGATCTTTATTGGTGTGGCTGTGGTGGGGGGGAGGGGGAGTGGTGGTTAAAAGGTTATCTGGGGAAGAGGGGGAGGCAGAGGAAGTAGGGTATTTGAGGTGGGAGGTAGGGGTGGTGGGGTTGAGCAGCCTCAGATCGTTAAGGGGGAGGGTTAATGGAAATGGTGTGGGGGGGATGCTGTTGCTGGGTGTTTCTTGTAGTGCATGTGCCATAGTATTCTTCGAAGAGGAGCATTTTGAGGTGCTTTTTGAATAGGGTATGGGGTTGGAGGCATCGTATTGTGGGGGGTAGTTGGTTCCAGATGGTGGGCGTGTAGAATTCGAAGGCTCTTGTGCATGTGCGTTGTGATCTCTTGTGAAACTGCTGGTGGAAGGAGAAGATTTGATGCGTTCTGTCGACGGAGTCTGTTGTCAGGATGTCTGATTAATGATTGGAGTTGCTTGGCAGAGGTGTTGCAGAGAGCTCTATGGGCAATTGCGAGTACCTCTAACTTGATTTGGGATGCAACTGGGAGCCAGTGAAGAGATTTTAGAATGGGGGTGATGTAGGATGTCTGGGAACTCCAGCTATGATTCATGCAACAGTGTTTTGGGCAAGCTGTAGTGGGGCAGTGGTAGCCTTAGGAAGTCCATGGAGGACAGTGTTGCAGTAGCTGAGGAGAGGAGTAATGGAAGCTTGGCAGACTCTATGGAAACTGTCAGGAGATAGGAGGGGCGAAGGTTACAGAGAATTCGGAGTTTGAAGTAGATGTGTTTGGTGGTGGTTTTAAGTTCAGATGGTGGTCCAGGATAGCACCAAGGTATTTGATTTGGGGTTTGACTTATATTTCAGTATCTCCGAGTTTGACGCTTTGAGGCAGGGTGAAGTTGGGGTCTCTGGACACAAGAAGGATCTCTGTTAACGTTGACTGCAAGGTTGTGAAGCTGTAGCCATGAAACAATTTTTCTGAAACAGGCAGTGATTGAGCAGTTGGAGGTGGTGTTGAATGAAGATCATTATGTCGTCGGCATAGAGTTGGTACGTTGAACCTCTGAAGGATGTAGCAAAGGAGCCTGATGTAGATATTGAGTAAGAGGGAGGAGAGGGCGGAAGCTTGTGAGACTCCTTGGGGAAGGATGTAGGGTGTTGAGGGTTGGTTGCTGATTCTTATCAGTTGGGGGCGCTGGGAGAGGTAGGAGAGAGTCTATTAGAGCGGGGCACCCTGGACACTAATAGAGTTGAGGTGGTTGAGTAGAGTCTGAAGTACAGTGTCGAATGCTGCAGAGATTTCAAAATAACAGTACGAAGCCGGAGAGTGGTTTTTTAGTTCTGGTTGAAAGTGTACTTAGGAAAGAGGTGAGAAGCATTTCAGCACTGTGGCAGGGGCGGAAGCCATGTTGATTGTGGTCGAGTGGAGTATATCTGTCAAGGTGCTCCTGGAGCTGGATTTGCACTGCTTTTTCAATGATTTTGGAAAGGTAGGGAAGGCTGGCAATGGGGTCTATATGATGCAGGCGAGTTGGGATCGAGGTTGGACTTCTTCAGGAGGGGTCTCACAGAGGCTTTTTTGAGTGCTGGTGGGAGGTAAGCTTGGTTAAGTGAAGTGTGGAGGATTGTGGATATAAATGGTAACATCAGTGTCTTTGTTAGATTGATCCAGGTTACTGGGCAGGGATCAAGAGGAGAAGTGGTGGCATTGATGTAGGTGGTGATATTCAGGGGGACGCCCCTAAAATGAGGTCCATGGTTGGGTGGTGGAGATTGAGGTGGTAGGAGGAGGTATGATTAGGGTGGGAGAGCTGGGGAGTTGGGTTTAGATATAAGGAAATCTGCCATTGCTTGTGGGTGGATGATATTGTCTTGCTGGGGTTGGGATAGGTCACTTTTCAGGGTTCTGATGAGATTGAAAAGTTCTCTTGGTTGGTTTATGGCCTGGAAGAGGATGTTGTGGTATTCACAGTTGGCATTGAGGGTGTTGGAGTAAGCTGAAGCTGCGGGTCTTTAGATTTTCTCCATCTTTGTTTGAGTCTCGTTTCTGCTCTCTGAGAAGGGCTGAATACCAGGGGGTGTGAGACCAATGAGTTTGGAGGGTGCATGAGGTGGTGCCTTGGAGGCATTGATGACTGTAGCGTGCCAGGAATGTACTAGTGTGTCAAGGTCTGAATGTTGAAAAGCTTGCGTCAGGGTGGGGATGGTCTGTTGGATGAAGGATGCTTCGTTGAAGTTTCTGGAATCTTCTTGTCTTGGGAGGCCTGCGAGGGGGAGGATATGTAGGCGGGGGGATTGGTAGGGTAAAAGTGATTAGGTGATGGTCTGACCACGGGACTGGGGTTGAGGAGGGGGAGTAGGTTAGGGAGGAAGAGTAAGTCCAGGGCGCCTCCTTTTGGGTGCATCGAGGTGTTTATGAGTTGTGTGAATTGGAGATCATTTATGGCTTTCAGGAAGGCATTGCTTTGGTTAATGTTGGCTGAGGGGAGATTTAGATTGCCAAGAAAGATGAGATGTTTTTGGTGGTGGGTATGAGAGCATACCGCTTAAGAAGCAAGTCAAGCTGGTCTGCATTGTGATGAGGTGTCCTATAGACAAGGCATATGGTGAGGCATTTGTTGCTTATGATGAGGGTATCTAGACCATGAGAAGATGTTGTACTGGTTGTGGTGAAGCCAAGTTGCTTGTTTGAGAGGATGCAGACTCCATCTCCTTTACTGTTGGTTCGTGGATGTTGTGGGTATTTATATTCAGCTGGTTAAGTAGGATGTTCTTGGTTTCGGGGAACCAGGTCTTGGTAGTGTATAGGAGATCGCTTGCATCATCGTTGATGTGGTCGGCAAGGGTCTGTATTTTATTGCGGTCAGAGCATGTATTGATTAGGCTGCAATTAATTGAGTGGACAAGATGGGAGGTGTTAGGGATTGGTATCTCAGTGGGGGAAGACATGGGAATATGAAGGAGCCGGGGATGTCTCCTGTATTGGTGACTCTATTGTGGGGTGAGAGGGTAGGGTATGGTAAGGTAAGGGGGGGGTGTTTTTTGGGAGGTGGATGATTGGGATAGACGAGGGGAGGGTAAGTTGGGGTCTGGAGGCAGTATACAAAGAGGGAGGAGAAGTATATCAGGGTCATCCAGCAAGGCAGGATTGGCATAGTTGTGTGATCCGCTTGGGAGGGGTATAGCTGGGATTAGGTGTTGAAGTAATCAATAGTGTCTGATATGTTATGGATACAAATTGAGTGGGGAAACAATATAGACAGCAGCGCATGAGGTACATAGAGATACAAACTGAACACTAGTACACAAAATGCAGTTGTATACAATGCGATATCGTAACATAAGGGATATAATGAGATGCAAAGTCGTTGGCGGAAGCAAAGATGTCATTGTGGGGTACGATAGATAATATGTTGGGTGATCAGTAAGCAATGGAGTTTGACAGTGTGTGATAATCAGTGAGTTGAAATAGGTGAGGATTTGGCTGTTGTGGAAGAGAGAAGCAATAAGCGAATGAAGATGTGTGTAGGAATTTACATGAAGTGGGTTGATGGTAGAGGGTGGCTTGCATCTCCTCTGGCCCATGCCTAAGGGCCATGCCAAAGGTGCAGGCCCGCCAGGCGCGAGCACGCCCAATGGTGCTTTTAAAGTTAAAAGTCCTTTGTGGCCTCTGATTTGGTCTTGGGCTGGGCGAGCAGGGAGGGATCAGCTTCGCACTCCCTCGCCCGTTCAGAACATGTATTAGATGTAATAACAATAAACTAAAGGCCAGCAGATCTGAAACCTAGTGGCCATTTGGCAACCTATCAAAAGAACTGAGGCAGATCATGTTGTGATTGCCAGTAACCACAGGATTTCTGTTGCAATGCTGCTAAAACACCTCTGACATGGACAGTAGGAAGATACTGGACTAGGGATCTTGGGCTAACCGGGAGCCAATATATATATATATATTTTTTGAATACTACAAATATTGTTCTGTTTAATATTCTGTAATATTTTGGGGAATATTTTTCTTTTTGGCTCATAATTCCCAGGGGTGTGTTCAGTGTGCATATTTATCATCAGTAATAGAGAGGTACTGAGGGGAGCCAGTTGGTGCAGTTGTACCAGAGCCACATGGTGAAGGGACCTTCCCTGCTGTGTTCAAAAGTGCCCCCACTGTCTCTTTACTGCTGACGTAGGTGTGGCCTCCAACCCCCAAGGATTTTAACTCATTTTAGCCTGGCCCCGCTTTAGCCTCTCCAACAACTGAATCACTTACTGCCTCTGTATCAGAGGTTGGTGTCCTCTAACGTTTTTGGATCAAGGGTCTCTGGGGAACAAGAGGACCCTTATTCTGTTTTCTGGTGTTTTTTTCACAGGGACTACAGAAAGCTGAAAGAAATAAAGTGCTCATGGAACAGGAGGTCACATCCAAGTGGAGGTGAGGGGATAAAGAAACTGATTTGGATCTAGACTAAATTTTACCACTACTACTAATGCTTTATATAGCGCTACTAGGAGTATGTAACACTATATACGTCAGACACATTCCCTGCTCCACAGAGCTTACAGTCTAAGATAGACAAAAGAAGCCTCGAAGAGTTGACTTTTTAGTTACTGTCCCATCTTATTTTTCAAAGCAGGGTGGTTTGATTTTACATTCATTATCGTGTTCTAAACTGAACTAGCTGTGGATAAAATTCATCCATTCCTGTGTCTGGGTAATGCAGCAAACTCCATAACTATTTTAATATGCTTAATCTTCTGGAGTTGTGCTCTTTAGTGAGGAGATTGTTTTTTTTTTAAAAAAGGAGTTTTTTTTTGTTTAATTTTGTGTTTTTGTATTCCAGAAATGCAGTGAGTAACAGATTTCTATTCTAGAAAGACTGCAAATACTGTTTTTAACACCCACTTCTTCCAATCTGGCCCTATAAGAGAATCATTTTTGTGTAATTTTTTTTTTCCAAATGTATTTCTGACTTATCGCTCCCTTCCCATAAAATCATACCATTGTATTTTATTTTCCAACTGCTCCCCTCCCCCTCCCCGAAAGAAACTAGTCACTGTATCACCAAACATAATGCCTTGTTGCCATCACTTGTGTGAAAATCTGTGCAAATGGATATCTGCTGCTTGTACTAGTTTATATATATTGGGCATATCCCCATCCATGTTTACTCCACGACCGTAGTATACAGTTCAAGTTACTTTTTGTTTGTAAACCCACTGAAACATTGTTTAAGTATGTGTGTGCTTTTTTTGCACAAGCGCGATTTTAACAGATCTATTTCCTTAATGGGAGTTTAGTCCTATGCAAGTTCAGCTGTATTGTGAATAGCTTTTGTTTTGATACAGAACGAAGGAATGAATTCATTTTATGCTGTTTTGTTTGCTTCTTGCTGAATTGTGCAGGACTTAGAATTAATCTATGGCTAAGAGTTTGACTTGTTGATGAAAATTCCCAGTTAAGCCCTGAAGAGGGAAAAAATACCCACCGTTTTTTGGGGGGGTGGGGTGTTTTTTTTTTTTTTTTTTTTTAAATTGGATTAAAAGACTAATTGTAGATGTTTGTTTGAATCCCACCCACCCTCCCCAGGCTCAAACAGAAAAAGGTTTTTAAAGCTAGGCTAGTTTTACCTGGCTTAACATAAAAGCAGAATTTTAGCTGAATCCACAATTTCCCTTTTTCCTGAAACCTTTAGACAATTTCTCAACAGGTAAAATGTTCACAGGTACCTAGATTTTGTCACGGAATTATATCAGGATTTTTTTTGTACTTTCAGCTTCCTCTGAATGGGGACTGGTATTTGGCACCATGAGCCTCTATTCTTAATTACCTGTGGGTCCCCCTCCCTTTATTTTTTCACATGCCCTCCACACTCCCATCTGTTCTGCTGGGGGCCCTGTTCAAGGATTTCCTTCCAGAGCCCTTTAGTCACTAGAAGTCCCCCCTCAAGCAATCTTCTCCTTGTGTGCTGCATCCCACTCCTAGGCTGTGAATACTGTGACCACAGCCCTAGCCGTGCCAGGGAGCTGAAGACTGAAGTATTAGAAACATAGAAACATGATGACAGAAAAAGACCACAAGGCCCATCTAGTCTGTCCTTCCATAACAACAACTACAACAGTCCACTTTTTACCTTTAGAGATCCTCTGTGTTGGTCCCATGCTTTTTTGAATTCAGTTACTGTCCTCATCTCTACCACCTCCACTGGGAGACTATTCCACGGATCCACTACTCTTTCCGTAAAGAAATATTTCCGCATATCACTCCTGAATCTATCTCCCTTCACCCTCATCCCATGTCCCCTCGTCGCAGAACTTGCTTTCAATTGAAAGAGGCTCTCTCCCTGAACATTTATGCCACGGAGGTATTTAAACATCTCAATCATATCACCTCTATCCCGCCTTTCCTCTAAGGTGTACATATTAAGATCCTTAAGTCTGTCCTCATATGCTTTATAATGAAGACCACTAATCATCTTAGTAGCACCCCTCTGTACCGACTCCATCCTGTTCACATCCTTTTGAAGGTGCGGTCTCCAGAATTGCACACCATACTCCAAATGAGGTCGCCCCAAAGACTTATACAGAGGCATTATCACCTCCTTTTTTCTGCTAGCCATTCCTCTCCGTATGCACCCAAGCATCCTTCTAGCTTTTGCCGTCGCCTTTTCTACCTGTTTAGCTACTTTAAGATCATCGGACACAACTACGCCTAGGTCCCGCTCTTCTTTAGTGGACAAAAGTACTTCACCTCCTATGCTGTATTGCTCCCTTGGATTGCTGCAGCCCAAATGCATGACCTTACATTTTTTAACATTAAATCCCAGCTGCCAAATTCTAGACCATTCTTCAAGCTTAGCTAGATCCCTCCTCATGTTATCTACATCTTCCTGGGTGTCTACTTTATTGCAGATTTTGGTATCATCTGCAAAGAGGCAAACCTTACCCGACAGCCCTTCCGCTATATCACTAACAAAGATGTTAAAAAGAATCGGACCAAGGACAGATCCCTGGGGCACACCACTGGTAACATCCTTCTCCTCAGAGTGAGCTCCATTTACTTGTACTCTTTGTCGCCTCCCACCCAACCAATTTCTAACCCAAGCAGTAACTTTAGGGTCCATCCCTAGGGTGCTCAGTTTGTTTATAAGTCGCCTGTGAGGAACAGTGTCAAAGGCTTTACTGAAATCTAAATACACCACATCTAGAGCTCTCCCTCGGTCCAACTCCCTGGTCACCCAGTCAAAGAAATCAATCAGATTTGTCTGACAAGACCTGCCTCTGGTGAATCCATGCTGCCTCGGATCCTGTAATCCGCTGGACTCCAGAAACCTCACTATTTTCTCTTTCAACAGCGTTTCCATTTAATTTACTCACCACTGAAGTTAAACTAACCGGCCTGTAGTTTTCAACCACATCCTTACTTCCGCTTTTGTGTAAAGGCACCACATGAGCCTCTCTCCAGTCCTTTGGCACCACTCCCGACTCCAATGAGGCATTGAAAAGGTCAGTCAGTGGAGTTGCTAGAACGTCCCCAAGTTCCCTCAGTATTCTAGGGTGTATCCCATCCCGTCCCATCGCTTTGTCTACTTTGAGTTGAGCTAGTTTCTCACGAACACAGTCTTCTGAAAATTGTTCAAGATGTCCCTCGCTTCTGTTCTTATTTGTGGGTGTTTTCTGAGGTCCTGCTCCTGGTTTTTCATCTGTGAACACAGAACCAAAAATATTGTTAAGTAATTCCGCTTTATCCTTATCAGCTTCTACATATTCCCCCCCTGTACCCTTGAGTCTGACAATACCACTTTTGCCCTTCCTCTTCTCACTAATATATCTGAAAAATGTCTTATCCCCCCATTTTATTGCATTGGCTATTTCCTCCTCCTTTTGAATCTTTGCCTTCTTGACTACTTTGCTAGCTTCTCTAAGTTTTTCCAAATACAGATGCCTGGCTTCCTCTCTCTGTGATCTCTTGTATTTCATGAAGGCCTCCCTCTTTTTCTTCACTTTTTCAGCTACTTCCTTCGAAAACCATAGCGGTCTCCTGTTCCTTTTGCCTTTGTTTACCATTTTAACAAAAAGGTTGGTTGCCTTTAAAATACCCCCTTTCAGTTTTGCCCACTGTTGTTCTACATCCCCCAGCTGTTCCCATCCCACTAACGACTCCCTGAGGCATTGGCCCATCATCGCAAAGTTAGTCTTCCTAAAGTCTAAGATCTTCACCTTGGAATGGATTCTAACAGCCCTAGTCCTAATACTGAACCACACCATCTGGTGATCACTGGATGCAAAATGATCTCCCACTACAACATCAGAAACACTTTCACCATTGGTAAGCACCAAGTCCAGTATGGCCCCTTCACGTGTGGGGGTCTGTTACCAATTGCCTGAATAGTTCTCCCTGTAGAGAATCCAGGATCTCCTTACTCCTAGATGATACTGCAGCAGGAATGTGCCAATCAACATCTGGCATATTAAAATCTCCCAGCAGTAGCACTTCCCCTTTCCTAGCAATGCTGCGTATGTCTTCAATTAACTCTCTGTCCACCTCTTCCTCTTGTGAGGGAGGTCTGTATATCACACCAATGCAAATAGATTTCTCTTTCCCTCTTTCTAGTCTAACCCACAATGCCTCCTCTCTCCCTTTTAAGCTCTGTAATTCCAAAGCTTTAATAGTAGTTTTTACATATAGTGCTACTCCTCCTCCCCTTCTTCCTACCCTGTCCTTTCTGAATAAAGTATAGCCAGGTATAGTTACATCCCAGTCATGGTTTTCTGTGAACCATGTTTCTGTAACTGCCACTAAATCTAAGTCAGCCACTCCCACCAAAGCTTCAACTTCAGAGATCTTATTTCCCATGCTACGGGCATTTATACACACTGCTTTCCATATGTTACCCCTGTTACCCATTTCCATAAAGGTATTTGATGTATCACTTACCTGGGGGCTTTCTTCACCCATCCCCAACGAATCTAGTTTAAAGCCCTCTTCAGTAGATTAGCCAGTCTACTACCAAAGATGTATTGACCTTTCTTGGACAGATGGATGCCATCTCTGCTCTGCAACCCTTGGAACAGCATCCCATGGTCTAGGAAACCAAAACGCTCTCGAAGACACCATCCACGCAGCCATGCATTAATCTCCAGGATGCGAGCCTCTCTGCCTTGGCCTTTACCCTCAACAGGGAGGATTGAAGAGGATTGGTCTTATTGCATCGTAAAGCTTCACACTGCTTATGGCTTCTGTAGTGGTGGGAAATTTGATCATCAAATATCCTCTGTTAAATGGGCAGAACACCATTCACAAGCACTTCATATTAGCAGCTGGATGCTTTGTGCTTAGTTCATTCTTATCTTGCTAGACCAGTCCAGACAAATGGGTTATACTCCCCAGCTAGCAGGTGGAGGCAGAACATGGCTTCAAGTCTCATCACAATACTGAAACTCTGCTGACCTCACTACTAGACCCATTAATCAAGGGAAACAGAAAAAAAAAATCACACGGCTTCATCCACATTGACCTCTCTTCAGCCTTTGATTCTGTCATCCATAAAAATCTCCTTTCACAGCTCCAACTTATTGGCCTCAGATACAACACTACAATGGTTCCGATTCTAGCTGACTGACACCATCAGGTCAGAATCTGTTCCAAAACCTCCAGCCCTTTCAGACTTCTTCATGGCTTACCCCAGGGGTTCTGTATTATCCACCCTCCTCTTCAATTTTTTTATCTAGCCTCTATGCCAAATAATCCAAAACCACAACATCCTCTACCATCTGTACATCGATGACCTCTTAATCTAGGCGTCACTCACAATTCTCAGCCCCGACTACTCTGCAATTGGTCAAATGCCTCACAGCTGTCATCCAGTGGCTCACCGTCAGAACATGCACATCAGTCCTAACAAGTCGGAAAGTCCTTTGCAAAACGAAAAACCTCTTGTTTGTTTTTCCCCCATCTTCCACCATCAACTTAGCTAATCTAACTCTGTAAGTAGAAGAGCGAATAAAATATCTTGGCATAGTCCTGGACCAGAACTTAAACTTCCACGCACACATCAAACAAGTCACCAAGGCAGCTTACTTCCGAATGAAGACAGTACAAAATCTTCAACCCCTTCTGGAACCAGCTGACTTCAGAAATGTCTTTCATGCTCTCATCACCCCATTTCTCAACTATGCCAACATAATATACCAGGGTCTCCCAAAATCCACTTTGCTGTCCCTACAACTTGCACAGAACACAACTGCCAGAGTCATCACAGGTACCAGTTAACGAGCACACATCAGTCATAAAGCAACTTTACTGCCTCCCTGTCTTCGTGAGAGTCAAATATAAAGTAGCCATGACTATATATTTTTAAAGTCCTCCATGCCTCTTAGCAAACATCCTTCAACACCTCACTCTTGAACCTCTCAACAGATCAAGGAGACAGACCAGCCTCTACCTGCTAGCGGTCCCAGCTGCATTCCCTCGAACCAACACATCTACCTCCAGCAGAGACTTTGCATTCTACACACCCACCATATGGAACTCCCTCACCTTAGAACTTCGCTCTTCCAATGATGGAGAGTTTTGCTGCAAACTAAAGATTTGCCTGTTCCTGGAACACTTCAGTTCCGTTACGTAGCTTCCCACATTCATCTCCCCCCAACTCTGTTTAATGCACTGTTAAGTTACACATTATTCTCTTGTTAAGAACTGTTTAACTCATTTCAGTTATGTTCCATGTAAAGCTATACTCGTTCTTGTTCCCCTGTACAACATTAATGCTCTAGGATGCTCTTAAGGAGACGTACGCCTAGATCAGACCATAAGAGAAACCAGGAATCCCCCTGACTAGGGGACCTTGCCACAGAAGATCTCATTCCTGAGGCAGCAATGGGTGGAAGGGAGGGGGAGGAATTCCACCATCAGGATGCCTTTTTATGATCTGGTAAAAGTCTCAGCTAAGACTGTGGCCTCTTCTTGAGCCGCTCGCTATTTTCTTTGGTTGAGAATTTGGGCGGCGCATGTTTCCTCCAAAACTCGGCTATGCAAGCTTACTTTCAAGGGCAAGCTGCTGTTTGGGGAGGCTCTGGAAAAGCTGGTCAAAGACCTGGGGATTCTAAGGGCTCACAACTGTTGAAGGACTCTAAGCAAGCTGCTGCTCCCAGTGTCAGTGCAAGGACTATAAAAAGTTCTGGGGAACTCATTTTGCCCCTTTTATGAGTGGGGGTGTTACGCTCCAAGGGGGCAGCCCTTTCGGGGCTACAGAAGCGCCAGTAGGGGTTATTACTCCACCCTTCTGGCTCTTCCCAAAAAATTCCATTGAAGCAAGGCAGGCCCAGGCAGAGGTGGCGCCAGTAGTGGGATTGGTTACAAGAGTTTTTTATTCTGCCTGGGTCAGCATAACCGCTGATCAATGGACTCGAAGTAATCAGGGGAAGGATACATGTTGGAGTTTGCACACCCCCTCTCTGACACCTTTATGCAGTCACCTTGAAAGTCTCCAGCCAAGCGATGCATGGTCCAGTCTACTCCATGTCGCTTAATGGCCCTGGAAGCTGTGGTACTGGTTCCGAACAACCAATGTGGGATAGGTCAATACTCCATCTACTTCGTGGTGCCCAAAAAGGATGGGTCCTTCTGTCCTATCCTGGACCTTAAATATGTGAACCGCGCCATGTGAGTCCCTCATTTTTCATATGGAGACATTGCGCTCTGTTGTAGAATTTAGGAAGGGGTAGTTCCTCTTGGCCATGGACCTCACAGAGGCATTCCTGCAAATTCCAATATAACTGGACCATCAACAGTTCCTGAGATTTGCGATGCCGATGTGTCATTTTCAGTTATGGGCATTGTCCTTTGGGCTGGCCACCATTCCGTGCAACTTCTTACCAAGATCATGGTGGTGGTGGCAGCAAGGCATCTTAATTCACTCCTACCTGGACAATTTGGTTGATCAGGGCAGAGATGCAGGCCAAGAGTGCGGCGGCCACTCAGTGGTGGCTTTCCTGTAGAGCCTAGGTTGGGTAATGAATCTGGTCAAGAGTCAGCTAGACCCGGTCTATGTTCTGGTGTACTTGGGTACGCGCTTAGATACCAAGCTAGGATGCTTATATCTCCTGCTTGCAAGGTCACAAACTCCATTCCCATGTGTGGAGCTTCTTGAACATAACTGTACCCTTGACGTGGCACTACCTACAACTTCTGGGTTCCAAGGCAGCGGTGGCAGCCTTGGACCTAGTTCTGTGGTCAGGAACTTGCACGCAATCTCTGCAGTCTGCCCTACTCTCATGCTGGTCACCACAGCACCATCCAATGTCATGACAGTTGATTTGCCCGCTAACCACGAGAGCGCAGTTATCTTGGTGGCTGCAGCCAGATCACATGGCAGCAAGCATGCTATTGTAGCCTCTGAACTGGGTGCTGGTGACAACTGATGCCAGTCTCTCAGGCTGGGATGTGCTGCATTGAGTCACAAGTGATACAAGGGTTATGGTATCCGGAGGAGAGTTCTTGGTCCATCAACCAACTGGAAATGAGCAGTCTGTTCCAGTTCTTCCCGTGATTGCCAGGAGAGCAGTACACATCTGTTCCGACAACACAGACTGTGACGTACATCAACCATCAGGGGGGCACGGGCAGTATGACGCTGGAGAAGTTGATCCCTCTACTGCTATGGGCGGAGGAGGAGCATTTCATGTCTCTGTGGCTCAAATGACAGGAAAGGAGAATGTTCAGGCCGATTATCTCAGTCTGCACTAGTTAGACCTGGGAGAATGGGAGTTAAACATGGCCGTGTTTCACAACATAATGGTCCACTGTGTCGTGCCAGTTATGAATCTCATAACGTCAGCAGTCAACGCCAAGGCAGCTTGGCTCTTCAACAGGCGCAGGGAACCCATGTCTGAATGATTCAGTGCCCAGGCCCAGCTGTGGCCGATAGAGGGTCTGCTGTATGTCTTTCCTCTGTGGCCTCTCATAGGGCGTCTGCTGCAATGCATAGAAGCTTCCCAGGAACAGGCGATCCAGATTGGCCTCATTAACCGTGGTATGCAGATCTGCTCTGGCTGGTCTGACACATTTGTGGTGGCTCCCCAACAGTCAACCTGCTCTCTCGGGGCCCGATCTTCTTACCATAGGTGGATCGGTTCTTGCTTACAGCCTGGCTCTTGAAAGGGCATGGCTAAGGCATAAAGGATATTCAGCGGCAGTGAGATTTACCATGCCGAAATCTCATAAATACTCTACTTCTCTGGCCTATATTAGAGTCTGGCATATGTTGGATAGTTGGTGTGGGGACAGGGGGGCTCCAACCTTTTGCTGCCTCGCTTCCAGATAGCCTAGCTTTCTTGCAGGCGAGGCTGGACAAGGGGGTTGGCCTTGAACTCCTTGTGTATCCAGGTGGCTGCTCTCTTGTTACCGGGGATGGGTAGAAGGTTATTCCTTGGCAGCTCATCTGGACATGGTCCATTTCCTCTGGGTGGTGAAGCAGGTCTGCCCGCCCTTGTTAACCACAGTACCACTGTGGGACCTCAGCCTGATTCTAGCAGCCTTAACCGATGTGTCATTCGAGTCGCTGGCTCAATCCTCCCTGAAAGACCTCACTCTGAAGATGGTTTTCTTGATTGCTGTTTGCTCAGTGCATTGCATCTGAGTTGCAAGCCCTGTCTTGCTGAGCCCCCATTTGCTCCTCTCCAAGGAAAAGGTGGTTCTGCGGCCCCACCCAAACTTTCTGGCTAAAGTGGTATTGAGTTTTCATTTGAATCAGTGGTGATCCTGCTGGGCTGTTTGCATATCACAGAGATCGAGGAGGGCCGTTGGTTTCACCGGCTGGACATGCGCAGGGTCCTGTGACATTACCTGAAGCGGATGAAATCCATCTGTAGGTCAGATCATTTATTCGTCTTGTTTGGTGGCCCCCGCAAGTGAGACAGCCTCTAAGGCCTCGGTGGCATGCTGGATAAAGGAAACTATCGCCTTTGCCTATATTTTCAAGGGGAAAGCTGTTCCAAACTGTCTTAAAGCCTATTCCATGAGGTCACAGGTTGACCTCCTGGGCAGATCATGGGCTGGTCCTGCTGGTGGACATCTGTAGGGCAGCCACATAGTTGTCTCTACACACCTTTATGCGACAATACCGCCTAGATGTGCAAGCGTCTCAGGAAGCGCGATTTGGGGTGTCGGTGCTCCATGTCGGACTTGCGGTCTCTCCCATTCTTAGACCCTGCTCTGGTACATCCCACAACTACTGGACTGGAGGGACGATTAGGAAGGTGAAATTAGACCTTACCTGCTGATTATCTGTCTTTCCTTGAGTCCCTCCAGTCCAGTCCAGGATCCTCCCTTGTTTGGCAGTGATTCCTTGCTTTGGAATGAGCGTGTCCGGTTGATTGTACTGGAGGGCTCTATTAAGAATTCGATCATTTCTCTCACTGGGGCTCTTGTGGAAGGGGATTGGCAGATGGGCAAGTATGAGCCTGGCTTCTGTCTTTTTTTTTTTTTTTTTTCTCTGTGTATATAGTTTCTTAATGTTTTATTCAGGGACACTAACATTATTCTTTTCTAGAATATGCTGGAGGTTTTATTTCACATGTGTGACTAGCTATGTTCTTTAGGGGTCTGCTTTATCAACAGGATATGATTTCTGGTGCCTAAGGAGGGAGCTCTTCTACTGTGACATCAGAAATCTGACATGCTCAGTTTCTAGCTGCTGGTGGATGGAGAACTTCACAAGGACTGGACTGGAGAGACTCAAGGAAAGACAGAGAAGGTCTAATTTCATCATAACTAAGGTTACTTTCGAGTGTTTGTGCTAAACATCAGAAGTTACATTTTTTCATTTGAATAGCTTTTTACATGTGCCAGAAATATTCAGCTGTGCCAGAGATGTTACATACAGGCAAATTTGGTTGATTTTAAGTTGCCGCTTCCTGTGCTCTTTTTGGACATCCAACACTGATCTGGCACCAGAAGTCTTCGTTCTCGACTATTGATTTTTCTTTCTTCCCTCCTATTTAGTAACCTCTCCAACTCACTCTCCCAGTCCCAGTCCTTGGCTGTGGCCCACGTGCACAGCATGTTCAGAATACGGCAGTTGTGGAGCCTGTTTGGCACTAGGTGTTGCTGTTGGACAGGGACTTGAACTCCTTAAAATATCTCCAGCCAGTTAATTTTCTAATTCAGCTCTTCTAGTGTGGGTTTGAGTTTTTAATACATGGCAAGAGTTTCTGCCATGGGTGTAGTTGGGGGGGGGAGGGGCATGTGGTGGTGGTGCCCCCCCTCTTTAAATGTTGCAGGCACTAATGGTGAACTGGCCCCCCTGCCTCCCCTGCCTCCACTGGCAGAATGACTTCCTTACCCTTTGCACCCCCCCTACCCCTCCCCGAGTAAGAAGGCAAACTACTCAGATGGTTTTAATACATGGCAAGAGTTTCTGCCATGGTTTCTGCATGCTAAAATGTCGTCAGAAGATGCTTCATAGTATCCAATACTGGTTTTGAACCATCGACCGCTTAAATGTCGTCTATATCCTATTGCCGTATATTCTAGAGTGCCTGATTCTAAGTGTAATTTTTAAATTGTATTTGTTTAGTCTGTATGGTTTATACCAATGTTCAGATTAGTCAGTCTTCAGCCAATGGCAGCATAGGGTCCTTCTACTCTTTAATGATTAAAACATGCTGAACGACATAACGTTCTGTGTGCAACCCGAGCAGCCCACCAACACACGAAGGGGAACACAAGCAAGCCTGCTTTCAAGTCTCCACCCATTTCACAAGTTCAGTTTTGGGAATGCTGCGTGCTGTTGGTGTTTTGTCCCCTTCAACGCAGACTTCCTGTGGCTCTGGTTTTGCAATTGGTCAGCTGATGTGGTTTCCAGGTTGTGACCCATTTTACTCCTTTTTATATCTGAATGGTCATAACTCACCATTGCAGGATTACTATCTGCCGTTTTTAATTACCTTGTTTGGTCCTTTTATAGGTCATTACCTCAGTAAGCACTTTATCTGAGTAGCCTCATTTATTCATTCATACTTTGGAGTAGTAAATGCCAATTTTAACCAGATTGTATCCCTGTAATTTTCCACTCTTGGGCTGCCAAGGGTCTGATTGCAACCCTTGCTTCTTGAAACTGAACCCGTTTAAGATCATATTAGTGACCATCTGACCATACCTGATTTCTAATTTTAGTTGTACCGTTTACTCATTGAATGTTTTGCCTCCTGGTGACAGACGGGGGCTTGCAGAATGTTGCTGACCTTTACAAACTTGAATGTCTTGTACGTGTAACTAGGATTGCCCATGTCATCCGATAGGTGCTATGAATTATATAAAACTTTTAAAATGTGTTAGGACAGATATGTTGTAAAATATATTGAGTACTTTAATGGCTAAATTAAAAAAAGAGCAAACTTGCACAACAATCTCTAGTTTGTTTTATTTTAATGCATGGATTTTTTTTATCACAGTTTAGTAGTATCTGTGTATGGAAGGTTTCATTTGTATGCATTGCTTTGGATGATGGAGAAATTTTTTACCTGATGATGATTTTCTTCCCTTGAAACCGGCCAGGCCAATCCAGATAACTAGGTTTTGCTGTCTTGCTAGCAGGTGCAGGCAGACTTAAGCAACTTTTTCAAAGATAAAGAAGCAGTTTTATACAAAAGGTTTGACTCGGCGTTTAACTGCTATATGCTGCTTTAAACTTCTTGTCCTTTCTCTTTTATGTTAATACCAGCCATTGCAGCCAGTATTTTATTTACTGTGCTACTAATGTAAGTGGATCTTTCTGCCCGTGCAGATTTAGGAAATGGGGCTTTGTGGCGTGCAGAGTGTTTTTGTGATAAGTGCTTTAAAGTGTCAATGAATCCTTCTTGGTAATATTCTTCCGACTGTCCAAGGAATGACTCTTCAGTGTCTGCTTCCATGCTGCCTGCCAGCCCTGGGTCATCTCTCGGTTGCCATGACTGTTAATTGCTGAGTTCCCATCTAGAGTTCCTATTTATTTCTTTTTTTATTATGGATATACTGTGAAATAGAAAACAAACATCTTTCTCAGCTGGGCCATTGAGGGATACTGGCAAGTGGGAGGGAGTTCTGGTTATCATGCGGAAGGACATCTAGGAGGTAATTTTATAAAGTCATTCGACGTGTGTAATGTGGCTGTTTAATTGTCTTTTGCTGGTAAGCACTGCTGGGAGTGTGCTCTGTGCAGAGCATAGGCAGAGTTAGCAAGTACTGCATACCCTGATTGATAAGCTTTATGCGTCTGTTGGGCTTATGCCTGCTATAGAGCAAACATTGGTGTCTGCTGAGATAAGATCAACAACCAGTTTAGAAATATTCCCATTTGGTCCTTTTTTAATTTAATCATCAGATGCTCTACTTCATCATCCTTCTTATGGAAATTACATATTTAAAAATGCCTTCAACTGACATAACGATGTGTTTTGAATAAAGAACATTTTTTTAAGTTCTGCTTCTGGGTTTGAACTTGTTCACTTATTTGAGAATGATCCATATCTTCATTGAAATGTTTGTCATTTCACCTCCAGATTTCAGATTCAGCTAGCTTGCTTTACAAAAGTGGCTGTGGTATTTTTAAGCTTTCCAAATGACATTTCTTAAAGGAACAGTGGCCTTTCAAATTATCATGTACCAATCAATTTGTTGATTCATACCATTAGTTACCACTGATTGTAATATATATATCCAATGGTGCTCAGTTAATTCAATTTTGCCTCACGATTACCCCATAGAGCGAAGGGGGGAACATGATCCTGTTACAATGTAAGCATAAGATCACTTGTTCTGTTGCAAGAGTTTTTATTTGTAAACCGCACTGATACTGAAAAGCGCGGTATATAAGAGCCTGTAAATAAATAAATAAATGATCTATCACCCTCCATCTCGGATCTTCTTCAAAGGTATGCTGATATTGCATATGGTGTGAAACATCGGTGCTGATAATTAACCTCGAACAGCTCTTCCGTAAAAGAGTCCTTATGATATGTTTTTGTATGGCCCATATAATATTTATTACAGGGACTTAACAGGAGGTACACAACATAAGGGATAATGCAAGTTAGTGGTATAATATCTATTAAAAATTTTGATTGCCCACTGGTGTCTCCCATATGATTCCTTGTAGCATCAAATTGTACATCACAATCTTCACATGCATAATGTCCCACTCATTGTTCACCCTCCCGTTGATCTGTCCTCCAGGTTACTGATACTACTGACCATATCTCGTCGGTAGGCAATGATAGGTCACTGTTGAAAACATTCATGAGACTGTAACATTGGACAGAAGTTGTGTTGAATGAAAAGCTGATACACTCGTAGACCAAATAGAATACGGGAGCTCAATACCAATTTGTCAGACTTAGATTTGTCTTGCAATAACAACTCCCTTTGTGCATACAAGCTTTCGTATATGCCTTCTTAATGCTTATTGGTTATCCTCTGTGCACGTATACGTCACAATGGATGAGCTGCCCAGTAAGGGGAAGGGTGCCACAGACCGGAGCTATCTGTGGAAGTGCGCCAGAGCTACTAACTGGCCAGTACCTTAGCTGTGCAGCTGGGAGAAACTCTGAACCAGCCTCAACTAGCAGTCACTGCCTCAGCAGTCTGCTGCAAGCCTGCTAGCCTCCAGAAGGAGACCAGGCTCACTGACCACTCTAGCAGGGTTCAAGGAAAGGAGATTAGCAGGTACTTTTATGTTAAAATCTCTCCCCTTCTTTTTTTAAAGACAAAAGCAGCCTTAAGAATCAAACAGAAGGAAGATACTGTGTGCCTGGTTCTTGTTTCAAGTGGGTGAAAGGTGCTTTAACAGAACCAGCAGGTTGGTATGGAAACCTCTGCTTAACTAAACACAACCAGGCTGGGTGTTAAGTTTTATTATAAATAGTGTTCTCTGCTATCTTTTGCTAATTATGATTAAGGTTTGCTCTGACTGTATTTCCAGGGTGTGTACTGTTTCATTTCTCTTTAAATAAATAAATAAATAAATAAAACCCAGAAAACACAAACTGCAATCATTTTAGCTGTGTTTTTTCTAAATTCAAACAAAGTTCTGAGATCTACTTACCTGTTCCTGCCCTCAGTGGCACTGTATCATTCTGCTTTGGTGATATATCATTTAGGCTTATTCTTTGCTAATATCTATAGGTGTGCATTAAACTGCTTGCCGTGCCACTGATCCTTCAGACTGCATCATTGCCAAGTTACACAGTAATTTTAGAAAAATTAAGATTTGGTTTGTTTTGGATAGTTTTGTCTCATACCAAATGTTTATAAAATGTATATTGGTTGCTGCAGATACAGGAGTAAGTAATCGCTGCAGGCGAAGCGCATCCAAGCAGAGCTTAAAAAGGCATATACGAGTGTATCAGCTACGAGTGTTTATCCACCCCCCCCTATTTTGCTGGGGAGTACTTAGTATGGCAGCATCCAGTTCCTGAGCGGTCCTCCAGTTTAGTCCTCCACATCCAGGTAGTGCACCTCCTCCTGCAGCATGGAGACTGGACCAATCAGAATCTTGCCATCCCAGGATGTATGCTGCTGGAGCTCCCATAAGCCCCCAGTGTGTCCAGTCTCCTTGCAGCTGGAGGACGTGTGAGCCTGGCACTGGGCTCACTTTAGGACTAGATTGGCAACACTAGTTAGGTTTTCTATTTTATTTTGGGGAATTCTTTACCTTTGTTTGTTTGGGTTATTTGTGGAGTCATGTCTCTTTAAAAAAAAAAAACGAACAGAAAAGAGGAACGAGGAATCAGCCGAGCCCTTCCCTGCCAATCTGCCTCTGTCCTGACTGTGCGGATCTGAGTGCAGGCTGCAGTTTCTAGGATCTCTCCTCCTAGACGGCACGGAGGAGAGATCAGGCTAGCGTAGCGTCACTTCCTGCTCTAAGGGTTTGCAGGATGAAGATCGTGCGCGGCATCACTTACCCGAGCTCGGGTCCCTCCAGCTCCATTTTTTGCAGGAACAAGGCAGGACGGCGGTATCCGGCTGGGCGCAACTTACCAGCTGAGTAAGTCATTTAATTTTATTCTCCCTCGGTCGGTCGGCATTGAGCTCTGCGGCTTTCTTTGCATCGTGGGATTTTCGCGCCTTTTTGTGACTAGCTGCAATCGCAGCCATCTTGTGGCGTTCACGCGCTGTGTGGGGGACCGGCCTGCCGCGTGCACTGCGGCGTGTGCTTCTCTTTTCGGGCATTTTTGGAGTCGGGTTAGTGTTGGCTCATCCTCCACTCTTCTTTTTTCTTCGTTGCTTCCATAAAAAAAAATAAAAATACACAAAAAAAGTCGGACTTTTTTTCTTTTTTGCTTGCCTTCTGCCTGATAGTTTCTCTCGATCTCTGCCCCTTTGGAGCTAGCTTTTTGGTTAATTTTGTTGTAAGCCGGTTTCATGGCCTCTAGGCCACAGTGTGTGGTCTGAGGGTCCCATATGGGGACGGCCTCTGAGTCTGGGATTTGCAGAGTCTGCGCTGCTGTGTCCTCCGAGGTGGAACAGCAAATGGAGGGCAGAGCACTTAAAGACCCTGTCGATCCTGCGGAACCGGTGGGATCAGAGACATCTCCAAGATCTCCAGCGGCTTCGCCTCCGGCTACGCCTGTGGGCTAGTCGGGATCGAAGCCGGCCGGGGCGGAGAAATCTTTGGGGGACTTCAACACAGATTTTGTGCTCCTTATGCATCAGACTTTCCGGTTGGAGCGTCTTGGGAAGTTGCCTGAGGCCTTGGCAACGCCGGCACCTTCGCCGTCTCCTGTAGGAGAGGATGTGAGAGGGAGTACCCCTAAACCTGCCAAGCGGCTGCGGTCTGCGGAAGTCCAGCAGGTGGATATGGAGTGGCAGGAGGATGAGATGGCTGAAGCTGAGCAGGAAGTCATTGACTAGCTTGAGGAGGGAGAGATTCCGGACCCCAAAGATCAGGCTAGGATCATTAGGGTGTTTCTTAAAGAGGAGCTCGTTCCCCTGATTACGGAATCTCTCCAAACTTAGTCTCGCTGTGGCGCGTCCTGTGGAGGAGGACGGGCTGGAGGATCCCCTTATTCAGGCGGTCCGAGAGCCTCAAATGGTGTTCCCAGTACACAGGGTTGTAGAGCAGATGATTCAGACCGAATGGGACCAGCCGGAGTCGGGCTTGAAGGGCATTAGAACGATGAACTGGCTCTATCCATTGGCAGACAAGGAAAGGTTCCGGTCGCCACGGGTTGATGCGGCGGTATCGGTGGTCACCAAGAGGACGACAATTCCGGTAGAGGGCAGTACTGCCCTTAAGGACCCACAAGACAAAAAGGTAAACGGTTTATTTATTTATTTTATTTAGACAGTTTTGTATACCGCCTTATCCTTCAATCAAAGCGGTCACAACACAATTGGGGGATACATTTAACACGCGGGGATATGAGACACATACACTAATACTTACAGGGAACATGGGCAATGGAGGGTTAAGTGGCTTGCCCAAGACCACAAGGAGCACCTGTGGGACTAGAAACCCCAGTCCTTCCGGCCCAAGGTTGCTGTCCTCTAGTGGGATTTGAACCCCCGGCCTTCCGGCCTGAAGTACCTTGCCCCAACCACTAGGCTACTCCTCCCTAGTTTGTTGAAGCAGGCCTTTGAGACCAATGCTCTTTCTTTGCAGGCCTCTATTTGTGGGGCCTGGGTGGCAAGAGCCTGTTTGCGATGGTCTCAGCGCTTGCGTCAGGACCCTCGTTTGGATCAGCAGGGGCTGTTGGAGGTCACCCGATTGGAGTCTGGGTCGGCTTATTTGGCGGATGTCCATTATGACTTGATCAGAACCTTAGCAAATAGAGCGCTTCGCTGCCACCAGGGACGCCATCCTATCTGGCTTCACAATTGGGCGGCCGATGGGTCGTCTAAGTCCCGCCTCAGTAAGCTCCCCTTTAAGGGCAGGTGGTTGTTCGGTGACGATCTGGATAAGTTGGTGAAGGACTTGGGGGAGTCTAAAGGGGGCAGGCTGCTGGAAGATAAGCCTAAGCAGAATAGAAGTTTGCCTGTCGCCCAGGGCTCCTTTCGAGATTTTCGTCGGTTCCACTCTTCCCGCCTCGGGGGTGGACAGCGTGGAAGGTTTAGTTCTTGGTCCCAAGGCTTTAGGGGATTTCGAGGAGCAGGTAGAAGTTTCGCATCAGCTTCCTCCTCGTCCTCTTCCTTTAGCCGCAAGCCACAATGAAGCGAGGAGTCCCAGGGGGGAAATCAAGTGATTGGGCGACGCCTTCAGGACTTTCTTCCTTCCTGGGTCCAGGTAACCTCAGACAAATGGGTGCTGGAGATAATCCGAGAGGGCTATGCACTGGAGTTCGCCTTCCCGCTCAGGGGCTCGTTTGTCCTCTCGCCCTGCAGAGGTCAGCAGAAAGAGCTGGCAATTCGAGTAACGTTGGATCGTCTTCTGGCTCTGGGGGCGGTGGTGCCTGTCCTGGGGGCAGAACGTGGTTTCGGTCGTTACTTCATTTATTTCGTGGTGCCAAAGAAGGACGGGCGTGAATCGTGCTCTCCGGGTGCCTCATTTCTGCATGGAGACCTTGAGATCCGTCATAGTGGCGGTGCACCAAGGAGAGTTTCGGACGTCTCTGGATCTCAAGGAAGCTTATCTGCACATTCCGATCAGAGCAGCTCATCAAAAATTCCTGAGGTTTGCGTTCCCGTGGGGACATTACCAGTTTCAGGCGCTGCCGTTTGGGTTGGCTACGGTTCCCTGGGTCTTCACCAAGGTCATGGTAGTGGTGGCAGCGGCCTTACGGAAAGAGGGTGTTCTGATTCACCCTTATCTTGACAACTGGTTGATTCGAGCAAAGTCCAAGGTAGAGCGTGCGAGCCACGGACAAGGTGGTGGGCCTGCTACAGAGACTCGGCTGGGTAGTCAACTTGCAAAAGAGTCAATTGCTTCCTACTCAAGCCCTCGAGTACCTTGGGGTTCGCTTCGACACAGCGAGAGGTTTGGTGTTCTTGCCGACTCGTCGCGCTCTGGCCTTACGCCAGCTTGTTCGCAAGTTTCTAGGAATCCCCGCGCCCTCCGCTTGGTGGTACCTGCGGCTACTGGGGACCATGGCGGCGACTCTAGAGGTAGTTCCGTGGGCCAGATTTCATATGCGGCTGTTACAGAGAGCGCTTCCGAGTCGCTGGTTGAACCAGTCGGATTCCCTGAACCGACGGTTGCCCTGCCCGAGGCGAGTTCGGCAATCCCTGCGGTGGTGGCTATTCCCGAGGTCGCTGCAAGCGGGTTTGCCCCTGGAACAACCGGTTTGGATCCCTCTGACAGATGCGAGTCTGACGGGCTGGGGAGCCCATTGCGAGGGTCGGTACGCGCAAGGGGTTTGGTCAGCCCGAGAAGCTTCTTGGTCAATCGTCTCGAGTTGCGGGCAGTGCGGCTGACACTGCAGAGTTTCGAGAGTTCGCTAACAGGCCGGGCGGTGCGAGTACTCTCGGACAATTCGACGCCACCATCGCCGAATTGTCCATCTCAACAGGCAGGGCAGTACAGGCAGTCTAGCCATGGAAGAGGAGTCGGAGAAGTTGTTCGAGTGGGTGGAGCCTCGTCTAGTGGCTATTTCAGCGGCGCATATCGCGGGCAAAGACAACGTGATGGCATATTTTCTCAGCAGAGTGCGAGTGGACACCGGCAAATGGGAGCTTCACCCGCAGGTGTATGGGTAAATAGTTTGCAGATGGGAGGCTCTGGTAATGGACCTCATGGTGACCTTTCACTCGGCATAAACAAGCAGGTTCTTCAGCAGGCAAAGGGAGCGGATGTCGGAAGGCATCGACGCGCTCATTCAGTCTTGGCTGGAGTCCGGTCTCCTCTGTCTTTCCACCGTGGGCTCTGATCGGCCGAGTGGTGCAACGGATAGAAGCGCATTGTGGCAGGGTCTTGCTTGTGGCTCCAGATTGACCCAGATGTCCCTGGTATGCGGATCTGGTGCGTTTGCTTGACGGAAGGCCGTGGAGGCTTCCTCCCTTAGTGGATCTGTTGATTAAGGGGCCGCTGCGGATGCCTCAGGTGGATCGGTTCTCGCTTACGGTCTGGCCATTGAGAGGGCTAGGTTGAGGAAGAAGGGTTATTCTTTGTCGGTAATTGCCACCATTCGCGCTAGGAAATCCTCGACTTCGCTCACGCATGTCCGAGTGTGGCGGATTTTTGAGGACTGGTGTTCTAGGCATCGTGTTCGGGCGGCGACGGCTTCGGTGCCCGTAATACTCAGTTTCTTGCAGGATGGTTTTGACAAAGGGCTTCCAGTTCCTTGAAGGTGCAGCTGGCGGCACTCGCATGCTACCGGGGCAAGATTCTGGGGAGTCCGCTGGGGGCGCACTCGGATGTTCAACGTTTTCTTAAGGCAGTATTCAGGTTGCGTCCCTCGCGCAGAGTGTCGATACCCCCGTGGGACTTGAATCTGGTGTTGCGGGCCTTGGTTCAGAAACCCTTTGAGACGCTCAACCGGGCGTCCATTAAGGATCTAACGCTGAAGCCGGTTTTTCTGGTGGCCATTTGTTCAGCGAGGCGGATTTCAGAGTTGCAGGCTCTGTCGTGTAGAGAGCCTTTCTTGTCTTTTTCTAGGGATAAAGTGGTTTGAGACCTGTGCCTTACTTTTTTTGCCCAAGGTAATTTCCCCGTTCCACTTGAATCAATCCGTTTTTCTGCCGGTATTTGGCTCGGAGGCAGAGGGTGCTGCAGGCCGGGATTTGCACCGTTTGGATGTGCGACGAGTGCTGCGTCGGTACCTCGCGGTTTCGGAGACGTTCCGTAAATCTGACCGGCTGTTCGTGCTTTTTGGCGGAGTCCGGAAAGGGGAAGCAGCAGCGAAGGCTTCTATTTCCAGGTGGATTAAGGAGGCGATTGCCTCGGCGTACCTTCTGCAGGGGAGTGCGGTCCCACTAGGGTTGCGAGCTCACTCTACTAGAGCGCAAGCGACGTCCTGGGCAGAACATAGTCTTGTTCCGCCTGTGGAGATTTGCAGGGCGGCAACCTGGTCGTCTCTTCATGCTTTCAGTAGACACTACCGGTTGGATGTGTTGGCCGCTCGGGCTGCTAGTTTTGGTTCAGCGGTGTTGCGCGCCGGTTTGCAAGGTCCCGCCCGGTGTTAACTGCTCTGTTACATCCCGGATGTGGAGGACTAAACTGGAGGACCGCTCAGGAAATAGAAATTACACTTACCTGGTAATTGTAGTTCCTGGAGGGTCCAGTTTAGTCCTCCGTCCCGCCCAAGAGACAGGTCTGTTAGTGCGGCGCGCTTGGTGTATAGGAGGAGAACTTTTTAAGCAAATTTTTCGGGCCCTTTGGTGGGATCCTTCAGCACTTTCCTTTCTTGTCGCCTGTTCTGTCCGTGTTTGTCGGTGGCTGTGTCTGCTTCTTCGTTCCGTTGTCGGGGCGGAAGCAATGTGCAGGGGTCTGGCTTCTTCGTTTGGGGAGGGAGTCAGGTTAAAGTTAAGGGGAGTAAGTTAATTTATAGTTGAGGTGTTTTTACTTGACTAATGTGTTGCCTCTTTAAGTCTGCTTTGTTACTAGTTCACTGGGGGCTTATGGGAGCTCCAGCAGCATACATCCTGGGATGGCAAGATTCTGATTGGTTCAGTCTCCATGCTGCAGGAGGAGGTGCACTACCCGGATGTGGAGGACTAAACTGGACCCACCAGGAAATACAATTACCAGGTAAGTGTAATTTCTATTTTCTGAATCTGTAAAAGAAGAAACATGAACCATGACCTAAAAGGGTACTGCTGGGATGTGTGTGTATGCGTGCGCGCAGACCTAGACTGACAATATAAGCCATGTTTTAACTTGCCTAGACAGTGGTGTAAGTTGTAAACGGGGTCCCCCAAACAGGACAGGGGGGTATTGGGCCTGTATTTCCTCTCTCCCTCTGACTCCCCTGCAGTGCAGCAGAAGTATTACTTTAAATGAAATTTTCTGCACTGCCTCCTGTCCCTGCTTATAAGCAAGACTTTTCTTGTACAGTAACTATTATTTCCCATTGCTGGGTTGAGGTCTTGTGTCAACAGCCACAAAATTTTACATATTAGATCAGGGGTCTCAAACTCAAATTGCTTTGAGGGCCAAATGAGGACTTGTAAAGTAACCCGCGGGCCGCATAAGACGCGGGGCCTCATTTGCATAAATATTTGCATAATGTTACCATACAAAGCGCAGACGTTAATGATGCACATTTCCCAGAGCTGACATTTCCAGTTAATAAATTCAAAATAGATATTTTTCTACCTTTTTGTGCATTTTTTTCAGTTGCAATTGTTCCAGCCACTTTCTTCTGGTTTCTTCATGTCTTCTGCTAACTCTCCGTCTGCTGTCCATTTGTCCTTTCTTCGCTTCTAGTTTTTTTTTCCATTCTCTCTACATCTGCTTTAACATACTAATCTTTCTCCTTTTGCTCCTTTCTCATTCCTATTTCATCCACTCAAATTTTACCCCTCCATCCTCAATCACCACTTACTCTCCCAATACCCAGCCAATTGTAGATTTGTCTTCCCTCCCACACAAAATATTTTTCCCCTCTCCATTTCACTCTCCCAGCCCCATCCCATTCTAATCCTCCCCCAATATCAGCTCCCTTCTAGTTCCAGCCCCACCCAGCATCCGCTCCCTTCTAGTCCCCACATCAGCCCATTTCCAGTCCTATCCTAGCCCCACCATCAGCCCATTTCCAGTCCTAGCAACCCCCCCAGTCCATTACCATTTCTAGCCCCCCCATAGCCCATTACTTGTCCTAAGCCCCCCAACAGTCCACTTCCAGTCCTAACCCACAAATCATCCCACCTCCAGTCCTAACCCCCATCTGCCCATTTCCAGTCCTAGCCCCCATCATAGCCCATTACCAGTCCTAACCCTCCTCCCTCCCGCTGCCATTAGCCCACTTCCAGTCCTAACCCCCCATTACCCCATTTCAATCTTAGCCCCTCCATAGCTCATTACCAGTCCTAACTCCCCCCATTAGCCCACCTCCAGTCCTTCCTAACCCCCATCAGCCCATTTCCAGTCCTAACCCCCCCTTCCCCCCCCATCAGCCCAGGTAAATAAAAATAAAAAAACCCAAAAAACAAAACCCTGGCTTCTGCTGCTGCCGCCGTGGCAGCGGCAGAATCAACTGTCAATTAAAAAAAAAAACCTGGCGGCTGCTGCAGCCGTGGCAGCGGCAGAATCAGCTGTTCCGCGGCCCCTTCCCCTCTGTCTGGAAGAGCCCTGAGTCTGCTCCTTTAGCGGTGAGCTTTTCAAGCCGCGAAGAGTATTTCCCTCTCGCGCTGCTTGAAAAGTGAATAGGTTTAAGCAGCGCGAGAGGGAAATTCTCTCTTCGCGGCTTGAAAAGCCCGCCGCTAAAGGAGCAGACTCAGGATTCTTCCGGGCAGAGGAGAAGGGGCCACAGGACAACTGATTATGTCGCTGCCATGGCTGCAGAAGTAGAAGCCAGGTTTTTTAAAAATTGACAGTTGATTCTGCCGCTGCCACGGCGGCAGCAGCAGAAGCCAGGATTTTGTTTTTTTGTTTCCCTCTGTCGCGGGCCGTACAAAGTTCTCTCGCAGGCTGCGTGTTTGAGACCCCAGGATTAGATGACAGTCACTGTCTTGGTCAGTTTGAGAGGACCAGAGCCCCTGTACAAGAAGCCTCTTGATCAATATCAGGCTGAAGTCCAGGGTGATCTGCCTGACTGGAGAGATTTTGGTCCCTCCTGGAGGACAAGGCCATCTGTACTCGGTGGTAGTGCACATTGTCAAACAGGGTGACACTTGCAATGCTGAGGTGGCTGAGCTCTGCCACTGGACAGTGGCTTATCTAGTGACTCTTTCAGCTGTCCACATAACAGGCATCGACAACGTGCACTGGAGTCAGATGGATCCTGGCCAGTGGGAACTCACCCTGGCATGCTTGTCCTCATTGTACAGAGGTGGGGCCTGCCAGTGTTTGACCTGATGGCCACTCTGAGGAATGCTGAATTGTAGAACACCTTCAGCCGCAGGAGGGATTCACAGGCAGCAAGCCTAGATCTGCTTCAGAAGTGGTTCCAGGAGGGGCTTCCCCCCCCTCCCTTTCCCCTATAACCCTTGTGAGTCTAATTATATACAGAACTCTGTCTTGCCTGTGTTTGGTCATTCTAGTGATGCTAGATTGGCCGCTCAGGCCATGGTACATGGATCGCTTGCATCTATTGGTGGTTCCCTTGTTTTGCTACCTTGGAGAGGACTTTTTGCCAGAATCCTCTGGTCGTGGAGGATTTTGTTCCCTTCTAGCTTATGGCCTGGTCCTTGAGAGGCCTAGAGGACCTTTACTTTCCTAAACTATGTAAGGATCTGGAGGGTCTTCAAGAGATGGTGTTCCCCTCAAGATGTAGAGTCCAAAAAAGCGGACATGGTCATTGTTCTGTCCTTCCTACAGTATGGGTTGAACCAGCATTTAGTTGTGAACTTTCTCAAGGTTCAGACAGAGCCATGTGACCCTTGCATGGGTGGGTGCAGGGTGTGTTCTTAGTAGCACATACTGTCCTACTCTCTCAAAGGAGTGAAATAGATCAAGCTCCCATCCCCCGTGCATCCAGTTGTTCCTCAGTGGAGTCTTTGGTGTTTTGAAGGTGCTGAAGGGTCCCTGCTACTATTACTACTGATCATTTGTATAGCACTATAAGGCTTATGCAGTGCTGTACAGATACATGTAAAGATGGTCCCTGCTTTTCAGAGCTTACAATCTAGTCAAGACAGAAAATAGAACTAAGGACAAGGAAACAACTAGGGAAGGTAAGGAGACACATAGAAGACTGACAATTCTGACAAAAGCAGCCTCAAAGTGGTGAGTAAGCATGGATTTGAAAAGGGCCAGGACTGACATTGGCAGTAGAATAAAAGGGCATAGACAGAAGCAGTCCATCAGAAGAGCGGGGTTCATGAGGAGGGGTGTAGGGAGAAATGAGAGAGGAAAGGTAGTGAGGAGCAACAGAATGTGTGCTGGATATGGAAATAGATAGGGAGCCAATGAAGTGACTTGAGAAGAGGGGTGTTATGTGCATTGTCATGCCCATAGCCCCTTACAGCAGTGTGGAGGGGCGTGCTTGTTATAGCAGATTCCACCACTTCAGCAATGTGCCTGACTGACTGACTTTGAAGTGCACCATGGGAAAGGTAGTCCAGTCAGGTTACACTTGACTTTTAGGCAGAAAAACACTCTTTTTGTAGTTGGTCGAGAGTTAAGGCATTGACAGAATTTATTTATGAGGTAAACGTAAATAAGGTTCACAAATTGTCACCTATTGGATTTCTTCTCCAGGATAATATTTAATACAACAGGATATAACTGAACTTAAGCACAAACATCTTGTAATGTCTTTCAATGCAAAGCAGAAAGTCCTTTCCATAGCCACTGCTAGCAAACGTGCCTAGCAGTGCTGTTTAAAACAAAACCAAAAATATCAGCTTCACATAAACAGCTCTCTTTTCTGTTCCAAAATAAACTTCTTAAATCCACCGTGAGTACGGCATAAGCTCTGCACTGCACTGCACTGACTTCAGCTGGTCAATGAGCAAACAGTTAAGCAGCTGCAGACATTCTCAGCACAAGTAGTTTCCTTTTCAAAGAATGTTTTCACTTCACATACAGGCTCTCCAGGGTACTGGACTCTGGAAGGTTCCCTTATGATGTATTCCCTCTCAGGACTTCCTTGTGCTTGGCAGTTTGGCATAAAGAATAGTCCATGTAAGAATCATCCTCTTCCAGAACTAATTCCTGTTCTCTTAGCTGCATGGGTTCTACTTCTGGCTCAGAGGGCTTAGCTGACCGCCTCCCATCAAGACAAGCGCTGTCTCTGGCAAATCTGTAATGCTTCCCATCAGACAGGCTTCCAAAACTCATACCTGGGTCAAGGCTTGGTTCAGTGGTTCCTCCCTCATATTCTGGCCAGCATGTATCTGAGCTTCCCTGTCTTGTCCTCCAGCGTGGGCTCTTGGTTCTCAGGGCTTCAGCTCCATTTCTCCTCCTGTAGGCATTCCTACTCCTCCTCTCTCCTCCTGAATCTTCTGTCCTAGCTTTAAACCTCCCAGGCTCTAACCCTGCCCTTTCTCCTCTCAGGTGTTGTAAATCAGTCTGCCTCTTGGTAGCTGAGTAATTTGGAAAGTCAGTGACGTAAGGGTTCCTTACTCTGAGATTGCTTTCCCCCTCCTTCTCACCACTAGGGACACTCTGCAACCTATTGCAGCCTGGTATAATCTGGTTTCTAGGTACAACTGAGGTTTTGTATCTCTGACCTGGCAATACAGGTCCGTTGATAAGGGTAAATTCCCCCTCTTTATCCTTGTTTCCTGGGCCCTGATAAGCTTCCTTTTCACAGCATATCTGTTTTGTTGAAACTACTTCAGCACTAGTGTCACCTGCATGTATGTAAGTCTTTTCTGCTAACATTGCAACTACTTTCTGTTGGTATTATTTATACCCTCTCACACTTCAACGTATCAAACATTGTGCTAACATATTGAACCTATATATGAGAATTGTAGCTCCCCTTGCTCACTTATGGGACCCGGAACCTACAACCAAAGGTAAGATATTCCTTGAGTTAGACATCTCCATGTTGGAAACGCCGCGATAATGCAATAAGTGCCTGATAACATACTTGTAGAGTATACAACTCACTAGTTAAAGCTGTTATAGAATATACGTGAATATTTTGACTGCTATCTGTGGGATTACCATTTTCTTTGAATACCTAACCTTTAGATTCACTATGCTTTCAGACATGTTTTCCATGCTGGCAATGCTATTAATTCATGTAACACTGTCACTACAGCTCACCAACTAGATTTGAGTAGTAATTTGTAGCTCACCCACACCTAGTCACCACACTTGCAACCCATCAGTCGCATTTCTCCTACACCTAGTGTTCACCCATTCCCTATCGCAATGCCAGACCTGATTCCCTTCATGTTTCTATATTGCCTGGTCTAATCCATCATCTGTTCTGAAACCTTTTCTCAACAACAAGGCCTGATTTCCACCATACATGGCTATGGCCAGATAGGGCAGTGAAGAAAACTCCATGATCTGACCACAATACCACGGCTCTTTAGGTCTCTGGTCCATCAGTAGTGAGAGACAGGCAGAGAGTAATACAGAACACAATCACACACACACAAAGTGCTATTTTCTTTGAGCTCAGAGGGAAGACGGCAACAGACGGTCTATGGACACGCATAGTTCCACGCCTGCTGAATTCAAATTTCTCCTCCTAAAAGCTCCTTTTTATTAGAGAAAAAGAGGAAGTAACAATCATTTATTATAACCATGAAATAACACAAGGTGTTGCCAAAGTTCTTTTTACAGAGTAAGATCTGATTACAGTATATTAGATGAAATTTATAATTGCAAAAGTTGCAAAAATTATGTTGTCAGCAGGGACTTCCAGCTGACTGTACAATGAACTTTATGCTTGCACAGTTCATAGCCTATGTTCTTTTTGCTTGTGTTAACACTGTTCCATCTATGTTAAAGACGGTTACAGAGAACTCATGATCATGACATCCTATTCTATTTAAAAGGAAGTAGGTGAAAAGTCAAACTTCTAAACACATTTTGTATCAAGAAATTCATCCATCTTCAATTACATATTGGGGATTCTGGTATCCCTTTATCTGTCCATTCCTACAGGCAGGAAGATGTATTCTCCACTTCGAGGCTACCACGTTTTGCAAGATACAAACATCTTTCATATTGAATGCCAGTCCCCAGGAAAGGCCTCAGATTGAAGCCCCCAGAGGAAAAATATCTAACCCGTATGCTCATAAATGTGCGATCTATCCAGAACAAATGGCCAATAATTAGTGCCTACGTTGAAAGTCATAAGTTAGACATGCTCTTTGTTATGGAATTATGGTTCACCGACACTGACACAGTACTCACAAGTCAGCTAAAGCTCCCTAGCTACGATCTCTTTAACTGCCTGAGAACTAGCAAAAGAGGTGGAGGCATCTTTCTCATGGTCCGATCTGATCTTCAATTCCAATACCTTATTTCACACAACTCTAACAACCTGGACGCCATCATTTATTTTATTTATTTATTTATTTTTATTATATTCTCTTATATACTGCGCTATTCTGCATCAGTGCGGTTTACATTGAACAAACTGAAATTACATTGAACAGGGCATTATAACTTGGAGATAACCCTCCATAGCCCATGTTCCCTGTAAAATAGTTAAGTGGCTTGCCCAAGACCACAAGGAGCACCTGTGGGACTAGAAACCCCAGTCCTTCCGGCCCAATGTTGCTGTCCTCTAGTGGGATTTGACCCCCCGACCTTCCGGCCTGAAGTACCTTGCCCCAACCACTAGGCCACTCCTCCACTCCTCCATGATTGCAAATAAGCACCTATCAACAGTCGTATGCTATCGAGCCCTATCCACATGTGCTGATGACCTCACCATAGTCCTTGACCTAGCATGCAACCAATCAACAAAGAGTAGACCACTTTGACTGCTAGGCAATTTCAACCTCCCTGCGCTATCAATGAAGCACTCCATGTCTTTTCTTGATGCGATGTCTTCACTAAGCTATGAGCAACAAATATATCTCCCTAACCACACTAAAGGAAACACATTGGGCTTCATCTTCGCACCCTTATCCAAGTTTGTAGCCAGGAACCGTGACTAACTGTAAGTCATACCAATGCCATGGTCAAACCACAAGACCATTTTCTTTCACATCCCCCCTCATTTGCAACTGACCTTGGTACTACTTCAACTGCTACTCCACCACCAGTTTGTTGCTTTAGACCTTTCAATAAAGGAGCATTCCTTGAAGATATTGATACCTAACCTTTAATACTGACACTGCTGAGCTTGTTGAGCTTATACACACATGGAATTCCTTCCTAAGCAAAGCTGCACTCCTACCACAGCCTATGGGACCCACTAAAAGGATTCATACAGCCATTTGGTTCACAGCGGACCTATGTAAGTCCCTGTTACACCTCAGGATATTTGAGTGGAAATGGCGCCACTCTAGACTTCCCCAAGATCACATATACATGAGGACCCTACAAGAATACTGCAGTGCAATTAACCAGAGAAGAAAGGAATACCACACCAATATCCTTATGCGCTCCCTTAATGAACCCTGTTTTTAGCTTTTTGGAATCATTCAGGCCCTCATAAAGGAAACGACAAAGCAACATACTGAAGGCAATACCCCACCCATAGGACTTTGCTACCCACTTTCATAAAGAAAACAATAGGATGCTCCATAAAATAGGAAATCCTTTTGCAGGCAATCCTCATAGTGAAAACAACAACAACCCTGTGCTAAACTCCTTTCACCTGTACTTGGCTGAGCGCATCAAGGACATAAGAGAGCTCAACTCTACCACCTCATCAGCAGATCCATGTGTGTCTCACTGGATCAAGTTAGTCTGCTCCAAATTAAGTACTTACATCTCTAGAATCGTACACCTTTCCTCCAAAAGTCTGGTACCAACACCACTAAAAACTGCTACCATCAGACCCCTACTAAAGAATCCCAAGATGGGCCCACGTGATGTAAACTCCTATAGGCCCTTGTCTAGCCTTCCTTTCCTGGCTAAGTTAACAGAGAAGATAGTCCAGCAGCAGATCCAAGACCACATTGATGCCTGTGTCCCTTTGGACCATCAACAGCATGGATTTCTCCAACAACACTGTCTGCCTCCCTGATAGACAATCTAGTCATGGGCATGAACAAAACAGAACAGGGATTCATTCTAATCTTCCTGGGTATCGCATCAGCCTTCGACACAGTCTCATAACCTCCTACTCACTCAACTACAACTGAAAGGCATACAGAACTTAGCCTTAGACTGGTGTAGATCATATTTAGCAGACCGCCAACAATTGATTTGCATAGATGCTCAAACATCAGAGTACTAACAAACTCAAGGTGTACCTCAGGGTTCTTCCTTATCTGCCTTGCCTTTCAATATATGCATCCAGCTGATTTGCACGATAATCCTATCTTACGGCATACTTTACCACATCTATACTGTCGATGTACTGCTCTACACCCCATTCTCCACGGACCGTCCCAATTACACCAGAATTACTGACTGCTTTAATGCAGTCTTGGACTGGCTAGGAACACACAGCTTGAAAGTGAACTGTAAGAAAACTGAAGCTTTATTCATCACAAAGGATCCAACCTTCAAATCACCATCTGTCTTAAAAGTAAAAGATGCAGAACTAAAGACTACACAAGAGGTGCGATATCTAGGTATCACTTTGGACCAGCACCTTTAATATAGAATCACTTATACTGCTTTAGTGATATTGTTTATATCTTAAAATTCAGACCCTTTGTCATCTATAGCCCTTGCTGGAAGCTGCCAACTTCTGTGCTGTATTCCAGGCTCTTATCATCCCTCCCTTTGACTGGCAATGACCACTGCAGCACAAACTCTGTACAGAGCTGCCAGATATGAACATATGGCACCTATCCTAAAGCAACTTCATTGGCTCCCTATAGCTATCCGCCTTAAGTACAAAGCCCTCCTAATGACGTTTAAAATCCTGCATAACCTCTGCAGTCTCCATGGAAGACGATATACACTGGACAAAAGAGTTAAGAGGACTGTCATGGCAAAAACACTCACCATTCAGTCAATAGCAAGAAAAAGCTCCCAAGCGGCAAGGAACAGAGCCTTCACATTATACGTGCCTCCTCTCTGGAACTCCCTCCCTGCCCCAATCCATGCCACCTCTGATCTGTCTAGCTTCAGGAAAGCAATAAAAACACATCTTTTCCATCTATACTATGAATATATAACAGCCTACTTTGATCCATCTCCTTGCCATATAGCCCAGACCTACCTACATATCATAGTCCTTTAACCATCTTGGTAAATAGTTCACCCATTTACTACCCAAGTTGACACCCTTGTAATATGAAGGTTCTGTTTACTGTAACTAAAAGGCTACTGTTCTCTGTAATTCCTGTTGAGTGCTGTGTATTCATTCTTTGAAAACCTGTTCTGTGTAATGAGTTGATACTTTTTCTCTGTAAATCGCGCTGATTTCAAAATAGTGTGGTATATAAAACCAAATAAATAAATAGTAGTGAGTTCAGAAAGGAAGGGGTGAGGTTTTTTTGCTGCTGATATAGAGAAAGAAATGACCGGTTTTGGCTGTCAGTTGAATGTGTGAGTGAGGAGAAGATTACCCCAAGGTTGTGGGCTGAGGAAACTGAGTATAGAATAGCATTTATCCACAGAGATTGAGAAACAAGGAAGGGGGGGGGGGGGAAGTGGGTTTAGGGGAAAATATAAGAAGTTCTGTTTTTGCCATGTTCAATTCCAAACAATTATGAGACATCCAGGCAGTGATGTTGGATAGGTTGGCAGAGATCTGGGCCTGGATTGCCAGAGAGATATCTGGTGTAGAGAGAGAGAGAAACATAAACCTTATGGTCTATCCAGTCTGCTCATCCATGGGAGCTATTTTGTACAATTGCTTCCTCTCCCTCTGTATTTGATTCCTTCATCTCCACTGGGAGGCTGTTCCATGCATCCTCCACCTTTTTTTGCCAAAAAAAAAAATTTCCTCAGATTACTTCTGAATCTATCCCTTTTCACCTTCATCCTATGGACTCTCATTTCAAACATTCCTTGCAACTGGAAGAGGGCCACTTATGTATTTGTACCATGGAGGTATTTAAATGTCTGGCATATGCCCCTCTCCTGCCTTTTTCTTTAGAGCAGTGGTTCCCAAACTTGGGGTTGGGTCCCCAAACTTGGCGTCGCATCAGTGGACAGGGATCATAGAAATATGGCCATTTTCCCCTTCTCTGGACTTTCACTGTGACCTATGCTAAGTAATGGCAGTCACTAATCAGCTTGTGGCTGGTGAGCCAGTGAACATTCATAAGCTCTTGCCTCTTCCTGAGTAAAATTCCTATTAGACTGGAAACCCGTACTGAGGTCTGTAAGCACACATTTCACACTGATACAAAGGATCCTGTTGCTGCTGCCTTTCTGTCTTAGCTGAGTGGAGGGAGGGGAAAGAGGCTTGGAGACTTGTTTTGATTTCATCTGGGGCCATGTGAATTTTCAGTTGTTAAAATGGGTCATATGAGAAATTTTGAAAAGCACTGCTTTAGAGTATACACATTTGAGATCTTTAAGCCTCTCTCATATGCCTTATGACGAAGATCAATGACCATTTTAATAGCCACCTTCTGGATAAATGCCATCCTTTTTTATATCCTTTTGAAGGCACTCCAAATGAGGTCTCACTAGAGACTTATGCAGTGGCACTTTTATGCTTCCCTTTTCTTGCTGGCCATTCCTCTCCCAATGTTCTCGAGCATTCTTCTGGCTTTTCCCGTAACCTTTTCTACCTATTCAGCCACTTTAAGATCATCTTATTTGATCACCCACACAGGGGCTGGCCTGTTCACTAGGTGAGCTAGGCGGCTGCCTAGAGCAGCAGATTTGTAGGTGGCAGGCAATGTGCTTCGGCACACATGGCCTTCCATCCTCCTGTACTGCCCTTTCCCCTACCCTGCTGCCGCTGATTCTGGCGGCAGAGGGAAGGGGACAGCTAGGCTTGGTGGCAGGCCATGTGCCGTGCTGTGCTTGCCTTCAACCCCTGCTGCTGGAATCAGTGGTAGTGCGGCTCAGTGGGAGTGGGGTGGGGGGGGAGCATGGCCGGGGCTTCTGTCTAGGGCAGTAGGAACCTTTGGGCCGGCCCTGCATCCACAGGTCTCACACTTACTTTTTTTTTTTTTTGTGCATTGAAGTACTTCACCCCTTGTACCACTCCCTTGGGGTTTTGCAGCCCAAATGCATGACCTTGAATTTTTTTAGCATTAAATTGTAGCTGCCAAATTCTCTGCCGTTCTTCAGGCTTCTCATGTTCATGTTCATACCTTCCAAAAACCGCACCATCTGCTTTAACAACCTTTCCATTGATTTATTCACCACAGAGGTCAGAATAAATGGTCTGTAGTTACCTTACTACTTTTGTGGACAGGAACCACATTCACCCATCTCCAGTCTTCCAAGATCACTCCCAACTCTAAAGAAGCATTGAGAAGGTCACTCAGTGGAGCTGCTAGTATGCCCCCTTCTTTCAGTATCCTCTGAATCTCGTCCAGCTCCTTCACTTTGTCCACCTTTTAGTCTTGCTAGTTTCTCACAGAATTCTGAATATCTCTATTGAGTTCTACCTCGCTTCCATTCCTATCTGTGTCTGTTTTTGGAGGTCACATTCCTGGCCTTTCATTTGTAAACACAGAACTGAAATATTTGTTAAAAGTGATTCTACTTTATCCTCCTCTGCCTCTGTATTCTTCCCCTTCACCCTTGGGTCTCACATTAATGTCAACATTTGCACTTCCTCCGGGCACTAACATAACTGTAAAAAAAACAAATCCCGCTCCCCCCCAACAACCCTCCTCTTGTACCCCGAATACCTTAAATAGGAGACTGGGAGCAAGATGGCATTGTGTTAAGATGCTTTCATTGCTGCTCTTACCCTTCTGGTGGATTATCTTTGCAACACAGGACTGCTTTCTCCAGGAATGCTGAGGGAGCTAAAAAAGCTAGCCTCAACTTCAGGCAACTCAGAGGACCCTCAAGGACTTTGTGGTGTGAGGTTTGGACAAGCACATCTCATCAACTAGCTTGGCTAAGTTTTCTTCATGGGCCAGAACATTGAAGGGGTGTCTTTGAGCCCCGATCAGCGCACTGTGCTGCTGAGACCCAGATGTGCTTCAAGTGGGGGCAGCGAGCAGTTCCAGGAGATTCCTGCCAGTGAGGTCCCAGTGTCACGCATTCAAGGAGGCACCCATTGTTGTCTCTGGTGGAGAGATTGAACTGGGGTGCTCCAGGAGAATGTTTTTGGAGCCTGGGAGGCGAAGTAGGTGCTTGTGGGAGACCTGGCTGTTGGTGCATCAGCCTCTGACGTGCTGGAGGGACCTGCAATGCTAACTATGGAAGTTCTGTGGGATGCCTTCACAGGATTGAACTCTTCTCTCATCTAATGTTTGCAAAGTAAAAGAGGATTTGTTTATTGTTTCTAGGACCATGGAGGGCCTAGCTTGAGAGCAGAATCAACAAGGAGCAAGGCTTGGATTCTTGGAAGTCTGTTGTGCTGACCAAGTAGACTTCAATGTAGTTGTGGCTAAGGATAAGACGTTGTTTGCATGGAAGTTGGAGAGGCTGGAGAACCAAAGCAGGCGCAATAATTTGCGCTTCTTAAATTTTCAAGAGTCTCCTGTTCTGGTGCCTGTTGAGATGCTGTGTAAATGTTAGTTTTGAAAATTCCCTTGGAGTCTATTCCCCCCCCCCCCCCATGGCATGGGCCCAGTACTTTGTCCTTAAAACCTATTTCTGGACAGTCCTTGGGAATTGCTGCTGTGCAAGATTCTTTGGATTCGACTGGATTTCTTGAAAATTCACTGGATGTTGAGCAGGAAGAACTACCCTGCTTGTAAATTCTTGCTCTTGCACCGAACAGGAACATGGTTCTACTTCTTTCACGAATGTGAAGGTGCTGTTTTTGGGATCAAAAGTTAGTTTTACCTGATTTTTTTTTTCCCTGAGACTGCTAAGACGCAAGGAATTCTTGGTGTTAAAACGGAGACTCCTGGCATTTCGAGCTGTATTTTAGTTTCCTTGTCGATTTGTATAGTTTTCTTGTGATGCAAAAAATGTTCTCTTTTTTTTGAACCTAATCAGCTCTTAGATTTATTTTGTCAAACAGGGAGAAGTCAAGATCTGTCTGATGATGCTGGCGGGAATGTGTAGCTCATCTTGTGTCATAACTGTATATTATATCTTCTTGAGAAGTAGCCTAATGGTTAGAGCACTGGCTTGTAAAACCAGGGTTCGATACCCACTAGCTCTCATTGTAGCCTTTGGAAAGTCACTTATATCCCTCTATTGCCTTGGAAGAAAGGCCTGGCAATCTACTTCTGGTCGTACAGCCAAGAAAACTCAGGAGCTGCTGGGTTGCCAAGAGTTAGAACTGATTCAAAGACACGCACATTGCATTTTTTGGAGTTTTTTCTAATTTTTTTTTTTTTTCCTGAATCTTACTCTCTCGTTTTGTGTGATGACTATTTTGTTCCTCCTTCTTTCATATTATGGATGAATGTGGTGATTTCATAAATAAATAAAACAAAACAAAACAAAAACAACCCTTTTCTGTACCCATATTTTACTGTATTTTTCTTCTGTTTGCATTTTTGCTTTCCTTATTCATTTACCAGCTTCCCTTAGTTTCTCCATATATTATTTGTCTTCCTCTTTCTGCTCTCTTTATGAAGGCTACCCTCTCTTTTCTTACCTTTTTTTCAGCCATTTCTTTTAAAAACCAATAGCGGCTTCCCTTTCCTCTTGCTTTTATTTACGTTACAAACAAAAGGAGTTTTGTTGCCCTTAAAATATCTCCATTCAGTTTTGCCCACTGTTCTACATAAGAACATAAGATATGCCATACTGGGTCAGACCAAGGTCCATCAAGCCCAGTATCCTGTTTCCAACAGTGGCCAATCTAGGTCATACGTACCTAGCAGTTTCCCCAAAAGACACAGGTTCCACAATGCTTGTACTGGGTCAAGCATTGATATCCTGGGTCCCTTCTTAATAATGGTTTATGGACTTTTCCTCCAGGAACTTGTCCAAACCTTTTTTAAACCCAGCTACACTAACAGCCTTTACTACATACTCTGGTAACAAATTCCAGAGTTTGATTACACGTTGAGTGAAAAAATATTTTCTTTTATTAGTCTTAAATAGTTTACACTGTAGCTTCATTGCATGTCCCCTAGTCTGTCTATATTCTGATAACGTAAACAATCGATCTACGTTTACCCGTTCCACTCCGTTCATTAATTTATAGACTTCTGTCATAACTCCCCTCAGCCGTCTCTTTTCCAGGTTAAAGAGCCCTAACCTTTTTAGCCTTTCTTCATAGGAGTATCCTTCCATCCCCTTTACCATTTTGGTGGCTCTTCTCTGAACCTTTTCTAATAACGCTATATCCTTTTTAAGATACGGCGACCAGAATTGCACACAATATTCAAGGTGCGGTCTCACCATGGAACGATATAGAGGCATTATAATATCTTTTGTTTTATTTTCCATTCCTTTCCTTATTATACCTAGCATTCTATTTGCTCTCTTGGCTGCCGCTGCACACTGGGCCGAGGGTTTTAACATGTTATCCACAATGACGCCTAAATCTTTTTCCTGTGTGGTGGTTCCTAAAGTGGAACCTTGCATCGTGTAACCATAGTTTGGGTTGTTCTTTCCTAGGTGCATAACTTTGCACTTGTCCACATTAAATTTCATCTGCCATTTTAATGCCCAGTCTTCCAATTTATCAAGATCCTCTTGCAATTTTCCACAATCCTCTTGGGTTTTAACAACTTTAAATAGTTTTGTGTCATCTGCAAATTTGATAACCTCACTCGTTATTCCATTTTCCAGGTCATTTATGAATATGTCAAAAAGCAGAGGGACCCAGCACAGATCCCTGGGGTACACCACTATTCACCTTTCTCCATTGGGAAAATTGGCCATTTAGCCCTACCCTCTGCTTTCTATCTTTTAACCAGTTCCTGATCCACAGTAGTACACTGCCTCCTATCCCATGACTCATTAGTTTTGCCAAAAGTCTCTGATGAGGGACCTTGTCAAAGGCTTTCTTAAAGTCCAGATACACTATATCAACCGACTCACCTTTGTCCACCTGTTTATTCACACCTTCAAAAAACATAACAGATTAGTAAGGCAAGATCTTCCTTGTCGAAAGCCATGTTGGCTGTCTCCCATTAGGCCATGACTATCTAAATGCTGAATAATTTTATTCTTTATGATGGTTTCTACCATTTTTCCTGGTACTGACGTCAAACTCACCGGTCTGTAGTTTCCCGGATCACCCCTGGAACCCTTTTTAAAAATTGGTGTTACATTGGCTATCCTCCAATCTTCAGGAATTAGAGATGATTTTAATGATAGTTCAGAGATTACTAATAGCAGGTCTGCAATCTCATATTTCAGTTCTTTCAACACCCTTGGATGTATACCATCCGGCCCAGGTGATTTGCTACTCTTCAGTTTATCTAATAGTTGTAATACATCTTCCCTATGTATCGATATTTCCTTCAACTCTTCTGCACCTTCTGCACGTCCCCCAGATGTTCTCCTCCAGCTTAACTCCTTGAGGTATTCCACCATCTTTACAAAATTTAGTTTTCTTGCAGTCTAGGACCCTTGCTTTTGAATGCACCATGTCCACCTGTGTCTTATTATTGAAGCTCACCATCCAATGATCGCGCTGCATGTCTTTGAGTTCCTTCAAAGGGCTTCTCAAGGATTTGACCTTGAAGGTGGTGGTCTGGTGGCAAATTATGTCTGTCAGGCGAGTGTTGGAGCTGCAGACCTTGTCCTGTAGGAAGCCTTTTTTGACGATCCTCTTTTCTTTTTTCTTTTTTTTTTATTCAAGTTTTGAAAAACAAATCACAAGCAATATAAAGGAAAAAACACAATCAAGAAACAATATCTATTATGACACACAAAAAAATCTATATTTATTATAGACCCCAAAAAGCCCACCAACTTGATGGGAGCCAAGACTCAAATCAAAGGAAATGAGGGGCGGGGGAGTTTCTGTACAATTAAAGGAAGAAAAGTTGAGTACATTACTGAGCACTAGGGTGCAATATGAGAGAAAATGTGCCACATTGCTCAATCTTCTTTCACTCCTGTCCTAAGTATAATTTTCTATTCATTGCTGTATTTTAAGCCACTTTGATTGTTAATAGTTGGTATATCGAACTGTTTTGTGCTCCTTAGCATTGTCCTACTGGACTAGATACCAGTCCAAGCCTCTTTCATCTAGATCCCATTGACTTTGAAGCCAAAACACAGAGCTGCTATGGTTCACAAAAATGTAGTTAACACCCTGCAATTTGAACATATATTTGAGGGGAAATGGAGAAAGAAAAGACCTTCAAGCTGAAGCACTTCAGATCTCAAAAGAAGGAATTGCTTCCTTCGCTGTTGGGTGGCATCAGGAAAAATTCTTATATGGCATTCTATAAGGGTGATCTCATTCATCCTGAAAAAAGATTATCAACCGGTTCTGGACAGGCTCAAGTGCGACTGGAATCAAAGTAGTAACCCCAGTCTGTTCACAATCTGATCTCTTTCCTCGAAAATCTGTAAGTCCTAAACCTGATCTTGCAACTCTGTTTAATCTGCCTAGATCTAGGAAGAAAGACACTTTCTCACTAAGGGTGGCATAGACTCTGGTGGAATTTTTAGAGTAGTGGTGCCAAATTTCTTTTACAAATCTATAGGAGGCGTGTCTGCTGAAACTCGGCAGTCGGGTCCTTTCAGTAAACCTCCATTTAAGGCCATTTGTTTCATGACTGTGGTCTTTCTCAGTTTTATGCCTTCTGTTTATTTGGATTGCCCCATCATGGAGAATCCTCTCCTCCTTTTGGATTGATATCTCTCTATGGTTACTTTTTCTCAGAATTCTCTTCCAGCCCCTCAATTTTCTTCTGAAGAACCAGGGAGGTGTTTTTTTTTTATTAATATAGTCATGAGTTCGAACCACTGAATTTTTTCTCCTCTGACACCCAACCTTTATTTAATACTGTACAGTTCAGAGTCATGCTATAAAATTTTCTGAATAGTGGTATCAGACTTCTGATCCAGGGCACCATTTGCACAGACAGGGATGATTCCAACATAAATAAGCCATCCCAAATAGATTAGAGAACTGTTTAGGTCTCACCAGCTTCCGTATAGGGATAGCAGTATCCAAGGAAAGGTCCATCACAGTCTCGCCTCCAGCTTCATTCTCAAAGCCCCCACTCTCAGTACTTTGGAGGGAGAAGCTTGCACACCAGGCAGTGGTAACAGAACTGTTTCGATGTTCCCTGCATGACTGTTTCAGGAAGGACACCAGCACTTCCTCCCAACACCTCAAGCTGGGCATCAGCGCAACTCATGCCTCATTAGGGAGAATGGGGCACGATCATCATTCTAATAGCTTTTGTCTTATTGAGGACTGTGCCATCCTTTCTCCTGAAGATGCTGTCTGCCTTTCATCTTTAATCTGTCGGTGGTCCTGCTTTCCATTTTGGGGAAAAACCTTTGGACAGACCCTTCATTACATCTTTTGAATGTGAGGAGGGTATTGAAGTATCTGGAATTTACTTATTTCTTCAGTCAGTTGTACCATCTTTTTTTCTTTCTTTCTTAAATGGTCCAAGGAAAGGTCATGCAGAGACCAGGCCCTTTAATTGCTTGCTATATTATTTCAGCCTACCTTCTGTGTGGGGAAAGATGTGCCAGATGGGGGACAGAACTCATTCCATTAGGGCACGAGCCACCTGTTTTGATGGACTGCATCTAACTGACAGAAAAAAGGATCCCAAGTGATAAATTCAGGCAATATATGGACAAGCATTTAAACTAGGGAAAGGGGGTGGTGGATGGAAAAAAACAAGTTCAGGGCGTCGCTTCCAGCGAAAACATAATAACCTTGGAAATAGTCACTATATTAACCCACACATCAATGACAAGTGGGAAGAGGAGTCTAGAATAAAATACATGAAAAATTCAAGCAAGTTTACAATTACTAGAAGGCAGTGAGCACAAATGCTCGAATTCTAGCCAACAATGTTTCTGACCTGGGATCCCTAATGGTGGAGATGGCCTTGAACATTGTGGCCATTACAGAAACATGGTTTAACAAGTCGCATGAATGGGATATAGTCATAGCTGGCTATAATTTATTTAGAAAAGATAAAGAAGGCAGAAGAGGAGGAGGAGTAGCCAGTATGTATGTATAAATAATACATACATACACACGCTGCTGAAATCCAGGGGACATGGGTAGAAAGAAGAGATGGCAATTTTATCCATACTGATGTAGTCTACAGGCCTCCAACTCAAACAGAAAGAATGGCTAGAGACTTGATCATTGATATTGCAGAGGTAGCCATGAAGGGAGAAGTGATCATATTGGGTGACTTTAATCTACTGGATGTGGATTGGAGTACTCCTGGAAATAAGTAAAACTATTGTGGATGCCTTGCTCAGACCAATGATGATAGAACCAACCAGGGAAAGTTTTTGACGCTGGATCCTAGTACTTGCCAATGGAGATAGCGTTCAAATGCCTAGGTGGGTGCCCACGTGAGCAGCAGCAATCATCACCCAGTGTGGTTGGAGGCGAAAGTCAAGGCAGAGTCCAATCACAGCAAACTCCAGTCCTTGACTTCAAAAATACTGACTTCAGTAAAATGGCAGAATGCCTGGAGAAGTTGTCGGGGTGGGAGGAGATAAGGGAAGTGGAATTACAGTGGGCTAAGCTAAAAGGGGCAACAGATATATATGTAAAGGAAAGTAAATAAAAACAAGAGGAAAAGGAAACCTATATGATTCTCCAAAGAAGTGGCTGCACAAAGGCAAAGAACACAGCTTTCACAAAATTCAGAAGATCACAAACTGAGGAACACAGGAAAAGAATACAGGATGAAACTAAAAGACAGAAATAAGGATAGCAAAAGCAAAGGCAGAAGAAATGATGGCTAAAGATGTGAAGTGTGGAGACAACTTTTTTTCAAGTATATTCAGGAGAAAAGGAAATGGAATTGCAAGACTAAAAAGTGCTGAGGACAGATCCGTGGAAAGTGATGTTGAAAAAGTAAAAATGCTAAACAAATACTTTTGTTCTGTATTCTCTAAAGAAAATCCTGGAGAAGGATCACATATGATTGACAAATGGGAATAGAGTAGATACCACACCATTCACAGAATATGTGTGTTTGAACAGCTTGAAAAACTGAAAGTGGGCAAGACCATGGGACTGGATGGGATTCATTGCAGGATACTAAAAGAGCTCAGAGGTTCTGGCAGGGCCTTTGAAAGGATGTTTTTAATAGATCCTTGGAGACGGGAGAGGTTCATAAGACTGGAGAAGAGCTGATGTACTTCTTCCCAAAAGTGGTAATAGGGAAGAGGTGACAAACTATAGGCCGGTAAGCTTACTTTGGTGGTGGGAAAAGTAATGGAGACGCTCCTGAAAGAAAGAATAGTGGACTTTGGTAAAACCATGTTGTCCTGGATCATGCAACACCATTGGTTTCTAGAAAGGATGATCTGGCCAAACACATTTGATTGACTGGGTGACCAGAGAACTAGATCTAGGGCATGCAATGGATGTGATCTACCTAGGTTCCTCATAGGAGGCTTATCAGTAAACTGAGCAGCCTGGGGATGGGTCCCAAGGTGGCAAACTGGATCAGAAATTGTTTGACTGATAGATGACAGAAGGCGGCGGTAAACTGAACTCACTCAGAAGAAAGGAAGGTGATTAGCGGTGTGCCCTAGGGATCAGTCATGGGACTGGTACTGTTCAATGTATATTTGAATGATTATTGCAGAAGGATTGAAGGGAAAAATCTGCCTTTTTGCAAATGACATGAAAATTTGCAACACAGTGGACTTCTCTGAGGGAGTGGACATTGAGGAAAGATCTACAAAAACTGGAAGAATTGGTCTGATGCTTGGCAGTTAAGATTTAATATGAAAAAATGCAGTGTCATGCACTTGGGATGCAGAAATATAAGGACTTGTAAGCGATAGGGGGTGAGAGGTTGATGTGCTTGGATCAGGAGAAAGACCTTGGAGTGATTGTTTCTGAGGCTCTCAAGGTGACGAAACAATGTGATAAGGCGGTGACCAAAGCCAGAAGTATGCTGGGTTGCCTACAGAGAGGAATAACCATCAGAAAGGAGGAGGTATTAATGCCCCTGGACAAGTAATGTGTGAGGCTTCACTTGGAGTATTGTGTTGAACTTTGGAGACCGTATCTTACGAAGGACATAAAGACTTGAAACGGTTCAGAGGAAGGCAACCAAAATAATTTGGAGCCTGCACTAGAAGATGTATTGGAAGAGACTTGAAGACCTAAATATGTATACCCTAGAGGGATTATCTCCTGGGCAGAAAGGAGTAGAGGAGTAGCCTAATGGTTAGTGCACTGGTTTGGTAACCAAGAGACCAGAGTTCAATTTCTATTAGTACTCCTCATGGCCTTGGGCAAATCACTTAACCCTTCATGCCTTGTAAGAAAGATGTGGCAATCTATTTTCAGTCACACTGCCAAGAAAACCCAGGAGTCAGCTTTGACTCAAAGGCACACATTGCATTGCAGAGGAGAGACAGGGGAGATATGATAGACGTACAAATACGTAAAGAGTATTAATGAACAAACAAATCCTTTTTCAAAGGAGGAGATGTAATACTAAAGGGCATAAATTGAAGCTGTAAGGAGGTAAACTTTTTAAAAGCAATGTCAGGAAATACTTTTCTGCTGAAAGAGTGGTGGATGCTAGGCATGCCCTCCTGATGGAGGTGGTGGGGCAAATAGTGGCGGAATTCAAAATGGCATGGGACAGACACAGTGGATCCTTTTTTATGGCAAGAGGATAAAATCAAAATGAACCTAACTATTTTTGATACTGAAACAGAGTGGTGACCTGCACAGAGCGAGGGTACAACCCTAAACGGGGGTGACTTGAATGAAGCAGCAGGTACACCTGCTCTAACCAGCTTTACTGGGCAAACTTGATGGACCATACTGGTCTTTATCTGCTGTCATTTACTTTGTTACCTGCTGGATGGCGTCCACCTTGTCTCTGGAGAATATCTTTAAAATGACTAACTGGTCACCTTTTTATAAAGCACTAGAGGTTGCATGTGGGATATGGAACAGATGGCGCCTTTAGCAGATCAACTCTCTCTGGAGCATAGTCTTCCATCCACTCTGAATCCTGAGTCGTTGGTACAGCCCACTCTTCTGGCAGGAAGAGATGGAAGAAGAAATTTTACATGTTAATCTTCTTTTCTTGAATTGTGCTAGACAAGTCCAGGACCTGCTCTGGGAAGACTTGCCTACAGATTTGAGAGCACTGTTGTCCTTTTTTTTTTTTCTTTAACTACATGGTCAGTATCTGTGCCTGATGCAGAGTCAGGTTTGGCAAGAGAGCCAGATAAAGTTGTACAAAGTTATTGATACTTTTGTCTGCGTTTTCTCGGTCTTTATTTTCTGCTTGGGAACTGTCACACTGGCTTCTCTTGGTGCTGCACCATTGTATATACTAGTGATAACCTCACTGTAAGTTGCTCTGGTCAGCCTCCACCTGCTGGCTGGGGAGCATAACTCACTGGTCTGGACTTGTCTAGCAGGATTCAAGAAAAGAAAATGATCAGGTATGTAAAAAAAATGTCTCCATTAGTTCAAAATTCAATAAGCATTTAATTTAAAACAAATATAAACATTTAGCTAGAAAACTTTGATAAAGTGGAATGTTTTGATGCACCTTCAGCTGATTTGTATAAATAGAACTGTTTCTTGAACTTGCCCTCAACACCAAGTTGGTGGAGGATAAAAGAGGCAATTAAGATTAATTGATATTTATATTCCACATAATTTAAGCACAGTCTCAATGGAGTACAACATCATAAAGCAAGCAACTAGATGAATTTCACATTAGGAAAAATGTATCCTAATTATAACACTTGGCATTAAAGTTTTTCTGCTTTCACAGCAGTGCAAAGTAAAGTCTATTTATTTATTTTTTCTCCTTTGTTCCACAGCTGTCCTTATTTGCATCGAACGACGGGTGACACGGAAAGAAAGTACCACCTGCGCTATTACAAGACTGGTACCTGTATCCATGAAACAGATGCTCGTGGGCATTGTGTAAAGAATGGACTTCACTGTGCCTTTGCTCACGGTCCTCATGACCTTAGGCCACCAGTGTATGATATAAGGTGCGTGTCCTTTTCTGGGTGATCTTTTTGAAGAAAGATTCCATTGTTCTGTTGGAGGAACTTAAAGTATTTTTTTTCCAGGAGATTGATACTGTCTCCCAACTAGCAGTTATTTTGTGTGTTTACATTTCAGAGAACTTCAGGCACAAGAAGCCTTACAAAATGGGCAGCTGGGTAGTGGGGAAGGCATCCCTGACCTGCAGCCCGGTGTCCTGGCTAGCCAAGCAATGATAGAAAAGATCTTGGTGAAGACCCCCGATGGCAGGGTATGGAATATTATACAAGCATATAGCAGATCTAGTAAATGCTATGTTTAGAAGCCTGTCTTTTACTGACAAAACAGCTTAAAATCACTCTTCCTTCGGCCATCCATTCAGTTGTAAAGGAGAATCTTTGACCATTTTATTCCTGTTTCTGTTGTACCCTTTCCCTTGATAAGTCATAGGAAATGCATCATATGAGGAAGACCATGTTTATTGGTCTTAGTTCAGGGATTTTGTTACTGCGGGTCAGCCTCTCTAAAGGCAGCAAAAACAAAATGTGGACAGCTGCTTGGGACATAGTTTCTTTATCTTAACTGCTGATATTAAATCCTATTTCTGAGGTTGTGAACTGAGAACATCAGATAATCACTTCTAAGAGCGGCAAAGCTATTCTGTAAATTCTACCTTGTATGAAATTTTGAGTGTTTAACTTGTTTGATTTTCAACTATCCTGTGACAGCACCAGATCAATCATCTAAACAGCCATTATATAAAAATTGCATAATCATTTTTTGTCATTCTTCAGCCCATCAAAGAGCAGTGTGCATCCATGTTTGTTAAAAAAAAAAAAAAAAAAGTGAATTTGTATATGAAATCTTAAATATCTTAGTGTCCCGTATTTCATTTGTCAGCAGGGAAGTCTTGAGTAAAATGGCACTCCACGCCCTTTCTTTAATAAATGATGAGCAACCTCTTATAATTTAGTGCTGAAAGTTGTTAGGTAATTCTGCGTTTCTTTGCATATATACTGGTGTGAAAGGTGTTTAGTGATATTTTGAGGAAAGAGGAGCTTTGCACCTTGATCTCCATCTGTGCCCATAGTTGAAATGCATTAGGCAGTGGTGTGTTGCCTATGTCTATCAGGACGCTGCCGTCTGCTGAGGAAGTATATGTATGCATTACAGATGATATTTAGATGTGAACTCTAGCCAAGAGTGTCTTTGAATAGTGTTTGATCTGGCCTTTTGGCATCATTATATCTTACAGATTAGTTGATGCACTACAGGGTATTATTAGGCAGCACAAATGTATTTTATAGCTGTTTACCGATTTGGTTATTTATCATTTTTACTGGAATTTTATTCTGTGTACTGTGCTCATATTTCTGAAGCGATATAAGTTTCGGTGCCATAATTCATGATTTTATTTTCCAGGTTCCCATTTCTTTGCATATACTAATTTTGTGCTAGCTAGCTACAAGACTGAGCAGTGCACTAAACCACCAAGACTATGTCGCCAGGGATATGCTTGTCCGCATTATCACAATAGTCGTGATAGAAGACGGAATCCTAGGAAATTCAAGTACAGGTGTGTTTGGTTACACTGGACTGGTCCTGCAAGGCCAACGAAACACGAGCCATGTGGTTCTGTTTATATTAATTCTGTGCAAGTCTAATGGGAGGAGGAGGAGGAAATGTTTTAAAATACCCTCCAAGGGTAAGATGTGAATTCAGGTATCCTCCTAGGATGCATACAGTTTTACTTGAAATTCTTCAATACTTCTGTAGCTTCTTGTTTTCAAGATTTTTGCATTCACTGTGATATTCACTACTGACTGGAGTTATATTATCTCCAGGAACAAGCAGGAATGTAGTCTTCACATATGGGTATCATCGGTACCGACAGAGCCTGCGCGGGAACGCTCCCCAGCATCCAATAGGAACACTTTTGGGAGCATCCCTCAGCACATGCGCGCTGCCTTCCCGCCTTTCCAACTGTCCCTCTTCAGTTCTTTGTTTTCCGCGGAGCAGACAGGATCTATTCCCTGTCACCGCAGAAAATGCCGTCTTTAAATTTCTTTTCCTGATCGTGTAGCCAGTCTAGTCCCGGACTTCAGGGTTGTCCATCTCATACAGCAGCTTGGAGACTGAGAAACTCCTCCTTTTCTGATGTCACCGGTATATCCACCTGGGAGCCTCCTCCTGCCATCAGTTCTTCAGTCTCCAAGCAGCTGGATGGATAGGTGAGCCTGGAAGTCCAGGCTCACTGGAGAAACAGTTAGGAGTTAGGTGTTGAAGTTGTAGTCAGAGAGTAGCATTAAAATTTTCAGCAGAGCCCTTCTGCATTTTTGGAGAGGACTGTGCCTTTTAAGCTTGCAGAGCCGTCCTCACATCTTCCCCTCCGTCCTCTGCCCCTAACTAGGTCGGGTCCTCTGTTAGTGGGTCAGGGTGACTTGCGAGAGGCAGCTCCGGTTCTCTGGTTCAGATCAGTAGAAACCGGGGCTGCGTGGGATTTTGCCGGCGTTCTCAGAAGTTTTTGCCTGTGACGCGCCAAGCATTTTCCCTGCGGGCCCCCTGTGTCGGCGATCCTCTGCCAGCCTGCATCACCCCCGTCTGGGCCCTCTACCTCCTTTTATTCAGCCGGAGAGAGGGATTGTCAGCGGACCTGGCAAGTGGCTGTTACCTTTGCTGGCGACCCGAGAAGAAAGGGCAAGGGGGCCGGTATTACGCGGTGCTTGCTTCAAGGAGGTTTTTGGCGCGCTCAGGCTGTTTTTTGGCCTCGGCCTCGTGCCGGCGGCGCGCACAGAGCAGCGTCGGAGAGCGTTTCTTCTGGCGGGATCGGTTTCTTGCCGCGACCCCCGGGGTGCTACGTTTTATTTTGTAGTTTATTTTTAAGTTTATTTTACAGACCACCCCTCTTTGGTTTCGGCCTGTCCTTTTCCTTTGGCTGTTTCCTTTGGCGCCCGTTCTGGGGGTGAAGGTTTTTTGCCATGCCTTCCAAACAGCACTGCATGGTTTGTGGGGCCAAGAAGTGCACGGACTCGGGTTTGTGCCATTCCTGTGTCAGGGATGCCTCAGGGCTGCAACCGCAGGAAGTCCAGCCTGAGTGTCAGAGTCCTGAGACTGGGACTTTGGCAGAGCTGGGACAAGAGGTTCCCGTAGAGGAGCCGGTGGCAGGACCCTCTTCGCGGCCAGACTCTCTCCCCTCTCCAGGTCCCGGGTCTTTGGGACTAAATTCCATTTTTTCAAAGGAATTTGTTAGTTTGCTCCAGCAAGTTTTTCTTCGGGACAGTCCGCCTGCTATTGTCCCCACTAGTCTGCTGTCAGGCAAGCGGCGGGCTGCGCTTTTGCAGGAAGATCAGACTCCTCCAGAGCCGAAGAGGGCCCGGGAGGAGGTGGATCCCGGGGACCGGTCGGTGGTCTCGGAGGGACCGCGTTCGGAGGAGGAGGACCTGTCGTTGGAGGATGAATTGGAGGAGGGGGAGCTGTCTGAAAAGGAAGATCAGGCTAGAGTGGTCCGGGTGTTCCGGAGGGAGGAGCTGCCGGCACTCTTGGTGGAGACGCTGAAGGTGCTGAATATGCCGGTGCCTGACTCAGCAGCAGACGCTTCTCTCGAGGACCCCTTGCTACAGGTATTTAGGAAGGAGCAGAGGGCTTTCCCAGTACACCGGGTGTTTCATGAGATGATTCAAGAGGAGTGGAGCCTTCCCGAAGCTCCTCTGAAGGGAGCTAGGGTGATGTCCCGGCTGTATCCCTTGACTGACCAGGACAGGGAGGTGTTCAAGTCACCCAAGGTGGACGCTGCGGTCTCGGCGGTTACGAAAAAGACCACCATTCCCGTAGAGGGGAGTGCAGCCCTCAAGGACGGTCAGGATAGAAAATTGGATAGCTTATTGCGGCAGGTGTTTGATGTGAATGCTCTTTCCCTACAAGCTGCCATCTGCGGGGCTTGGGTGGCTAGGGCATGTCTGCGCTGGTCTCAGCGGCTGCCCGGTGCCGCAGTCGAGCGGTCGGAAGATGCAGCCCAGTTGGAATCGGGAGCGGCCTATTTGGCGGACATCCACTACGATCTTATGCGTGGACTCTCCAAGAGCATGGCAGTCGCAGTACGCCATTACCTCTGGTTGCGTAATTGGGCGGCCGACTCCTCCTCCAAGGCTAGACTTAGTAAGCTTCCTTTCAAGGGTCGCCTCTTGTTTGGGGAAGATCTTGAGAAGTTAGTTAAGGAGATGGGAGAGTCCAAAGGGGATAGGTTACCCGAGGACAAACCTAAACCACCTCAAGCGCCCGCTACGGGTAGGGGGCAACTACGAGATTTTCGACGTTATCGATTCCAGAGGTTTCCCACAGAACAGAGGGGACGTTTTCCCTCTAGGAATCAAGGGTTTTGGGGGTTTCGAGGAGCAGGGCGGGGGTTTGGCCCCTCCTCGGCCTCGGGCCTTAGCAATCGGAAGCCACAATGAGATCAGGGGGACCCAGGCGCCCCTTCCCGCCGTAGGGGGGCGTTTGCAGGATTTTTATTCTGCCTGGGTCCAAATTACATCAGATCAGTGGGTGCTAGAGATCATTCGCGAGGGCTATGCACTGGAGCTGCTTCGTCCGGTGCGCGACGCCTTCGTCCTGTCTCCCGGCAGGTCTGAGGCAAAATCACGGGCTCTGCAGGAGACAGTGCAAAGGCTGTTAGATCTCAAGGCCATAGTACCTGTGCCCCCAAACGAGTGCGGTTCCGGTCGATACTCCATATACTTCGTAGTGCCGAAGAAGGATGGAGGGGTTCGGCCTATCCTAGATCTCAAGAGAGTAAATCGGTGTCTGCGGGTGTCGTCCTTCCACATGGAGACTCTGCGATCGGTGATAGTAGCGGTGCAAAAGGGGAGAGTTCCTCACGTCCCTCGACCTATCCGAGGCTTACTTGCACATTCCCATAAGGAGGGATCATCACCAGTTTCTCAGGATTGCGGTTCCTTTCGGCCATTTTCAGTTTCGAGCGCTGCCCTTCGGGCTGGCCACTGCGCCGCGAGTTTTCACGAAGGTGATGGTGGTTGTGGCGGCAGCTTTGCGAAGGAAGGTATACTCGTCCATCCTTATCTGGACGACTGGCTAATTCGAGCAAAGTCGAGGTCAGAGAGCGAGTTAGCGACAGCCAGGGTGGTGTCCTTTCTGGAAAGTCTCGGTTGGATAATCAACCCGGCGAAGAGTCGGATGGTGCCCACTCAGTGTTTGGAGTACCTCGGAGCGCGCTTCGATACCGTCAAGGGGAAAGTCTTCCTGACGGAGCGGCGGGCTCGGGGTCTGCGTCTCCTCTTGCGGAGTTTTTTGCGCCACGACAGGCCGTCGGCCTGGCACTACCTTCAACTTTTGGGCACCATGGCGGCGGAGATAGAGATGGTGCCCTGGGCGAGGGCGCATATGAGGCCCTTGCAAAGGGCGTTGCTCCGCCGTTGGTCTCATCAGAACGATCCCTTGTCTCGGAGGCTACCCTGTTCCGAGGAAACGCGTTGAGCGCTGAGGTGGTGGTTGATTCCGCGCTCCCTGCAGAACGGAAAAGGACTGGAGACGCCGGAGTGGATTCCTGTGATGACAGACGCCAGCCTACTGGGCTGGGGAGCCCATTGTCAGGGGATCTTTGCGCAGGGGGCGTGGTCGGATCAAGAGCGAGCATGGCCGATCAATCGTTTGGAGTTGCGGGTGATCGCCTTGGCACTAAAGGAGTTTCGCAGCTTTCTGGGAGGAAAGGCGGTCCGAGTATTTTCCGACAATGCGACGGCAGTGGCCTATGTCAACAAGCAAGGAGGCACCACGAGCGCCGCACTCGAATACGAGGCCGAGATGCTATGCGAGTGGGCCGAAGCGAATCTGCTGGACCTCTCGGCAGCACACGTGGCAGGAGTGGACAACGTGGAAGCAGATTTCCTCAGCAGGGTGAAGGTGGACCCGGGCGAATGGGTTTTGCACCCGCAGGTGTTCGAGATGCTGGTGCACCGCTGGGGCAGTCCGGTCTTAGACCTTATGGCAACGTTCAACTCGGCGAAGGTATGTCGGTTCTTCAGCAGGCGCAGAGAACGAATGTCCGAGGGCCTGGATGCCGTCATTCAACCCTGGCCAGCGGATCAACTTCTATACGTTTTCCCGCCATGGGCGTTGATCGGCCGAGTGGTTCAAAGTATAGAGCGCTACAGGGGACAGGTGATTCTGATTGCGCCAGACTGGCCTCGACGTCCTTGGTACGGAGATCTCATGCGTCTACTGGTGGCAAAGCCCTGGCGTCTTCCCATACGGGCGGATCTGTTGCAGGGTCCGCTACTGATGCCCCACGTGGCTCGGTTCTCGCTTACGGCTTGGCTCTTGAAAGGGCTCGGTTGAAGGCCCGCGGATACTCCGGACTGGTGATTTCCACCTTATTGAAGGCGCGCAGGGGATCTACGTCCCTGGCCTATGTTCGCGTCTGGAGGATTTTCGAAAGCTGGTGTGCAGAGCGTCATTGTGAGCCGTTGAGATCTACCATCCCCCAGATCCTGCAGTTTTTGCAGGATGGGTTTGACAAGGGATTGGCGGCCGGGTCCTTACGCGTACAGGTCGCGGCCCTAGCGTGTTATAGGGGTAAGATTGGAGGTCAGGCACTCGGGGGTCAGGCGGATGTCAAACGTTTCTTGCGCGCTCTGTCGCTGCTGCGGCCCCCTTTTCGTCGGATCGTCCCTAGTTGTAATCTTCCGTTTGTGTTGGACGCGTTGGCACAAGAACCTTTTGAACCCCTATCGCGAGCTTCCCTTAAGGATGTCACCCTGAAGGTTGTCTTTCTGGTCGCGATCTGCTCGGCCCACCGAGTTTCGGAGTTGCAGGCGCTATCTTGTCGGGAGCCCTATCTCCAGTTTCGTTCGAAGGTGGTTTTGCGGCCGGTACCGGCGTTTCTTCCAAAGGTCCTTTCGGTGTTTCATTTGAATCAGGAGATTTCTTTGCCAGTCTTCCGAGGGGTCTCCGGTGGCCCGGCGGAGAGGAACTTGCATCTTCTCGATGTCCGTCGGGCGTTAAAAAGGTGCCTCCTGCGGACGGCCGACTTTCGCAAATCCGATAGACTTTTTGTGCTTTTTGCGGGACCAAGAAAGGGGGAAGCGGCGTCGAAGGCCTCTATTTCTCGGTGGCTAAGGGAAGCTATTGCGTCAGCGTACATTTCCGGAGGTAAGTCGGTGCCGGAGGGGCTTAGGGCTCACTCCACTAGAGCGCAGGCGGCTTCCTGGGGGGAGTTCCGGCTCGTGCCTCCCGTAGATATCTGTAAGGCGGCGACGTGGTCGTCTTTGAATTCCTTTGTCAAGCACTATCGGTTGGATGTTCAGGCCTCGGAGGACACCTCTTTTGGGTCAGCGGTTGTGCAAGCTGGCTTGCTGGGTCCCTCCCGTGGTTAGGTTCCTTCACTGCTCTGGTACTAACCCTGAAGTCCGGGACTAGACTGGCTACACGATCAGGAAGAGGAAATTAGACTTACCTGCTAATTGTAGTTCCTGGAGTGGAGACAGTCTAGTCCCGTATCCCTCCCTAGTAGAGTTTCTGCTGCGGCTGGAAGGGCGGCGTTCCAGCTGATTACAGGTAAGAGATGGTTTTTTATTGCAGGGGATGGAAACCCTTATGGCTGGGGTGCCCCGATACCGTAAAAAAAAAAAATTAAGTCACAGAAAGCCCTGGTGTTCCCCTTCGTTCGGACGGACTTAGCCGGGGGGATGGCTCTGTAGGCGGAAAGTATAAGTCCGTGATTGTTTAATATGCATTTTAGCGTTATGTTCTTATTTGTTGCTCCGGTGAGTCTGCTTTGTCAATAGGGAACTGATGGCAGGAGGAGGCTCCCAGGTGGATATACCGGTGACATCAGAAAAGGAGGAGTTTCTCAGTCTCCAAGCTGCTGTATGAGATGGACAACCCTGAAGTCCGGGACTAGACTGTCTCCACTCCAGGAACTACAATTAGCAGGTAAGTCTAATTTCCTCTTCTTGTGGTCGCGTTTGCCTACTGCATGACGCCTTCCGGTACCGCCGGTTCTTTTATTTTCTTTTCATACCAAAAAACAAAACAAAACGTAGGCTTTAGACTATTTCTTTTCAGAAACTTTTCTCTTTGGTGCTAGGCACCATTTTGGGCGCTAGGCCCCATATTCCTAAATCAATGAAAAGCCAACTAGTGGTTTTAAAAAAATGTACTAAGTGTGGCGGTACCATTTCCGTCACTGACACCCATGATTGGTGTCTGAAATGTTTAGGACCTGAACATTCTCCAACTGAATGTCTCTCCTGCATGGGGATGACTAAAAGAGGAAGACAGAACCGGGCTGCAAAGCTTGGTATCCTCTCTTCTTCAGATGCCAGATCCATCGCATTGACATCGACAAAGGCCTCTTCTTCCTCCCATGGATCTCAGGTAACTAAACATAAAAGCCGGTCCTCAAAGGGTAGCTCTCCTGCTAAGCATCGAGAGGCCATTGGCACTGCCCTTGAGGGAACCACACCGACAAAACAGCCCCGGTAGGAGGCTTCGGCTTCCAAAGCATCGATGGGGCTTCAGGATGTTCTCGAGGCCTCAACCTCGCAAGAACTACCTGTGCCATGCTCAGGGGTTCCGGCCGTCCTTAACCGGTACCGACACCCAGGCATCGGCAGCGTCGATAGACCAGAGGTGCCTCGCTATCGAGCGCAGCATCGCAGCTCTTCTTTCAGCTGCGGTACCAGTGGTCCCACAGGCACCGGTACCGACATCGACACTGATGCCGCTACAGACACCGACGGTACCGGGATCGTGCTTTGCAAGAGCATCGGGGTCAGGAATACTTTGATTCCTCCGATTCCGAAGACTCTGACAATTCTGCTGGCACTAGGGCTTCTCCTAGAAGATCCCTCTTCTCCCCAACGCAGAATGTCACCTCCAGAGGACATTTTCAGGATTTCATCTGTGATATGGCCAAAGGTCTTTCAGTCACAGTAGCTCCTGAAGAAGAACCCAGAGCAAAGGAATTGGAAATTCTCCAATATCCTAAAGCTCCTAAGGAGGCAGCCACTCTGCCTATCCATGAAATTCTGCATAGCTTGATGCTCAGAATGTGGGAGACACCTCTGACGACTTCTCCTCACTCTAGGAGACTTGATACTATGTATCGAGTTCCGCCATGTCCTGGATTTCAGAAAACTCAGCTGCCACACCATTCAATGGTAGTGGAATTAGCCAAGCGTAGGATGAAAAGTGCAAAGAGGCATGCATCCAATCCTCCAGGTCATGAATGCAGGACTCTGGATGCTTTTGGACGCAGGACTTTTCAAGCTTCTATGCTTTCAGCTAGGATCAGTTCATATATCCTGTATACGGGAATGTTCCTCAAGGAAGTCACAGGAGACTTGTAACTTATGAGCCCATTTCTCCCAGATGATAAGAGACAAGATTTTCTTGCTCTAGTTAAGCATGCTCAAGATGTCTCCAAGTTTGTCAATCGTGCAGCCTTTGACTGCTTCGAATGCATCAGCAGAACCTCTGTTGTTGCCATTGGCACACAACGGATTGCCTGGCTACAGGCATCAGACTTGGAGACTTGGGTACAGGACAACTTAGGCAACATTCCTTGCACGGGGGAGAATCTCTTCGGCAAGAACTGGCAGGAAAAGGCTAATGAGTTAGATGCTGACAATTCTACCTTAGATTGTCAAAGTCTACAGCCACTCCAGCCACAAGGAAGCCTTATAAAAAAACCCTCTTTTAACAAAGAGGAAGGAGGAGTCGCCTAGTGGTTGGGGCAAGGTACTACAGGCCGGAAGGTTGGTGGTTCAAATCCCACTAGAGGACAGCAACCTTGGGCCGGAAGGCCTGGGGTTTCTAGTCCCACAGGTGCTCCTTGTGGTCTTGGGCAAGCCACTTAACCCTCCATTGCCCATGTTCCCTGTAAGTATTAGTATATGTGTCTCATATCCCCTCGTGTTAAATGTATCCCCCAACCGCTTTGACCCGGTGAAAAGCGGGATATAAATGCAGATAAATAAATAAATAAAAAAGAGGAAGTTTTATCCTTCCTATACCCAGCAGAGTCAAACTCCAGGTCAGGTTGCCCAAAAGGGACAAACTAGACGGCAAAAGAAGCCAAAAGGCCCGAGAGCCCAACCAGCTCTCCAGGTTCAGCCCCCTCAAGGGTTTGACTCCTTCCTAGAGAGCTTTGCCTCCCTGCTGCTGAAGGGTCCCCAACCCCCCAATATTCCGGGCAGGTTATGCCACTTTGTCAACAGATGGCATCAGATAACAGCAGAAGATTGGACTTTGTCCATTGTAGGAAAGGGGTACAAGCTTCATTTTCACAGCATGCCCCCTCCTACAGTTCTAAAGCAATTCAATTCACAAACCTCTGCAGATAATCTGCTAGATTATGAGGTCGCCACACGTCTTGCCCAAGGGGCAATAGAGGAAGTATCCATTCTTCAACAGGGTGCAGGGTTCTACTCCCCCTATTTTCTTATTCCAAAGAAAGCAGGAGGACACAGACCCATTCTAGACCTCAGGGAATTGAACAAATATCTGTTTTGCGAGAAATTCAAAATGATTTCTCTTGGAACTCTAATGCCATACCTTCAAAGCCAGGATTGGCTTTGCTCTCTAGACTTAAAAGATGCATACACTCACATTCTGATCCATCCAGATCACAGGAAATTTTTACGTTTCCTTTTCAGAGGAAAACATTTCCAGTACAGGGTTCTTCCTTTTGGTCTGGCTTCAGCACCAAGGGTATTAACGAAATGCATGGCATTAGTAGTTGCGTTTCTACGAACCCTGTGGATTTTCGTCTTCCCCTACTTAGACTGGCTCATTCGAGCCCCTACAATTGCAGAGGCCAGCACTGGCACTGTCCCATACAATGCGAATCCTCCAATACTTGGGATTGGTAATAAATTTCCCAAAATCTCAACTAGTTCCTTCCCAATGCCTAGAATTCATAGGAGCCTGTCTGGATACCAGACAGGCAGGGGCTTTCCTTCCACAAGCCCAGTGTCTTCGCATAATGCAACTAGTTTCTCAAGCAGCAGGCAAATGCTCCCTCATTGCTCGAGAGCTACTGTAGTTACTGGGACATATGGCATCCACAGTTCATGTAGTCCCATATGCTCGCCTCCACATGCGAGCAGCTCAGTGGACCCTCTCCACACAGTGGACACAGCCCATGGACCATTTGTTGGACAAAATAACAATCTCTCAACGACTAATTTTGTCCCTCCACTGGTGGCAATCACTAGAAGATCTGACAGTGGGGTCTCCTTTCCATCAACCCCTCTTTCAGGCCACCCTAACAGATGCATCACAGGTGGGTTGGGAAGCACACCTGAATCATCTCTACCCAGGGCACCTGGACTCCATATCATCCGAGAAACACCAATCACATGAAGGGAATACCCACCCGTCACGGGGTTCCCTGCAGTGAAAGATATCAGTGTCAAAATCCTAACCAATCAACTTCTCGATTCAAACCTTCAGGAGAAACAGTTCGTAAAGTGAATATCCAACGCTGCTCTAATCTACGTAGCTTTGCTACTCGATCCCCTCCTCTAGGATCCATTGGAACATGATCAATCGCTGTCCATTTCAATTGCTCAAGAACGTGGTGCCGATCTAGACAATGTTGTACAATTGGAGCCGTCTGCACTGATTGACGGAGACGTGAAGGTACTCTGACTTAATCTTAGCAGCCTTCTCGGTCATATGCTTGCCAAAGAGGTTTTCATACCGGCAAGGGACATCGACCAACTTGTCCTGCACCCATGGCTCCAGGTTAGACGACTGTAGCCATGCCTGGCAGCATGCACCAATGCCGGCCGCAGCTACCCGGGCCAAAGCCTTGAAGCAGTCATAGGCTGCTCAAGTCATAAACGTCGAGCACTCACGGATCCCAGTGCACAAAACCTGGAAGCGCTGCAAATGTCCCTCAGAGACCAGCTGAGAATCCGGCAATCTCCTTTGCCAGGTCTCGCAGGTACAGGCCCATGTGCAGCTGGTATGCCTGGATTTGGCATGACAGCATTGAACCCTGGTAGCACTTCTTAACGAGGGCGTCCATGTTGCGGGCCTCCCTGCCAGGAGGCACTGAGGAGTGTGTCTTCTGGCTTTTGAGCCGGCGCATGGCCGATTCCACAACCATGGAAGGACTAGAAAGGGGGACTGTTACTTCTGGAGAGAAATCTGCAACTGTGAGTATATACTTCTGGTAATTTTCTAAAAAGAATTCTTTGAATTAAAGCTACTTAATCTGTGAACCCACTGTTTTTTGTTGGATCAGTTAGGGCCTAGTAGCAGCAATTTAAAGTTTGAATTTAAAACGCAGAGGAGAACTTTCTGGTTACATTTCATACCCAGCAGAGAGCTTGTAGTGTACATTTAATAGTCACTCAGGGCCAAGTAACAGCAAAGTACTTTTAGTTTAAATTTAACACACAGAAGAGAGCTTTCTGATTACATTTGGAACCCAGCAGAGAGCTTGTAGTGTACATTTAATAGTCACTCAGGGCCTAGCATCAGAAAAGTACTTTTAGTTTTAAAACACAGAAGAGAGCTTTCTGGTTAAATTTAGAACCCAGCAGAGAGCTTGTAGTTTAAATTTCATAAGAAGTTAGAGCCTAGCAGCAGCTAAGAGCTATAATTTAAATCAAATCAGAATTTAGCTTACCTCAGCAGCACAAGACAGGGTACTGTGTAGCAGCCCTCTTTTAATAAGTGTTATTTCCCTCCCTCCCCACACCCACCCACCCCTGGGATAATCATAGCTTTATAGGTACTTACACATCTTAAAAGACAAGAGGTGCTTTCAGGTGAAGCTCATTACCCAAATGAGTCACACTAAGGACCTGAGATTAATTAAGCTTCAGGTGAACAAGGTATATTAAACGTATTAGGTACAGTTTTATTGGTATAAATACCCATAGCAACCCCTAGTAAGTAAGAACTTAAAGATCTAGACACAAACTTAAAACTAAGATGCAGACAGCAGTCCAGCAGCGGGATGGGGGCTTTCCAGTCTTTTGCATTGAGTGTCACATGTATGATTTTCTCCCAGTTGGTGAGAGGTCCTTACGTGTGCACTAGGTGCAAGGAGCTCTTTGCTCTCAGGGAATAAGTCCGTTCTCTAGAGGCTAAAGTAGCAGACTTGGAAAACATAAGACAGACAGAGAGGTACATAGACGAGACCTACAGGGATATAGTCCTGAAGTCTCACCTCCAGTCTGGCAGCACCCCTGTTGCCATGGAGGAGAGAGGTCACGTGGGAGGAGAGAGGTCACGTGGGAGGATAGAGGTCACGTGACAGGAGAGCATCACCCTGGTGTGGCAGGAAGTGATCCTGTAACTAGGACCTGTCCTCCAGGTGATGTAAAACCCTCTCGCACCAAGGAAGTTTCTCCAGGGCCATGTGCCCATGAGGGAAGGGTTAGGACAGCTGTTATAGTTGGTGATTCGATCATTAGGCATGTAGATAGCTGGGTGGCTGGTGGACGTGAGGATCGCCTGGTAACATGCCTGCCTGGTGCGAAGGTAGCGGACCTCACGCGCCACCTAGATAAGGTCTTAGATAGTGCTGGGGAGGAGTCTGCTGTCTTGGTACATGTCAGTACCAATGACATAGGAAAATGTGGTAGGGATGTTCTGGAGGCAAAATTTAGGCTTTTAGGTAGGAAGTTGAAATCCAGAACTTCCATGGTAGCATTCTCCGAAATGCTTCCTGTTCCACGCGCAGGACCCAAAAGGCAGGCAGAGCTCTAGAGTCTCAATGCGTGGATGAGACAATGGTGCAGAGATGAGGGTTTTGGATTTGTTAGGAACTGGGGAACATTCTGGGGAAAGGAGGGGCTCTTCCGAAGGGATGGGCTTCACCTTAACCGGGATGGAACCAGGCTGCTGGCATTAACCTTTAAAAGGAGCTAAAGCATCTTTTAAACTAGATATTAGGGGAAAGCCAACAGTCGCCCAAGAGCAGATGGTTCGGAAGAATGTATCCTTGAAGGATACTACCAAAAGCAGAGAGGTTCCACAAAAGAGTAAAGTTGCCCAACTGCCCTCAAGTATGGAGCAGACAGAGCTTAAAGATCCCAATTTACCCATGTCTAACAATAGCCAAATTAACATGAATAAAATACATTCTCTAAAATGCTTGTATGCAAATGCTAGAAGTCTAAAGAATAAGATGGGAGAGTTAGAATATATAGCACTAAATGAAAGTTTAGATATGATTGGAATATCAGAGACATGGTGGAAGGAGGACAACCAGTGGGACACTGTGATACCTGGGTACAAACTATATCGTAATGATAGAGCTGATCAAATTGGTGGAGGGGTTGCGCTCTGTTAGAGAGGGCATTGACTCAGAAAGGATTAAAGTTTTTTGCAGGAAACAAAATCTGCTGTAGAATCTATATGGATTGAAATTCCATATAAAAGGGGGAAGGCAATGGCAGTGGGGGTGTACTATCGAGCACCTGGCCAGAATGACCAAATGGATGATGAAATGCTCAAAGAAATCAAGGAAGCTAACAAACGTTACAGCGCAGTAATAATAATGGGTGATTTCCATTACCCCGGTATCGACTGGGTCAGTGTCACGTCAGGACGTGCTAGGGAGATAAAGTTCCTAGATGAAATAAATGACTGCTTCTTGGAGCAGCTGGCTCATGAACCGACCAGAGGGGAAGCCATATTAGACCTAGTCCTTAGTGGAACACCAGATCTAGTGCAAGAGATAAGGGTGTTGGGGCCACTTGGCAATAGTGATCATAGCATGATCGCCTTTGATTTAATTAGTGGAGGAGGGATAGTAAGGAAATCCACAGTACTACCTTTTAACTTTCGAAGGGGAGACTATCATAAAATGAGGAAAACAGTTAAGAAAAAACTAAAAGGAGCAGTTGCGAAGGTTAAAGACGTACATCAAGCTTGGGTGTTGTTGAAAAATACTATCTTGGAAGCCCAGACCAGCTATATTCCATGCTTTAAGAAAAGTGGAAGGAAGTCCAAAAAACTGCCAGCATGGTTTTAAAGGTGAGGTTTAGAGAGGCTGTTGCCAAAAAAGCATCTTTCAGGAAATGGAAAAAGAGCCAAACGAAGAAACCTGGAAACAGCACAAGCACTGGCAAGTCAAATGCAAGGCATTGATAAGGCAGGCAAAGAGAGAATTTGAGAAGAAGCTTGCTGCGGAAGCCAAAACGCGAAATAAAGACCTTTTCAAGTACATTCGTAGCAAAAAGCCTGTGAGAGAGTCAGTTGGTCCATTAGATGATAAAGGGGTTAAAGGAGCACTAAGAGGCGATAAGGCGATAGCGGAGAGACTGAATGAATTCTTTGCTTCGGTCTTTACTGAGGAAGATGTAGGGATGTTACCCATGACTGAAGTGGTATTTAAAGGTGAGGAAGAATTGAAGGAAATATCGATACATCGGGAAGATGTCTTACAACTATTAGATAAACTGAAGAGTAGCAAATCACCTGGGCCGGATGGTATACATCCAAGGGTGTTGAAAGAACTGAAATATGAGATTGCAGACCTGCTATCAGTAATCTGTGAACTATCATTAAAATCATCTCTAATACCTGAAGATTGGAGGATCGCCAATGTAACACCAATTTTTAAAAAGGGTTTGAGGGGTGATCTGGGAAACTACAGACCAGTGAGCCTGACGTCAGTACCAGGAAAAATGGTAGAAACCATCATAAAGAATAAAATTACTCAGCATGTAGATAGTCACAAACCTAATGGGAGACAGCCAACATGGCTTTAGACAAGGAAGATCTTGTCTTACTAGTCTGTTATGTTTTTTGAAGGAGTGAATAAACAGGTGGACAAAGGTGAGTCGGTTGATATTGTGTATCTGGACTTTCAGAAAGCCTTTGACAAGGTCCCTCATCAGAGACTTTTGGCAAACTAAAGAGTCATGGGATAGGAGGTAGTGTACTATTGTGGATCAGGAACTGGTTAAAAGATAGAAAGCAGAGGGTAGGGCTAAATGGCCAATTTTCCCAATGGAGAAAGGTGAATAGTGGTGTACCCCAGGGATCTGTGCTGTGTCCGCTGCTTTTTGACATATTCATAAATGACCTGGAAAGTGGAATAACGAGTGAGGTTATCAAATTTGCAGATGACACAAAACTATTTAAAGTTGTTAAAACCCAAGAGGATTGTGGAAAAATTGCAAGAGGATCTTGATAAATTGGAAGACTGGCATCAAAATGGCAGATGAAATTTAATGTGGAGAAGTGCAAGGTTATGCACCTAGGGAAGAACAACCCAAACTATGGTTACACAATGCATGGTTTCCACATTAGGAACCACCACCCAGGAAAAAGATTTTAGGCGTCATTGTGGATACCATGTTAAAACCCTCGACCCAGTGTGCAGCGGTGGCCAAGAGAGCAAATAGAATGCTAGGTATGATAAGGAAAGGAATGGAAAATAAAACAAAAGATATAATGCCTCTATATTGTTCCATGGTGAGAGACCGCACCTTGAATATTGTGTGCAATTCTGGTCGCCATATCTTAAAAAGGATATAGCGATTTTAGAAAAGGTTCAGAGAAGAGCCACCAAAATGGTAAAGGGGATGGAAGGATACTCCTTTGAAGAGAGGTTAAAAAGGTTAGGGCTCTTTAACCTGGAAAAGAGACGGCTGAGGGGAGATATGATAGAAGTCTATAAATTAATGAACGGAGTGGAACGGGTAAACGTAGATCGATTGTTTACGTTATCAGAATATAGAAAGACTAGGGGACATGCAATGAAGCTACAGGGTAAACTATTTAAGACTAATAAAAGAAAATATTTTTTCACTCAACGTGTAATCAAACTCTGGAATTTGTTTACCGGAGGATGTAGTAAAGGCTGTTAATGTAGCTGGGTTTAAAAAAGGTTTGGACAAGTTCCTGGAGGAAAGGTCCATAAACCCATTATTAAGAAGTGACCGAAGATATCAATGCTTGACCCAGTACAAGCATTGTGGAACTTGTCTCTTTGGGAAACTGCTAGGTACATATGACCTAGATTTGCCACTGTTGGAAACATACAAATGTGCATGAACGACCTTGGTCTGACCCAGTATGGACTATCTTATGTTCTTATGTGTGGCAGCTGTGCTTTTTGGAACCCAGGGCTCTTGCAAACTCGACAGATAAAATCTATTCGCCTGCTGAGGACCGGCATCGAGGCCGGTGTTTCCCACATACGGAACATCAGTCGTTCCAGAATGGGGAGCACCGGTACAGTAAGGGCTTCCTTAAGAGGAAAGTCATACTGGAGGATCTTGAGCTCTTCAGCTCGAGGCTCCTCCTCGGCCTCTGCCAGGAATGACAAAGTCTTTGCCATGTGCCGGACGAAGTACAAGAACCAGATGTCTTCCAGGGGTGACCTTCTCAGAGGTTCAGATCCCGGGGTGTCTGACGGGACGTACTTGGTACGGTGGGTGTCCGGAGACGACTCTTCCTCCGTCTCCCAGGCGGATCCCTCTGAGCAGGAATAGAGCAGCTCCTTAGATCTCAAAGATGCATATACGCACATCTTGATTCATTCAGACCACAGACAATATCTCCGATTTGTGGTGGGAGGAAACCATTTTCAGTACAGAGTACTTCCATTTGGCCTAGCCTTGGCACCCAGGTATTCACAAAGTGCCTTGCAGTGGTGGTGGCCTTCCTAAGAACTCAAGGGGTGTTAGTCTTCCCCTACTTAGATGACTGGCTCATCAGAGCCCAGTCAGCTCTGGAAGCCCAACAGGCCACGTCCCGCACTATCCACTTGCTCCAGCATCTGCGCTTTGTGATCAACTACACAAAGTCCAATCTAGTTCCTACTCAGGGACTGGAGTTCATAGGAGCTAGGTTAGACACCCTTCAGGCAAGGGGCTTATCTTACAGAAATCAGGTTTCAGAGGATTGTGGCCCTAGTGCAGCAGGTGAGCCACAGATCTCGTATCTCTGCAAGACACTTTCTGCGCCTCCTTGGTCACATGGCCTCCACAGTGCATGTGACACCCAATGCCTGGCTCCACATGAGAACAGCTCAGTGGTGCCTCAGGGACCAGTGGGACGCAAGCCACATGCAGACTCAGAGACAGCCTCAGCGTCTCCCAACGACTGGTGCAGTCGTTGAAGTGGTGGCTTCAGCCTCACAACCTTCTGGAGGGAGTGCCTTTCCAAACTCCCTCACACTTTGAAGGTGCTTACTACGGATGCATCTCTGCTGTGTTGGGGTGCCCATTGCCAGTAGATCTGCACTCAAGGTGTGTGGTTTCTTTGGGAGAGCACACAACAGATCAATCTCCTAGAGCTTCGAGCGATTTGTCTAGCTCTCCGGGCCTTCTGCCAAACTGTGGCTCATCAACTTGTCTTAATTCAGATGGACAACCGCAAGTGGCTATGTTCTATGTGAACAAGCAAGGGGGCACAGACTCTCGCATCCTATCTCAGGAGACCCTGGACCTATGCTCTTTTGCGGTCAGCCAGGGTATGTACCTTAAAGCGGTTTTTGTCAAGTCAGGAGAACTTCTTAGCCGACAAGCTAAGCAGAATTCTCCAGCTGCACGAGTGGCACTGAATCCCGACATAGCCCAGTAGCTCTTTCGGTGCTGGGGGCAACCATCCATGAAACTGTTTGCGAGTCTGCAAAATGCCCAGTTGCCCTGTTTCTGCTCCAGGCAGCCACACCCTCACAGGGTGGCTGCAGATGCTTTTCTAATATGGTCTGTGGGCCTCCTATATGCGTTTCCTCCCACACCCCTGGTAGCTCGGACCTTATTCAAGATCCTTCAGGAGAAAGCCTCGGTCATCCTGGTAGCTCCCAGGTGGCCGAGACAGCCATGGTTTCTGCTGCTCCTGCAGCTGGTGACAGAGGCTCCAATTTCTCTGGTATTACAATCCAACCTCCTGTCGCAGGAGAGGGGCTGTCTTCTGCATCCCAACCTCAGGTTTCTCAACCTGATGGCATGGCTGCTGAAAGGGATAGTCTTGTACCACTTCTCCTCCCTAAAAAGATAGAGGCTGTGTTGCTAGCCTCTAGGAGGCACTCGACGAGGAAACCTATGCATTTAAGTGGCGTAGACTTGAGGTGTGGTGTGCTCAGCAGAGTGAGAACACGTTCTCCTGCCAGGTGGCAGTGTATTGCAGTACCTGCTTCACCTTTCATATTTAGGCCTTAAGTCAAACTCGGTCCGAGTTCACCTTAGTGCTTTATCAACACACCATTCTCCAGTGGAAGGCCAACCTCTCTATACCCTTGGTGTCCAGGTTCCTCAGAGGTCTGCTTCTGCTGAAGCCCCTGGTCCGCCCCCCCCCCCCCCCCGGCGACCAAGTGGAATTTGAATGTGGCCTTAGAGCAGCTTACTTGCCCACCTTTTGAGCTGATGGCTACCTGCCATCTCCGCTTCCTATCTTGGAAGCGCTTTTCTTGGTGGCACTCACATCGGCTAGACGAGTGAGTGAGCTGCAGCCTTTGGTGGTCCATCCGACCGTACACACGGTTCTATAGGAACAGGGTGGTGCTTCGCACACACCCCAAGTTCCTTCCGAAAGTGGTCTCCTCATTCCACCTCAACCAGGAGGTGGTACTTCCGACCTTCTTTCCCAGGCCCCATGCCAGTCAGGCAGAGGCAGTTCTGCATACCATGGACTGTGTAAGAGGGCTTTGGACTTCTAGATGGAGTGTACGCGGGGGGCATCAAAGGGCTCTTCAGCTCTCAGCTCTTCGTTTCTTATGACCCCAGTAAACTGGGGATGCCAGTCTACAAGCGTACGTTGTCCACCTTGGTGGCAGATTGCATCACCTGGGCTACAGGGCAGCCGACCTCCTGTTGCAGGGTTGAATCACGGCCCACCGGGTCAGGGCTAAGGCTGTATCCAGGGGCCTCACTTCTGCTCTGTTCCGCTGGCAGACATCTGCCGGGCTGCAACCTGGTCTTCAAGCCAGACTTTTGCAGCCCATTACTGCCTGGATAGGGAGTCCCAACGGTATAGTGCTTTCGGCCAGGCTGTACTCGGTAATCTGTTCGCGGTTTAGGCAACTCCTACCTTCCGACCCTTTGGTGTCAGGCTACCGGAGTATTGTGTTCTCGGTTTAACTCCTATCATGGCTGCTGCGGCTCTTCTAGAGGGAGCCTATTTGGAGTTCTCTGTAGCCTATAGCTAGGGAGTCCTATATGTGAGGACTGACTTCCTGCTTGTTCCTGGAAGAAAGCGTAGTTAATCACCTGTACAGGTGTACTCCAGGGCCAGCAGGAATCGGTCCTCACGACCCTCCCTCCTCCCCTGGAGTTGCAGACCTTCATTAATTTTGTTCTTTTGCCGTCTTTTTAGCTATGTCATTTGACTGAGCAAGATAGCACTCTTGGGCGGGAAGGGAACCACACATGTGTGATACAGTCCCAAAGGCTTTCTTTGAAAGCTGGGGATTTGCTCCGCATGGGGGCTCCGGCGTCGATGTCACCCATATGTGAGGACTGATTCCTGCTGTCCCTGGAGAACACCTGTTACAAGTGAGTACGCTTTCTCTGCTCTTTGCTGACTCAGGTTAGTTGGCATAAGGCATAGGGAGAGTTAAGTCAGTTGAAAGAAATTTCAGAAGAATGATTGTGGGATGATTGGAGCAGTGATGTTCTGCCATCTGTGGTATAATTCTAACACTATGCCAACTTGCTCTACTAATTACCAACTCTGACCTGCCCACCCTGTCCCATTGCCCTTAAAACAGTGCAGAGTTTGATTCTATTTGCCTGTGCCAATGGAGCCTATTTAGAAACCTAGTGGTCATGTGAGGAATTTTCTCCCTTAGGGTGGGAACATGCTGCTGGTATTTGTATGGTGGATTATGAAAATGCTTTTCCTGTTTATTTTAATCTGAATGAGAGAAAAAGTGCATTGCAGAATGGCAGTAGAAACTCAGGTTCCCCGATTTATACTGCAGAAAGGCAGGAGGAGTAAAATCATCTCTGTTCCTCTTGTGTAATTTCTGCATTTCATATTAACGCCACAGTGCTTGGAATAAATCGGCGATTTGGCTGTGCCCCATAGTTTGGAAAGATATAACGCAAGAATGAATGTCTGGATAGAAAAATTGAGGCTTTTACATAGTTAACAATTTTGTAACAAAATTTGCTTTCATATGGGACGTGGAGAAAGGGCGATTATTTATTTAAAATATAATTCTTAATAGGTCTACACCATGTCCCAGTGTTAAGCCATGGAGACGAATGGGGCGAACCCTCAAAGTGTGACAATGGAGACAGCTGTCAGTACTGCCATTCTCGCACTGAACAACAGTTTCCACCCAGAGGTAAAGATTCTGCGTCTCAAGAGCCTCTAGCTGCGGCACAGCTTTTATTTACTTTTTCTTGTCATAATCTGTACTTATCAAATGCAACCTAGATACTCGATTATCCAGGGACTGCAGAGAGAACAGTGCACATGTCTGTCCTTTTGAAGCTCTTCTTGAGGTATAACCAAAAATATAAGAATTTAATTTTTTCATTTTAATATAGTAACATAGTAAATTATGGCACATAGACAAGCATGACCTATGTAGTCTGCAAAGTAAGGTGGCCAGGATTGTACCTTTCACTGTCTGCAAATTAACCTTCCCCCATCCTCCCATGCCTTTTGTTTTATTTTATTCCATTTATTCAGCCATCTCTATGGAGACAGATAAAATACTATAAAACCAACATACAATCCATATGTTAAAATACATAAAATTCTAAGTGGGGAAAGCATGTGGAGCATGGCTCATGGAATTATTTTGTTTGTGTTTGTCCTGGAGGAGAGAAGGGAAGGGCAATTTATTGTTTGTCGTCTATTTCATTTGATATACCATTCTTTGAGTCAGAGTGCGGTTTACAAATTTAAAATTAAAGACTAAAGAGGGTTGAAAGGAACTCCAATTTTGTATAGGAAAGAGAGTGAACAATGAAGCGATACCCAAACATCTCTGGTTTGGAAAGAATAATAAAATGCAACATGTTTTGATACTCTATTCAACTGTTAGATCCAAGGTGGGAACCCTATTGCCAATCTACACAAGTGGTGAAATTTGCCATGAGAGCGTGACGAATTTGAGTTTGCCATGTTTTTGGCTGTAACAATAAAATGTAATGGACCCTTTTCTTGACAATGTGGTCTTCTGTGTAGAATCAACCAATGAGAGCGCCATTATCGCAACATCACTCATTCATCCTATTCCACAGTCTTGTTCATTGACATAATGCTATGGACTAGGCTGGCGCAAGGAGATGAGGCATCCTATGTGAAACCCATCCCTTGCGCTCCCCCCCCCCCCTTTCTTGGCTGGCCACCAGCCCCTTATTGCC